>JASCZW010001591.1:0-82500 GCA_034211315.2 Aedes japonicus | reverse complement strand
TTAGCTACGTGTCCAGAACCTTAATTTCACTTTTCAATACGCGACATTTTGAAAAACGCAGAATTTGAACCGCAATAAACAAGTAAACAAAAGAAAAGCTGACAGTCAAACGCACAGTATGCAGTGTTCAGAGCATAGAAAACCATCACAAATACATGCGTACAACGCAAATGTATGTGGATAGCTTAAATTCGATACACTCCTTACTATCAAAATTCATTTATATTGCTAAAACTATACCACACAAATTGTTCCAATGTTTGCATAAGTATTTATTAGTTTATTAAAATTAGTGCGCAAAATTAGGAACACAAGTGCGCAAAATATGGTAAATATCTCAATTTTAGTGAATAATTAGGAACACATACATCAATCCAGAAATTACTTTTTAATAACTTCGATCAGTTACGAGGTGTAATTGCATTGCGCTCTTTAATAGACTTGACACAACGTAATAAGATAAAGACAAGAATTATGTAACTCTTTCTAGTCCTTTTCCATAATGATATCAAATTTCTAATTTCTTAAATGCGCAAAATATAGCGCACTTGCGGTACCTTGTTCATAGCTTGTCTTGAAGGTCGAACAGCTTATTCCCTTCGATTTCCGCTTTGGCACTGTTTGATGACATCCACCGATGTTAGATTCTGCTTCTTGATGTTGACATCTCGAATGCCCATAATAGTCCAATCGCGCAGCATTTCGTCCTCTAAATTTGCCGAAATTGCACGCTTTCACCAACTCTCGCCTTCGTATCCGCTGGCCTCCTGTTAACACTCACTCAGCGAAATAAACTTTCGATATTCATAAGATTGCATTACGATTATTTGCTATAAGAAATCAGTATGAAACTCATAAATTTATCTTATAAAATATAATGATGTCGAAAAAATAAAAATATGAAGCAACCTGGATTCGAACCTTGGACCTTGAGGTTGTGGGTCCAGTGACTTGCCCACTAGTATATATCAACACTTGTAATCAAGAAAGCTTAAAGGCGTACAAGAACAACGTCGTGTGAAACAAAATCCATTCATAACCCGGATAAAAATAACTCAAATTTGTTCGGAAAATAATGATTTTTTCTACAGTTAAGATACATAACCTTTTCTATTGTCGATGTCTCAATTTACATTAGATTCTATTGTGGTAACGATAACTCCTATTGCCATCTTATCGTTGTGAACAATACTGTTAAATGTACATACTATAAATTCTATTGTATGGTTACAATATATTCAATCGTAAATCTATGAGCACTTTTTATTCGGGAAGTCAGCCTTATGAAATTCTTAAGAATAATTGGCTGATTCGGTGCCGAGGGCAACTTTGAAGTATGCTATTTTCACTCGTTTGTCTTTAGCTTCGAAGTAGATTTATAACTCAATACAAATCATGCCATGTGCTCATCATAACAATATTCATGGATGTTCCAATAAAACGCTTCACGGAATCTGTAATTCAACAACCGTATGTATGTAGTTAATTAAAACAAGTCTGGATGACATTGAATACCTTATTAAAAAGATTTTAGTGACTTGAACAAATTACATTAGTATTTTTAAAATAATTTACGAATTGTAAATTCATCAAATCATTGGTTGTTCTTTATGTCATGCAATTCATTTCTGAGTAAGTTATCAATGTTTTTTAAACAAAAATGAGTATTTCAATTTAACAGTATAAGATAGAAGAATGTGAGCGCAAGAATGAAAGCGAGGATGAAAGCTCACAAACTCCTGAAAAGCTTTAGCAAGTGATACCAACGGTAGTGACATCTGTGAATTGATACCAGAACACAGCAAAAGAATCAAACGATTCAACTTGATGCAAACACTGCCCACCAACGGAGAACTGTCAAAATTTATTTGTTTTTGTTTCGATTCAGTCGCACAGTGAGTGTTTTGATCACAAACCAGATTTGCTACGCAAAAAAAATGTCCTTTTTGATCCGTAATTCGGTCAATCGAAGCATTTTATGCTTGCTGAAAACCAACTTCCCTGCGACTTCCTACTGTTGTTTGGAAAAATCAGTGAAAAATTTGAAACTGCAGCGAAGTATTGCTAGTTTCACTCCGACTCATTTGGTAACGTTACACAACCAAACACTTGTGCAGGTGATTCGAGGGAAGTCGAAAAAATCGAACCGGAAGGAACAATCCCGCCAGCAAGAGGACAACGACGATGACGACGAAGCTGATGACGTGCAGGATGATTTTGAGGAACTGTCGACGGATAAACAGATTAGACTGGTTAAGACCAGCGTCAATTCCATGCGAGCAGATTTGCTTCTGAAGGCTGGGCTGGGAATCGCTCGAAAGTAAGTCTGATCGAATTTGGCTTACTTCATGAATTCATGGTTATTATTTTCTTCAATTCCAGCAAGGTGGAAGCTCTCTTCTACGAGAGTAAGATACGGGTAAACGGCAAGAAGTTGCTGAAAAAGAGTGTCCATCTAGACGTGGGAGACGAAATCGACGTTGTCCGCGGAGTTAGCCCAACGAACCCCGACCATCTGATAGTGTCCCGAGTTGAAATCGTGGCGGCTAATCCGAAAAATGAAAGCATAAGTGTCAGCCTTCGGCGGCAAAAGACTCTTATCATCGAAGACTACGAAACGGATACGGTCATCAGTGATAAATGAAATCCCGAAATTCTAGACTATTAAATAGATTATAATGTTTTTTTTCTGCTGACATTGTCTTTTCATTTTCCTATAGAAGATTGAAGCGTGTGTTGTAAAATAGTTGACTTTCTTTCTCCCTTCCCAACAATCTACACTACAAAGCTATCTGAAGTACATGATGCTTCCCGTTTTCCTAAGTCTTTCCTGATTTTACACTTAACAACTACTAATTCAGTACAAAAGCTACTCATTTGGAAACAAAATCACTCTCACTCGATTTCCTCTGCTCTTAAGTAACGCAAATTGAGCCAGGCTCGGATGAACTACTTAAAAATCCTAACCTTAAAACCTTATCTTAAAACGGAAAAATAAATGAAATCATTTGATAAATCTGACTAATTGATCACTGCGGACTCCAACGCGGATCCTTCCTTCGATTTGGGTTGCTTCCATCATCACTCCGAGCTGTGTTTTTTTTTTCGTTTTCTATACACTTACCTTCGTCAATTATTGTAGCTCCGCAGAACATTTTTAAGGCTTGACCATGTAATATTTATATGGGGGGTGTGTAAAAGTCGCTTTCGTGCCAATACCATGATGTAGTTAGTAAAATGTGGAAGTTTTAAATCAACATTTCATCATCACTGTCGGAAAGCGCTCCGGTTGGATTCATCAACAGACTAGCCTCATCGTTGGAGTGGACCTAATGTGGGGAAAATAGTTTCTTTGTTAAATGTATTTTTGTTAGGATGTAGTTTGAATAGTCAAATTTTAAACGATGTTAATTTTTGTTATAAAGTTGCACCATTTTTTATAGAATAACGATTAGTTTGCGTTAGTACGAGGACAACATATCAGGAAGACTTGCAATCTACTGCTCAAAGTTTAAAGCAATTACGGAATTATCGCTTATTCGGAATGTTTACGATAATTCATATTTTAATTCTGTAAAAAGTGAGGTTAGTTCTTTTGAAAATTTTATTGACAGCAACAATTTACTTTATAGTTCGACATGAATTTCGATTTCTTAGATGATTCAAAAACTCGAACTGGCAATATTGGTCGGCCATTTGTGAAATCATTTCACTTTCACCTTAAGAAACGCTTCAATGTGGAAACATCTGAAAGTGTTTAATTTTCGATTTTGCTCCACTAGTAGTCCTTGGAAAATATTGTTGGTAAACAAATTAAATTTTGACAGGAACGAAACATTTAGTACGAATATGACTAATTTGCCGAAAACTCATTTCACAAGCTAAATTTATAAAACTAATGTCAGAATTTGATATTCATCTTCCAAAATGTGCTGCCGACAAATGAGTCAAACTCATACTAAACGAGTCATCCCAGCCTTGATCTTTGTTCACCTTTACTCGCGCGAGGATTGGATTCTGGAGGAGTCGCCAGTCTTCTTGGCATGATGTATGGTAAGTTTAAGTGTGAGAATAAAATAACAGAATGACCTTTGGATTGCGGCCTACATAAACGGAAACGATACACAACGGCTGCACAAACAGGAGGTGAGTGTTAAAAAAGTAACGGCAACAGAAAGCCTACTAAAAATCGTCTGCGAGACTGTCCTAGAAGAATAAAAAAAAAGAGGAAACAAAAAGCAAATGAAAAGGCATTGTACAGAAAGCGGTGTTCGAAAAGCTGAAAAGTGCATGAGAACGTTTAGTAGTAGTCAATCATATTTTCGAGCAGTTTTTTACTGTGAAGTTACAACTCAAGCTAAACACAGATGAAACCCAATTTTCTTCTAAAATTAAGAATGTCTGATTTTGGGTGCTAGGAATCGTAATTTGAAACTACTTGTATACTAGGTGGGGTGATAAGTAACCTCCTTGACCGCCAAAATGCGATGCTACTGCAAAAAAGGTTATAGTGCCTTGTTGTTTGTTCATATTTAGGCATGCACGCCAAATTTCAGTGCGATACTGCCCTTTGTTTTTTTTTTTGACAGCTGATTGCTGTTGACGTGTTTGGCGTCATGTTGTATAGGGAATGTCTATTAATTACGTCACGCAAAAAGTGACTTTTTATAACCCCCCCCCACCCTTTTTTATGGACTTTCAAATGTTTTGTATGGATCGCCATGTTTTCTTAACCCGCCCCCCCCTCTACTGCGTGACGTAATTAATGGACCTTCCCATATGGATAAAAACGATTTGCATTCTCTCATAAAACATTATTTTTTGAGAGGCAAAACGGCAGAGGAGAGAAAAGAAAAGTTGTACAAGTATTATGGGGTAAACGCTTCGTCAGATTATATCGTTAAATATTGGTTTCAAAAGTTTCAGAGAGGCTGCAAGTCCACTATAGATCTGTGCGCCGCCGCGCTGCCCGGCAATTTTGGACCGTTCATTAACCCTTTAGAAATCTGATTTTATAACAAATTATGACATCTCGATGCGATGTGCCATCCAGAGGGTGAGCGTGATCAGCTTTGTCGTTTCGTTCAAGCAACTGCAGTATACATTTTCGTGTTTCGACTCTCAGCAATTTCACGAGTGAGTTTGAATTTATAAAATGTCGCCTTGAATGTAGAGAAAATTTCCATCGCGAGTGTACATATTGATACCACAAACAATGGTAATCGAACCAGCGATGTGTTAAAAAAATTGGTGCACTAAAATATGTCACAAATGGTTTTACTCATCATCCGCTTCCTGACAAAATGTTTTGCAATGTATGTCTAATCGTAGCAAAACAAAAAGCTGTTCTTAATTTGCAGAAAGACAGGGAACAAGATATTGAGAACGATCCTGCAATCGATAAGCCGTTAACGTTTGGCAAATAAACTTTATTTATAATGAAATTGATACATTTTTATATGAATTTCCGTCGTTGGGAAAACATTGTTTTTATTTTTGCGTGAAAAATCTCTAATCAAATAACTTGGTTAACCAAGAGGCAAGGCAGCGCCTTAACACAAGCAATTTCAGAGTTGCTTTTGAGGTACCTCGAGTAACTCACGTTGCTCAGCAAGCGAGCATTGTTTTCTTGTTTTCTCTCTTTTTTTCACAGCAGCTGCCATACAAACCGCTCGCTAGTACATGAGCTCTCGTGTATGCACCATTTTCAATGTGTTTTTTTTTTTCTATTAAAGCCTGATTTAGAAAATAACATATATTCCCTAAAACTACGTATCTGTTCGTATAATTTAATATCGTATTTACGTATTAGTGGTGACCTTTGTTTTTTAGAGAACTTATTTCCATGGCTCAATTTAAGTCATACTTTGAATAAACGCACTGAATTAAGTTTGACCTGCTTTTTGATATTACAGCATAGCATGAGAAGAGACAAACGAGCTCAGCACGTTCTATTCCGACTAAACCGCTTGACTAAACATTGATAGCTTCTTAGAATCAATGTTTACCAAATAATCATTTGGTAACTATACTATACAAAACTGTCATTGGACTTCAATTAATACATCCGTATCACGTATCGAATATTAAATATGTAAATAGAATCCTCAACCCTAAACTTTTGAAACCCTGGCACATTATAAAAACCGATAAATATTAATTCAATTTAAAGCTGTATTGAGTTACTCGGTGTATCCAAGCAACTCAGAGTAGAACTGTCTCACCCCTAGTGGCTAACCACTGAATTAACCGGTAAATTTGTGCACAGTGGATTCTTTTTTAAACATGATTAAAGTAATGTTTTAAGAATATGGATATTTCGGTCAGTTCATTGCTCTTAATTTTAACTTTTTTATGATTGATTTAATTTTTGATCTTAAAGTAAGCTCTGTAATACATGAATTTTAATGCAATTTGGATTTTCTTAGATTTTTTTAGGTTTGGAAACATTTAGCTTCTTACATTTTTTGGATATTTGAGATTTTTAGATTTTTAGATTCTTAGATTTTTAGATGTTAAGATTTTTAAATTTCTGATTTTTAGATTTTCAAATCTTAGATTTTAAGATTTTTAGTTTTCTAGATGTTTAGATTTTTAGATTTTTAGATTTTTAGATTTTTAGATTTTTAGATTTTTAAATTTTTAGATATTAGGATTGTCATATTTTTAGATTTTTAGATTTTTAGATTTTTAGATTTTTAGATTTTTAGATTTTTAGATTTATAGATTTTAAGATTTTAAGATGTTCAAATTTTTAGATTTTGAGATTCTAAGATTTTAAGATTTGTAGATATTTAAATTTTTAGATTTTAAGATTCCTAGATTTTAAGATGTTCAGATTTTTAGATTTCAAGATTTATAGATTTTCAGATTTTTAAACTTTTAGATTTTTTAGATTTTTAGATTTTTTGATTTTTAGATTTTTATATCCGATTTTTATATTATGGATATCCGGGCCTTCTATCAAAATATAAGAGTTAGAGTGATCCTATAGTCTTTACAGTTCACGAGAAAGCCGAACATTTAAAAGGGATAAGCATAAGGAACTGTTGAGGGTATAATTTATACCCGCGCGGATCCACGTCTCCGCCGTCGCCGCCAAGGACGACCGCGGCGTGACGCCGGCTGCGCCTCCGCCGCCGTTCAAAATTATCATACACGCCGCCGCCGATTCAACATAGATCGGCGCACAGGTCTACCTGTATGACGGTCGGCAAAATGTTTGCCTCGAATCGTGTTGAATTTAGTTCGATATAAATATTGGACCGTACCATAATCTGAAGTAAATGTCCAACATTTACGAACGTTCTTGTTTATAAAATATATTCTTAAATATTCTTAAAAACCAGATTAAAAAAACAGATCAAAATCAAATAAACCACTACAACTTTGTGTTTCAATTAGTCAGTCAAAGAATTTCCAGCTAAAATGCAAAAGATTCTTTTGTGGAAAATAATCCGTTATTAATTGTAATTTTTTTTTCTGGGGATCACGAACAAAGATTTTCATTGGGAAACTGAAACATGTTGGGTGCTATGACTATGGATAGACGTTAAGGACATACGGGATCAAGTGCCTATCACTTCGAAGTTTTCTAAGCACAACCCTCGAATACTATTAGGCCTTCCGGCGTGAAATTTTCAAAAATGGTTTGCTCAACTGGAGTATCCATAGGTTAGCGTTTCCAGCGTTGTTAGTTTTGTTTTGTTTATGATTTTTGGTCTTACAATCGTGAAGTGATAATTAACCTAACCTTTAAATCATATGGAAATAAGACGTCCTCCCGTTTCACCTTAAAGGAGCTGTCAGGGACGTTTCAGCAGGCAACATTGGTGTTTCTGGTCTAGAATAGACACAGGACTGAAGCGGCTGTCATCCACGAACAACAATCGTGAAGCCGAAAACTTGGTGCTGCGTGTGGTGCTGATTTGACCAAGCTAATAGATTATCAATCTCTAAATTTATTAATAATAATTTTATTTGACCTTTGGCTGAAAATGATCTTCAGAAGCTCGTCGTAGTCGTGAAAATTTCCTATAAAAATAGCTATAGAACTTTTCATTAGAAGAGTTCAGGAAAAGGCTAGAAGAAAGTTAACGAAAAGATTGCTTTCTCCATAGTTATTTCCATGTAAACTTCAAACGGCATATGCACTGTCAGTTTCTTGTGAAATATGCTTAAATCTCAAGACGCTTTTAAGGATACGATTCAGAATCGTTTGACTATAAGATGAGCGAAAATATCGAAAATAACAGCAAACTAATTGCATATGTCTACACTGAAAAAATATGTCACTTAGCTACTACTGCAATCACATGTAGATATTTTCTAATACTAAAATAAGTGACATTTAAATGAATATCACATAGTGTAGGAAACGGCTTAAGCACCCTAAAACCCCGTTCGCATTACAACCTATATTACGTGATATAGAGTATCTTGATATCAAGTGACATGCACTTTATTTCCAGTGAAAACTAGATGTTTAGATGCTGATATCAAGATAGCCTAGTAATATCGGCTGTAGTCTGAACGGGGTGTAAGACCCTATTCCAAGCACGGGGTAAACGTAAATCTACAACGCTCATTTTTTGCAGTATGGTGCTTCACTACATGGAGCACCATACTGCAAATTGTATTTTGGTTCAGGTTCATTCGTTTGAATTGTTTGAAGTTATTTTGAATAAGGTTATATAAGCCTGTGCACGCTATAAAAAATTGACTTTTACTGTGAGCCATGTTTTCAAGCGTCCTGTGAGAATGAGTGAGACAACACCAAAACACGGCTCACAGTAAAAGTCAAATAGTCAAAAATATTATAGCAGCGTACACAGGCTCATTTGGTTTAATAAGATTTGAATTGTATTGCTGATTGCAGTTAAAAATGGACTCCGACAAAAACAGAAAAAGTGCGATAAAAGTGCACGTTTACGTCGAATCGTTTCAGCATAAAGGATAAGTGCACCGAAGACAACAAAACGATTTGACGTAAACGTGCACTTTTATCACACTTTAAAATGCGCAAAAAGCACTTCTAGAGTCCAATCACAACTGAAACCAGCAATAAATCAAATTTATATATTGACAAAATAGGTTAGTTTAGGTTCGCTATGAATTTATTTAGCATGTCGACTGGTTTGTGACTCGGCTAAGTTGAATGCTATAAAAATAATAAATGCAGCAATGGCTTCAAACTATGAAATAACCATCTTGACGAACCAAGAAAAAAAAAGCCAAAGGAAATCTTTATTCGCCATGCGGATTGTTTGCTGGTGCTTTGATTAAGCATAATAGATAATTGTTGATAAAAATTTCTTGGCCAAGCTTAAGTTCGGTGATTTCGCAACGATACCGGCTGGAGAACAGAAGTTATCGCGTAGATTCGAAAGTTTTTTTTTTAATAATAAAAACGTTGTTTTTTTCGGGATACGTCTCTTGTCCGTGGAGCACGGGTCGAACAATTTGAGCTCGGGAGTCCGCTAAGGTCCGCCTTTCGCCGAGGTAGTTAAACGAAGGGTAGTGAAGAAAGCAAGACTACTGTGCGAAGTTTCACCCGACGGTCGCCAATAAGCCGTCGTAGTTCCACTATTCGTTACAAACCCTTGTGGAAAGGTAACCGAGAGCGCGGTTTCAGTGATCCGTAGCCAAGTGTCGGACATTAAACCGGATGTTACTCAAAACATAGGAGTCTTCCTTAACCCCGCTCTCGACGAATTTAAAAATCGGAAGCTTTCCGTCCAGCCGCCACTTCTCCGCATTCGGCCATCCTTCCCGAGCTCGTCTGCCATCACTGCACGCCATTTCAGCAGTGACAGCGGCCAAGCTTCGACGCCACCATCGACATCTGGATAGAAGATTCGGTCGCCATTTGCATCGTCGTCTCCATCTACGACGCTGGTATTGAGTCAGTAAGACATCAAGAACTTGCCAAAAAACCTACGCAGGTATGTGGATACCTATTTTAATGGCCATGCTTGTTTCCCAGTGAATTTTTCCCGTAACCGAATGTTCTGTCCAGCCCGAATGCGTAGTGAATAAACGGGTAATAAATTTATTAGATTATGTTATGATTTGTACTGAGTAAAAATCTAAAGGGTGTACGGAATTAAATTGCAACACACACAAATATTCGACAAAATTCGCCCGTTCAACCAATCATCTGCAAACTTTCAGAGAGTAAAATAAAACATGTTATAAATATTTTCCCATGTTTTTTTTGTTCGATTTCAATTCCATATCCAAATGCACGAATCTTATTCTTTACACTACTCATAAGGTCATGTGCAACATTTGGACCAACTTTTTTTTTGCGTGGCAATCCATTTTTACATCATACCTTCCTCCGAATTCACTTCCTTAGGATGCTTCCGAAGTGCCTGCTTCTGATGGCCCAGTACTTTTCAATTGTCCACAGTTCCGGTGCGTTCGGGGTGTTGAGATGCGTCGACACGAAATTGGCCTCCTTAGCCTTGAACCACTTCAAAACCTCTTTCGAGTAATGATACGAGGCTAAATCCGGCCAGGACATCGTAGGACCATCGTGTGACCTCAGAAGATGACGTAGACGCTTTTGGAGGTATTCCTTTAGGGATGGGATGCTCCACGTTCCACACGAGCAAATTGCTTGCCAAATCAAATATTTTTTGGCAAACTTTCTAACGTCCTCAAGGACATCGAATTTATGATGAGCAGTGAAAAACTGGAGCCCAGAAGGTGCTGGAAGTCTGCTTTCACATACGTCTTATCATCCATAACGAGGCAATGTAGTTTAGTCAACATCTGGGAGTAGAGCTTCCGTGCACGTGGTTTGCCTACCGTTCATCATGATTAGGCGTCATTTGGCCTTCACGTTTCTTCGCATCTTGCACGAAAGTTTTGGTAAGATTCTGTTGGGATTCCTCTTGAAAGCTTGAATTACCCGCTTGTGATCCTTAACACTATACGGACATCCCGTATTTTGCCACTTTTTTCGTTCCGATCAATGGTCAAACGTTCGTGGTACCGATTTAAAACTTTAGAATGTACCATTCCCAGCACGATGAGAAAGATCCGGATTTTCGAGGTACGTGGGAAACTTTACAGCGTAAACAAATACACATTGAACTAATTCTACCAAACATTTGAATAGAAAATACCCAACGGGTAAAAAGTTACAGCCATTTAAAAGTGGTGCAATTTGATTCCGTACATCCTTTATTTTCGTTTTAGGCAGTTCCGATAGAATTGACTCTTCTCAAAATCCGTTTTCGTTTTCCGTTCCGTTGTTTTTTTTTTCAATTGCAGGTTTGTCTTCTTTCGTTCCGGTTAGCTCATTCGGATTCATCGAGTTTAAGTTGAGGTTTTTACTTAGGTACAGAAAGGCAAATCAAGCAGGATTTATTGACGTTTTTGTACTTCGTGGTTCTTTAGATATTGTTTGAGCGTTGGAGCTAAAAGCCGTTCACGAGTCCCCTTAGGTGACTGTTTCAGAGAGGTCGGGAAAATTTCAATCGACCTGCAGGAGTGCAACGGTTACACCAGTCAAATTGTCAGATTTAATGTAGCAATAAGTTGAATAGATGGCGCTACTGTGCCAAATGATTCTATACACAGACTATAAATCAGGCCCACTCAAATGCACATACGTCATAACTACTTAGTTTCAAAACGGATATATCTTCCGCTGGGAACAATGCAACACAAACTGCGGAAAATTGGTACCATACTTACTTTACATCATTTCGTCAAAAATATTATAAAAACAAATGAACTAATCCAATCTAGCAACTCACCCGCGAATAAGACACCAGCACGTTTCGCCTTCCGAAGAGTGATCGCAGCTGGTCGCGCCGTTCCGGGTTTCGTAACAGCATAAATCCACCGGCTGCCGATAGCGAAATCAGCGTCAACACGGCCAAAACGATACCTGGAAGACGACAGAAAGTCATTGAAGTGGGAACAAACCACGCAATAAAAGCAAAACAATCAAAACGGCCCCAAACAGTAATAACAACAATGAGGGCTGTAATTGTTTTGTAAGATGTCAACGCAACAAAACAAAAGATGCTTGCTTCAGATAGTAGCTGTTATGCCAGAAGGGAAAGGTCAGCAAGGGTCTGCATGACAGCTCGGAGATGCGAAGTGAACGCCAATTGAAAGGTTAGGTTGATGTTCATATTCACACTCGGTTTGCGCAATCGACTCGGCTTGAGTTCCCATGATAACTATCAATTTACTTTCTTCCTGAACCAAGGGCAAAATCGGATGAAAAATCTCCTCACTACGGAAAAACATACCCACGGTACCACCAGTGCTGCCATTCGTCGTATTAGGCACTTCATGATGGGCAGACTTCTCCGTACTCGTAGTCGTCGTATCCACAGTTGTACCAGATGCCTTGGTGGTGGTCCTCGCAGGACTTACAGTGGGGACAACTGTAGTGGAACTGGGAGGGACTGTCGTAGTAACATCGGTTATGGGATGATCGTTATCCGTTGCCGTCGCGCCAACAAACGCACAAATCTCCGGCGTCACTTGTGTCAGTATCAGGTGGCAGTGGCTTTGCTGTAACGGGAAAGAAATAAAGACGAAAATGAGTGAGAAAATCGAGAGGCTAACAACAGATTTGCGGCTGGAATTAATTGCTCTCATTAGAAAATGTAATCAAATAAATTCGTGACGCGACAAGGTGATGGGATTTAGTTAGCTGTTGTAAGAGGGCTGCGGCCAGACAATTGATGCGAAACACGAGTGAAATTAGGGTGCTACCGCAGTAGAGATACTGTTGCAATTGGGTTTCCTCTGATATAAAAGAGTATTGTTGTTTTCGTCGGATCCAATTTGGCAACGGTAGCAAATGAAACGAGCTATGGATTTGAAAGTAAGATTTAGTGGATTAGCTAACAATGTGGTGTGATAAGATTAAGAGGGAATTTTGGAAATACAGACAACACGATCTAACTCCACGTGTAGGTGAGGGGGCCTGACAAGTCAGCTCTTTTGAAGGGGCTATCCTTGGTGGAATTGTGGATTTGACGAAACAGACGTCGTTATATTGATAGTTATGATGGACAGTCATTGCTAATGCTCGATAATCTAAGATTAACTGATTAGGTTCATTCGAAGATTGTACAATCTACCAATGAACTCTTGACTCGTGACAAATCATGAACCGAACGGATACATAAGAAAAACATGGTAAATTTAAAAACACGCGTCCTTCATTCAACTGCAAGTCAAAACAAACGTAAACAACCTGCTTTAGGCGATACCTGGCTTCAATTTATATAGAAAACCGCATGAATTTATGCCAAAACTGACATTCCATATTTGAACACTAGATTACGCAGAAAATTACACGTTTCTTCCGAACTGTGTAATTTCATTCTTTTATGCGTATTTTCACAGCGACGTGCACGCATCTGACATTTTTGTTTGTTTACATTGATTTGTCCCGTGATCCTATATCTATTACAACCGATAGAATCATCCAGAACAGCTTGAAACAATAATTATAAAGTGCCAAGCTTCTCGAGTGAGTGTAACTATTGTCGGCAAAAAAAATCAAATTGACGCAAAGTTTGAGTCATTTGATTATTATTAGTGAAGTGCTTTGATTGCAGAATAAGGTCTGTATCCGCAATAATCCGGACATGGATAAAACATAAATTTCGCATTATATTTCCGTCCTAGTTGTTTATTTCAGATTCATGGGATGTGTTTTAACAATTCGTGAAGACAAATCATAGTTATTCGGTATTTGCATAAAATTTTCGAACTTTGCGCTTAAACCCGTCCATTAGGGTTTGTACTGACTCTTCAGAAATCGTAGAAGCCGTCTTTGTCCAAATTTGCTGGAAGTGTTTGATGTCTTTGATTCCTTGCTTCTTTCCTGAAAGCTTCCGCTTCATCAGAGCCAAATATCTCTCGGTTGGTCGTAGCTCTGGGCAATTTGTGCGGGTTTGAGGTTTTTGGTACAATGTTCACTTGATTTGCTTGGTACCACTCCATCACAGTTTTAGCATAGTGGCATGATGCCAAATCGGGCCAGAACAAATGTTTTTCTTTGTGACTTTTGATGAAGGGCAGCAATCGCTTCTGCAGACACTCTTTCTGATAGATCTCCTTGTTGATTGTGCCTGTAGTGACGAAAGATTTACTCTTTTTGCCACACGTGCAAATTGCTTGCCATACAAGGTATTTTTTGGGAAATTTCGATGCCTTCTTCGTTCTGAGATGCTCAGCTGTAGCATTTCTGGTCATAGCAAAGTAAAAAGCCAGCCCTGGAAGCTGCTTGAAATGCCCCAGGATATAAGTTTCATAGTCCATAAGAACGCATGAAAACTTCGTCAAATATTCGCAGTTCAAACGTCGAGCCCGTGATTTTGCTGCCAAGTTCTATTTGTCGTTGCGATTTGGAACTGTTTTTACTTTATACAACTTAAGTCCCAAACGTTGTTTTGATTTTTAGGCAAAACCAGGCGACATCCCTATTGTACGAGCCACCGTTCGAATGGAGAGATTTGGTTTTTCGTTAATATATTTTCACCTTTCGGTCCATGACAGGATCAGCGCGTCCAATGTTTTTGTTGCTTCTCGGTTTCCTGTTCACCGTCAAACGTTCTGAAAATGATTTGAGCACATCGTAAACAGTGGATTAAGGCAAATCCAATGTTTTTGCAAGGTCCCGTATTGACAAATCAGGATTTGCCGTACGCCAGTACAAAATTCGCTCGCGCACTTGTTTTTCGTTCATCGCCATCTTGAATACTTCATTCCTACGTGCAATATTTCAAAAGTTACAATGATTTGAAGGTGTCCGGATTAATTTGGATACAGATTTTACATAGAGTTAGTGGTTTGAAAATCGATTACTGAGAATAGTCAACATTCCTGATGCCAACAATTCCCCTATGTGGGAAAGTTGTACCCCTCTTGGTAAATGCATCGCAACAAAGCAAGACCATGGTGAAGTTGACATGGATTTTCAGATCGGACTAAATATTATGCGCGTTGGAAATATGAAGACACTATAAGTAATCATTTGAAAAATTTGCAATGTTCATTGAATATTTGAAAAACCCGTTCAACGTCCGGAACATCCATGACGAATCCTATGGATTCAATGGATTATAGAAACCAAAAACAAATTTCTGAAATGTCAGTACAACTTCATAAACTCCAGTTTTTTTAAAAATCTAGCTTCCTGTAAGTTCAACACCCTGGAATCAACGTTTCTGAGAGGCCCACTTTATAAAAATCCAATATTCTGAAAGTCCGACTTTCTTAACGTTCAACATTCTGAAAGTCCAATTTTCTAAAATTCCACTTTCTGAAAGATTAACTTTCTGCGAGTCTAACTTTCTGATGAAAACGACTATCTGAAAGTCATACTTTCTGAAATCCCAAGCTTCTAAAAGTCTTGCTTTATGTAAGTTCAATTGTTTTTTAACGTCCATTTTGCTGTAAGTCATACCAACTATACGTCCAATATTAAGAAAATCCAACGTTATAATAATTATACATTCAAACAATCAAACATTCTGAGAGTTCAACTTTTTGAAAATTTTGAAAACTTCCAGGAAATCTAATATTATAACCTTCCGGGTTTCTAAAAGTCCATTTTTCGAAAAGTTCAAATTACTTTCATGAAGTCCAGCATTTTGAAAATCTAACTTTCTGAACGTCAAACTTTCTGAAACTTCAACTTTCTGAAAGACCAACTTTTTGAAAGACCAACTTTCAGAAAGTCCAACTTCCAGAAAGTCAAACCTTCAGAAAGTCAAACTTTCAAAAAATTCAGCTTACAGAAAGTCCAACTTTCAGAAAGTCCAACTTTCAGAAAGTTCAACTTTCAGCAAGTCCAACTATCAGAAAGTCCAATTTTCTGAAAATTGTATTCCCTAAAGTCCATCTTCCGGAATGTTCAGTTTTTAAAATCATACTTTCTGTAAGTTTAATTTGCTAAAAAGTCAATCTTTCTGAAAGTCCAACTTTTAGAGAAGTCAACTTTCAGGAAATCCAAAATTATGAACGTCCGGCTTTCGGAAAGCCCATTTTTCGGATTGTTCAAATTGTTTTAAGTTCAACTTTTAGCATTTTTGCTGTTCCAAAACCCTAACTTTCTGAAAGTCAAACTTTCTGAACGTCAAATTTTCTGAAAGTCCAATAGGAGGCTTTAATTAAAAAAACATGTTTTTTGCATCTGTATCGATAATGGGTATTCTTCCTAGCACAAAAATATTTTTTATGGATCTCAACTATTTTTTCTCGATTTTTAAGCAAGAAAAATCTAATCATTATTATTTTCACAAACCGACATGCAGTTTCACAAAGTGACATTTATTTTCAGTAATGGGAGCTCCCGGCACTTAATTTTCAGTAACGGCGGCTCCCATTATGGCATAAATGTCAACTTATGTATGCTAGAAATCAATGGTTGGTTCGTTGGTTTAGGTAGTCTGTTTTTTGTAGCTTGCTTCATGGTGAAATAGGATGATGTTGCCTAGCATTAAATTTTTTTTCATAATATTTTGAAATTGTTTTTTCAATAGTTCCGCTTACCAGAATTTAAAAATATATTAAATGCCGGTATAATCCACATACCCCTACATTACCCTATTTTCTGAAACACCAACCATTCTAAAAGTTCGGCTTTTTCAAAAACCAACTTCTTGAAAAACCATTTTTCTGAAAGTCTTAAAGTTCAATTTTCTGATAATCAATCATTCTGAAAATCCAACATTCAGCATTCTGAAAGCATAACTTTTTTAAAGTTTATCTTTCTGAAAGTTATAGTATCTGAATGTGCAAATTTCTAAAAGTCATACTTTTTAAAAGTAAATTTTTCTGAAAATCCAACATTCTGAAAGTCATACTTTCTGTACATTAGTTTCTCAGAACGTCAAAATTTCTGAAAATTCAACATTCTGCAAGCCCAATTTTCAGAAAGTCCAGCTTTATTAGAGTCCATCTTACTGAAAATCAAACTTTCTGAAAGTTCAAATTTCTTAAAGTTCAACTTTCTTAAACTCCAACTTTCTGAAAGTCTGACTTTCTAAAAGTCCGAATGTTTTGAAATCCAACTTCTTGAAAGTCCTTTTTTCTGGAAGTTCAACGCTCTGAAAGACAAACTTTTATCCAACTATCTGAAAGTTTAACTATGGTCAACTGTGCTATCTAAACTGGCCAAAATGTAACTATCTAAATGGTCATAGTTTAACTATCTAAATGGACAAATGGCCAGAGTTTCTGGAAGTCAGATATTCTGAAAGTTTACCATTCTATAGAAAAAAAACTTTATAGAAGTTAAACCTTATGAAAGGCCAACTTCCTTAAAGTCGAACTTTATAAAAGACCAATTTTCGGAAAGTTTAAATTCTTGGATATCCAACATTCAGCTAGTCCAGCATTCTGAATGTTCAACTTTGTGAGAGTCAAACTTTCTGAAATTCCAACTTTCTGATTGTCCTGAAAGTTGCACTATATTAAAAATGAAAGTCGATTTCTCTGAAAGTCATAGTCTTTGGAAGTTCCACTTTCTGAACTATTCTGAATGTGCAAATTTTTGAATGTCCAGTTATCTGAAAATCCAACCTTCTCAAAATTCAACTTTTTGAAGGTCAAACATTTTTTAAAAATCAACTTTAGAAAGCCCAAGTATATGAGAGATAAGTTTTTTTTTTTAAATCCATACTAATTAAATCTCGTCTTTCGGAAAGTTCAAAGCTTTGAAGGTCCAATCTCCAAAAAGTTCTGCTTTCTGAATGTCTAACTTTCAGAAACTCTTTAAAGACTAACTTTCTGAAAGTCTTTTTTTATGAAAGTCATACTTTCAGAACGTCCAACTTTCAGAAAGTCCAACATTCAGAAAGTCCAACTTTCAGAAAGTACAACTTTCAGAAAGTTCAACTTTCAGAAAGTCCAACATTCAGAAATTCCAACTTTCCAGAAATTCCGACTCTCAGAAAGTCCAAATTTCAGAGAGTATAACTTTCAGAAAGTCCAACATTCAGAAAGTCCAATTTTCAGAAAGCCCAACTCTCAGAATGTCCAACTTCCAGAAAGTCTACCATTCTGAAAGTCCAACTTTCAGAAACTTCAACTGTCAGAAAGTACAACTTTCAGAAAGTCTAACTTTCAGAAAGTCCAACTTTCAGTAAAAGTCAGACTTTCAGAAAGTCCAACTTTCAGAAAGTCCAACTTCCCGAAAGTCAACCTTTCAAAAAGTCCAGCTTTCTGAAAGTCCAACTTTCTGAAAATTAAACTTTCAGAAAGTCTAACTTTCAGAAAGTCTAACTTTAAGAAATTTCAACTTCCCGAAAGTCAACCTTTCAGAAAGTCCAGCTTTCTGAAAGTCCAACTTTCAGAAACTCCAACTTTCCTAAGTTCAACTTTCAGAAAATCCAGCTTTCTGAGAGTCCAACTTACGAAAGTCCAACTTTCAGAAAGTCTAACTTTCAGAAGAGTCCAACTTTCAGAAAGTCTAACTTTCAGAAAGTCCAACTTTCAAGAAACTCAAACTTTCAGAAACTCCAACTTTCAAACAGTTCAACTTCCAGAAAGTCCAACTTTCAGTAAAAGTCAGACTTTCAGACAGTCCAACTTTCAGAAAGTACAACTTTCAGAAAGTCCAACTTCCCGAAAGTCAACCTTTCAGAAAGTCCAACTTTCAGAAAGTCCAGCTTTCTGAGAGTCAAACTTCCTGAAAGTCCAACTTTCAGAAAGTCTCAGTTTCAGAAAGTCCAACTTTTAGAAAGTTTAACTTTCAGAAAGTTCAATTTCACCAAATCCAACTATCAGAAACTCCAACTTTCAGCAAATTCTATTCCTTAAAGTCCGTCTGTCGGAAAGTTTGTTTATTCAAGTCATACTTTCTGTAAGTTTAATTTTCTAAAAAGTCGTACTTTCAGGAAATGCAACATTATGGACGTCCGGTTTTCTGAAATCCCAATTTTCGGAAAGTTCAAATTGTTTTAAGTCCAATTTTTATAAAGTTAAGCACTCCAAAGTCTAAGTATATGAAAGTCTTCTGAAAGTTTAACTTTCTGAACCTCAGACTTTCTGAAAGTCCAATTTTCAGAAACTCCAATTTTCAGAAGCTCCAACAGTTCAGAAAGTCCAACTTTCAAAACTCCAACATTCAGAAAGTCAAACTTTCAGAAACTCCATATTTCAGAAAGTCAACTGTCAGAGAACTCAACTTTCAGAAAGTACAACTCTCAGAAAGTTCAACTTTCTGGAATTCCAACTTTCAGCAAGACCAACTTTCAGAAGAGTCCAACTTTCAGAAAGTCCAACATTCAGCAATTCCAACTTATTAATGTCCGGTTTTCAGAAAATTCATACCTATTCCTAAAAGTCCACAAAGTTCAAATTGCATCAATTCCAACTTTTATAAAGTTTACACTAACATTCTAGAACTCCGGATTTTTCAAAATCCACCTTCCGCAAAAACAATTTTTCTAAAAGTTCAACTTTCTGAATGTCAAACTTTCAGGAAGTTCAGTTTTCTAAAAAATCAAGCATTCTTAAAATCCAACATTCATCATTCTGAAAACCTGACTTTTCCAAAGTTCATCTTTCTGCAAGTTATACTATCTGAATGTCACAAAAGTTCAACTCAGTGGACGAAGTGGTTCTACGCCCCAACAAAAAAAACTGAATGATCAAATTTCTGAAAATCCAACATCCTGAAAATACGGCACCGATGGTGTAGTGGTTAACGTGGATGCCTCTCTCTCCAGTTGGTCTGGTTTAATTCCAGTCGACGTCGTTAGGATTTTTGGTGACGAAAAATTTATTTTCACGTCTTCCCTTGAAAGGGAAATAAAGCCGTTGGTCGCGGTCCTTATGTTAATGGCTTCCATATGTAGGGTAAGGGACGTCTCCCTGACGTGAAAAACCAGCCTCAGGCTATATTCCAAACAACAACATTGAGAAAAGCAAACATTCTGCAAATGACATTTTCTAAATGTTCAACTTTCTGAAAGTCTAAATTTCTGAAAGTCATGACTTTTGAAAGTCGACTTCTGAAATCGAATTCTGAAAATCCAAAGTTCTGAAAATCCAACATTCTGCAAGTCATACTTTCTGTTCTTTCGTCATTCCGTTCCAAGCGTCAAAATGTCTGAAAATGCAAGATACTACAAGTCCAATTTTCAGAAAGTCCAACTTATTGAAAGTCAAACGTTCTGAAAGTTCAACTTTCTGAAATTCCAACTTTTTGAAAGTCTAACTTTCTTAAAATCCTTTCTTAAAACTGTTTTAAAGTCCAACTTCTTGAAAGTTCATTTTTCTGGAAGTTCAACCTCTGAAAGACTCTTTCTCAGCAATCATCTTTCTAAAAGTCCAGCGATCTGAAAATTTAACTATCTAAATGGTCAAATATCTGAGAGCCAGACTTTCTGGAAGTTAGACATTCTGAAAATTTACCATTCTAAAGGAAAAACTTTATGGAAATCCAACTTTATATAAGGCCAACTTCCTTAAAGTCAAATTTTATAAAAGACCAATTTTCGGAAAGTATGTACACATTCTTGGAAGTCCAACATTTAGCAAGTCCAGCATTCCGAATGTTCAACTTTCTGAAAGTCAAACTTTCTAAAATTCCGACTTACTGAAAGTCTAGCACCTTAAAAGTTGCACTGTATTTAAAATGGAAGTCCATTTCTCTGAAAGTTCAAAGTCATGACAGTCAAACATTCAGAACGTCCAATTATCTGAAAATCCAACATTCTCAAACTCCAAATATTTGAATTTTAAATTTTTTGAATATTCAACTTCAGGCAGTGCAAATTATGAAAGTCTGGTTTTCTGAAAATTCATATTTCATAAATTTCATCTTTTGGAAAGTCCAAGTTTCAGAACCTTCAAGGGGTCCAAGTATCAGAAAGTTCAGATTTCTGAATGTCAAATTTTCTGAAACTCTGACTTTTTGAAAGTCTAACTACCTGAAAGCCCTATTATTATGAAAGTCATACTTTCGGAAAGTTCGAGTATCTGAAAATAGAACTTTCTGCGTGGTTGAATTTCTGATTATCCAACATTATGAAAACCAAATAGTGTCTAAATACATCCGTCCGAAGGACAAACTTTAAGGAAGTCCAACTTTATGAAAGTCCGGTTTTCTGAAAGTCCAACATCTTAAAAGTCTTATTTATTGAACGTATGACTTTCGTTCGTCCAAATTTCGGAAAATTCAACTTTCAGAAAATGTAGTTTTCATGAAATCCAACTTTCTGAAAGCTCAAATTTCATAAAGTCTTACCTTTTGAAAGTCAATTCTTCAGAAATTTATACTTTCTGAGAGTTTGATTTTCTTAAAATCCAACAATTCAAAAATAGCACTGTCCGAAAGACAAACTTTGAGGAAGTCTAACTTTATGAATGTTCGGCTTTCTGAAAGTCCAATAAGCTTGAAGTCCAACTTCTTGAAAGTATAATTTTCATTTGTCAAAATTTCTGAAAATTGAACTTTCAAAAAGTAGTAGCTTTCACTAAGTCCAACTTTCTGGTAGTCTAACTTTTTGAAAACCCATTTCTCAGAAATTCATACTTTCTGCTGTCAAAATTTCTCAAAGTCCCAATTTTTGAAAATACAAGATTCAGGAAGTCCAATATTATAAACGTCTAGCTTTCTGAAATTCCATACCTATTTCTCAAAGTTCATCATGCGGAAATTTCAATTTTTTAAACTTCAACTGTAATAAAAGTCAGTATTTCGAAAGTTCAACTTTCTAAAAGTCCGAGTTTTTTAAAGTTCAAGTTCCTGAAAAATACTTTTTCTTAAAGTTCAACTTTCTGAATGTCAAACTTTCTTTTTTTCTTTCTTTCTTGCTTTCGACAAGGAGTTGAAAAAAAGAGTGAATGAAAGTCTGTACGAAAGATGGCGCAAGTGTTGTGTTCCTTTTCTATATGATTTTATAGGTTAGGTTAACTATCATTTCACCATTTTTGAGATTGAAAATCACAAACAACGCTCCAGTGGAGCAAACGATTCTTGAAAATTTCACGCCTGAAGTCCGAATATTATTTGATGTTTGTGCTCAAAAAACTTCGAAGTGATGGGAACTTGATCTCGTATGTCCATAAGACGGAAGAGGAGGAGATCGAATAAACCAAATATGCAGAAAAAAACATAGCTGATATGTATTTATTTAATCCCCGAGAATTTCAAAAATATTTGACTTATTGATGATCATTTTTGTCTGTTCCATTTTTTTCGAGTACAATCTTTACTACTTTTTGGAAGTTTGCACTTTTTCTGGGAGGTTTGAAAGACTACTGTGGATTCAATAAATCTCCGGAAAAGACATTTAAACTTCTCCAATAGCCCATAGCTTTTGATACGATCAGAGACTTTCGAAAACAAGAAGTAACTAGAATCCGAAGAAAAATTGTATTTTCCATTTAATTCCTACCTTGCTTGTCTTGACCGATACCCGTATTTCGCTACATGCAGACTTCTTCAGTGTGCCGTACTAATAACTTGACTTTAGCAGAAGAAGTTTGCATTGTAGACGAAATCGCGTATCTGTCAAGATAAGAAAGTAGTTAAATGGAAAATACTAATTTTTCTTCTAATTTCTAGTTACAGGTATTCCACTAAACAGCTAAGACCCTAGTATTCGAAGAAGTCCGTTCAATCTTCCTCGAACATCCATAGCTGCTGAGAAGTCCGTAAATCATTCGCAAACATCCAAAATGCTAAGAACCGTAAATCAAAATCCAAAAAACTTTATTATAATCTCTGTGGAAAAGCTCGGGAAAAATGAACCGGTAATTTTTTGAGAAGTCTGCGCAATATTGCAATGAAGAGGGGTTCGTGGATGGAATTTTAGAGACCTTCTTAAAAAGATAGAGAGAGAGAGAGAGAGAGAGCGAGAGAGAGAGAGAGAGAGCGGGAGAGAGAGAGAAATTCTTTATAATTTTCTTCACAGATGCTTAACTTTTCGTTTATGAAAGCTGTTTAAGGGTCACAATTACGTTATGAAAACATTTTCAGTCCGTTGAGTGTTGCCAGTTTATTAACATATCTCTGTAATCAATTATAAAAGGCCCATTGATGAAATAGCATAGTCGGTAAACGCATCGGTTTTCCAATCCGGAGGTCTAGGTTTTGATTCTCGAAACAGTCGAATGTCTTTTTGGGATGGGAAATTTCAGCGGCAAGCAAAGCCCAGTAGGGCATATAAAACAAAGAAGATGAGCTGGTGATCGATGAAATTCAGCCATTCCTAAGCTCCAACTGATGTCATCTGAGCATTGTTCAAGCATTTTTTCACAGCTGTGGTTTGACCAAGCACCCCGAAAATTATCTAGGCGACATTTTTCATGTTGCTTTTATCTTGTACCTTAATCATCAACGGTTTGAAGCACACTTGCGTAAACAAAGTAGATGCATCAAAGTGAGCGTAAACATATTTTTCATAATCAGAATGGACTCACCAAATTCAACTTTTCGATGTATTTTAACTTCTTCGCTTTCCCTTTCAAAATTTTGAAAAACTGTTGGAGCTTTATTGAGATGTGTTCCAATATTTCAAAAATCAAATCTGTCGGCAGGTTGCGGAATAAGTAAAACTCTAAAACTCTTCTAAACTCTAAAACTCATTCTATAATAAGTTCTCTACGCTGATTCGAATTCTATTGAAAGCGGTTAAGATTGTTGGAGCAGACAAGGCCAACAAAAATGTGCTTAAACCAAAAAAAGGAAATGCTTCCTCAAATAATTTCATATTAAATGCAGAACTTATGTTAACATTCGAAGAAACAAAATCCATATCATCCAACAATGTACCAAACGGAAGAAGATTCCATCTACCCTCCAATCAAAACGACACAGGCTGCTATCGCCCAGTTGTATCTGGAATTGTTGGCAACCCCGACGATATCCAAAGACCGTCGCGGTCCACTGCAAGTCGTCATCGGAGGTGCATTTCTGCGGTCTATTTCGGTACGCTGACTTTCGACGGTCAAAAATTTGCGAACCATTATCACAGTGCGGCATTTCTACGTTGAAGGCGTAGAAATGAGTTTCTTATCAGGAAAATTTTGACACCCGCCAGCTGATAACCAATAGCGATGACGACAGCTATCTCTGGTTGCCAAAGAAGAGAACATGGCCATGAACAGCGGCGCGGTAATTGATAAGGTTCTGGTCTTCGATATAAATTACCCATCCGCCGATAGGAAAGGTATCATTCACCAGAGAAAGTCTTCCCGAATAGAGTGACCACATCTTCCCTGGAACAAAATGAAATGTAAGTAGAGTTGCAACATTCTTGGAATGCCTCCATTTCTTAACTGGACATTACATTCCCCTGCAGACATCTTCGCTATCCTCGCTCTGCTGGTGATCGCCCTGGTGCAGGGTTGCGTCCGCGACGATTCCAACGGCCAGCCGCAATGCAATGCCGAAGAAATGACGCAACGCTTCTGGCGCAACAACTGGGACCCCACCGCCTACTGGGAGTGCGAAACGGCCAACACCGCGGCCACGGCCCGTCGCTGCCCAACGGAAGGAATGTTCGACTCGGCGACGTTGACCTGCATCAACTGGAGCGAATGGGTCTGGACGGAGACCTGCAAGCCCCCGAGCAGGGTGTAAGGATGAAAGTCGGAAGCACCTTTGATTTCGAACCCGAAAGTATGCAGCAGTATTTAGTCCCCGGGACGAGAGAGTTCTAATAAAAACGTGTTCCAAACCGAATCTGGAGTTTTTTGTTCGAGTGGACCTCGAGATAGCGGGAATGGGGATAGCGGCGATGGGGACGAAGGGTTCGACTCTCGGTTTGCTTGGGTAGATCTTTTTGCCTGCCACGGACTACAAATTCCAGCATTGGTGTTAACATTGAAATCAATAATTGTAGAAGTTTTCGCTAAGTAAGTGAGTTTTGATTGAGGTTTGGTTGAGCAGAGCATGAGTATGATTGACCACCTGACCGGCTGGCAGAAACGGAAGCCAACTCAGCCCTAGAGATTGTCAAACTCATAGTCAGATGGTCCGTCCGCCCACTGAGTATGCACCAGTCGCTAAAGGCATGCTTCAGATGGCTTGAAAGCGAATACATGCAAAGGTCTGGACAGAAGCGAATTATCTTAAAGTGCAGACGTGTCTGACGTGTTCTGAAAAGCCCGATGATAAGCACGCCAGGGGAGATCCTAAAATGCCCGGCCTACAATGGTTAACCACGAAGCTTATCACAGTGCAGCTAACCCAACTGAACCTGAACCACTATGGGGCAGCTCAGCAACTGCTGTGTCAGGCAGTTCGCGCAACGGATATTACCATATCGTATCCCTGTCGGGAATGAGAATTGGCTGGCGAAGTGGTCCCATATGACGTCATTATGGACGACGGGCAAGTTCAGGAGGTTATGTCTACCTCATGTGAAGCCTTATAGACCTGGCCAACGTCGATACCAAGAGAACCTACGTTCGGCAACCCTGAGCTGTTCAGGAACTGGAGGGTGGAGGATGGCTACACCCATAGCGACCACTTGAGGGTTCGTTATAACATCGTCCACAATACTAGGCAACGTGCGGAGGGAAGAGCACCCTCTTCATCTGCCCGCAGATGGAAGACATCATACTTTAACAAAGAAGTATTTAAAGAGACGGTTCAGCAGGAACGAAATATGAGCGAAGACCCGTGCGGCGAACAACTCGTAGCACTACTAACACGTGAGAGTGACGCAAAAATGCCTAAGAAGGTCAAGCCACCCTGTGTACTGGTGAACGAAATCGACCGTCGAACTTCGTATAACATGCCCTCCGCGCTAGGCGGAGAATGAGAGCGAGGATGAGGAGGATGCAGAACGAACGGAGCGTCATGGGGCGCTAGTCTTCGCAAAGACCGCGCTATAGAGGGAGATAAAGGTCAGCAATCAAGCTTGCTTCGAGGGCTTGTGTTTGAAAGCCAATACGGAACCATGGGGTACGCCTATAGGGTAGTAATGGGCAAAACCAAGGGAGCGGCAGCTTTTACTGAGCAATCACAAGAGCAACTGTTGATGATCAGTGGGGGACTCTTTCCGAACAAAGACCCGAGTCCACCGCGTTAGATTTGTTCCATGACCAGCGTTCCCGTATCCCAGGCCGTAACGCTGTCATAGCGCTGGACGAATGGTCAGCAAACACGTCGAATATCCACAATTACGTAGGTAATGACAACGGCACCGTGGAGATGAGGCGATGGTAACGAATGATGAACTCATCGTGATAGGAAAGTCGTTCAAGGTAAACAAAGCGCCAGGACCAGACGGTATACCGAATCTGGCCATCAAGACGGCTATTTTGATGGCTCCCGAAATGTTCAAAGTGGTAATGCAGAGATGACTGGACGAGGATATCTTCCCGAAAGGCTAGAAACGCCAGATCCTCGTATTGCTAGCCAAGACAGGGAAATCAAGAGGTGATCGACGTATCGACCGATGTGCCTGTTGGACACGGCGTGTAAGGTGCTTAAGAGGGTAATCCTCAACCAACCGGTTTGGCTTCCGTGAAGGCAAGTCAACGGTGGATGCCATACTGTTCGTCACCAATACGGCAGAGGTGCCAATTCAGCGTAAGAGGCGGGGAGTCCACTACTGTGCAGTGGTCACCCTTGACGTGAGAAACGCGTTCAATAGCGCCAGTTGAGAGGTTATCGCCAACTCGTTCCAACGCTTCCGCGCTTCTGGGTACCAGGATTGGTGACCAGGATTGTGGGAAACTACTTCCAGAATCGGGAGTACTGGTGTACAACAAATAATCGGGTCAGGAACTTGTCCAAGTCACCGCAGAAGTTCCGCAAGGTTCGATCATGGGTCCGGTGCTCTGGAAGACAAGATATGATGAAGAGTTACGACATACGTTCCCCAAAGGGGTATAGACTGTCGGTTTCGCGGACGACATCACGACATCTAGTCTGAAAACTAAAGTTGATCTGGAGATCACTGTGGTGATCCATCATCTCCATTGCACCATAGGGTCAAAGCAGTCCCTGAGCAACTTGGGATTTATGATCGACGATAAACTGTCCTTTATCAGCCACTTCGATTAGGTCTACAATCAATCGCTATCGCGGCATCAACCCGCATGATGTCGAATAGCTCGGCGGTGCCAGAGAGCAAGCGAAAGCTCCTGGTCAGTGTTGCCATGTCCATAATTAGGTATGACGGGCCGGCATGGGCCACCGCTCTAAGTACTCAGAGCTGTGTCTATGAGTGGTTTTAGATAGTTCTTCATTAAGTCGGTTTTAAGGAGATACCGAACAGGAATATAGAAATATATGTACCGAATTAGACCAACAGTAAGGATGTTGTTCGGACCCTTCACACAACCAAATCCAATTATTGAGCTAGATTGCAAGTTCTATTTATTTCATTTCCGAAAGCTATAAAACTCACCTCCAATTACTTTATTGCGTGTTTTGTTTAAGATACCTGTACAAAAACTACGTATCTTCCCCCACCAAAACACCAGATAAAGCAGCAATTAAGTTTCCTGTCCAATTTCAAGCCGATAGATTAGATTAACGTTCTCACGAATAAGGCAACACCCGGACGGGAGAGATCCATTCCATTCAGTACCGCAACTAAACTCTACTTGAGATGTCACAATTAATCCAGTTGACCGTATTCCTATGGATCGCAACGTTGAGCTCCGCGCTTCAACCTTTCCCATTCGCTGTTGACGTTAGTTGTGCGCTACCGACATGCGCCACCGAAGCAGATCAAGCAAGGCTGTGGCCGTTCCGTGATCCGAATTTTTTCATCATCTGCGAGCCCCCGAAGTGGCACCTCATAAGAAGACCATGCCTGGACGGCACTTTGTTTCACTACACCCATCAGCAGTGTGTTGATCCATCGCAGTGGGAAAAACCTTGCTCACCAGGGACATCACTACCGCAATGTCCCCGAGTGGTCTGCCGAACCATAATGGACCAAACACGGCTATGGCCTGAGGAAGATCCAAGTTATTTCCTACAGTGCATACCAGGTCCTACCGGTGGAATGATAGCCGTGCGACGCGAGTGCGCCGTTGGCTTCCTGTTCAGCTACTCACTTCAATTGTGCGTAGATGCCCGCTTTTGGGAGCAGGATTGCACGTTTGATGAGGTTATCATATCGACGACTTCAACTCCAGAAGAAGGACCGGAAACACCGACAGTGGAGGTGACGACGACTACGGAGCAGTCGACGACGACTACGGAGCCGCCGACGACGACTACAGAGCAGCCGACGACGACTACGGAGCAGCCGACGACGACTACGGAGCAGCCGACGACGACTACGGAGCAGACAACACCGGTCCCTGGACCAAGCACAACAACTGAGCAAATTAGGGGCACCTGTCCGGTACCGGTTTGCCTCTTCCAGGATCCGAACCTCTACCCGCACACGGACTGGACCAAGTTCTATCAATGCATACCAAACGAGTTCGGACAGTGGTTCCCGTTAGAACGGAATTGTGGTGCCGGAAGCTTTTTCCACGGAGGTTTTCAATACTGTGTCAACCGATGGCAATGGGAAGACTATTGTTTATAATAAAATTATCTCCGAACTAACGTTTTTCTGGGCTTTATTATCTCTTCAAAAGAACCTTATCACACTGATTGCTGCTGTTTTTGTCTTGTTGGTTTGATACGGTATCACAGTTGCGTCCACTATTGATGTTTTGAATGTCTTGGCAAATGACCTCAACTGGCACATCGCTGTCGTAAAAGCTAAGTCATCTGAGTCCGAGTTTTCCAGTTTGTATGTTTTTTTAGTTATCCGGTCGCGACAGTGGAGCGCATGCTGGTTCCCATTCCCATTCGTCCCAGTTGACGCATTCCAGCAGAGTAGGATGGAAGGCAGAATCGCTGACACACCGACGCAGGACTGCCGGTTCGTTCAGCTTCTCACATTCCCAGTAGGCAGTCGGATCGTGATTGTGGCGCCAGAGGGATTGGGTCACTTCCTCCTGTTTTTTGCAACCCGGTTGTCCAGCCGTGTTGTCGCGGACACATCGGGCCGAAATTGCCACCACAAGGGCCAACAGGATCAGGGCGATTCCTACAGGGGAAAAACAAAACTCAAACCCGTCACTATCAGGTTCGGAACTCTGCGAGCTGGTCGATACGTACCCTTCATGATGAAAAATTATCAGTTCCGTTCGATGGGAAGCGTGAAAGTTGACAGGACACCGGAGTACAGACGAAGCGGAACGAATGTGACCTTCCATCGGTGATCAATGGTTGTTTTATAGCACCGAGTGGAAAGCGTTATCGTGTCATCTTAATTGAAAAAGTCTGTGGCTGCGCCCACGATCTCCGGGATGCCTTTCAGGGTTTTAAGATTTTTCGATACTAGCAGTTAAAAGGTTTTTTTTCTCTTGGATGAGTGAAATGGGTAAGGGGAGGACGTGAGAGGACGGTGAGGATTTTTAGATATATATTTTTTCGGTTGATGACAAAGTGTGTTTGGAATCTACGAACATCGTAAGTGGCTATCGAAGATAAGAATTCTAGCTGATAACGAACGGGGTGTGTGGATAGTATAGCCAAAGGCGTTGAAAAAAGGAACGATTCTTTAGACAGTGTCTTGTTCTTAAATTTTGATTCGAGCAACACAGACGTCGGCCGTGGTCAACTCTGTTGACATAATAGAAACCGAGAAATCCTCTAATATTGGCCATCACAGCTATGGATGTGTGATGATGTGCCTATGGCACGGCTTTTAAGATTGATTACTTTTGTAAGCTCCGAAAGTACAGTTCTTATATACTTATTCCACACACAAACAGATGTAACGTTTTCTCCTCAATAATCAAATACGTATTTATTTATTTATTTATATACTAGCTGATCCCGGTGCGTGCGCTGCTACGCTTGCAATAAAATGAAGGAAAATTTAATATAACTGGCACGTTTATGTTTTTTTTTCGAAATGAGTTTTTTTTTTCTTGACCAAGCAGGGGTTCAAACTTCTATCAAAACATGCTTCTTATCCGAGAAACACACGTTTTGTCTTTAAGTAAGCTGGATAATTCTCATTTTTGGTAGAAATTTGTGTTTCATTTGTATGGGAGCTCTCCCTTCCAGAGGGGGGTGGTTTCTCAAACCACCATACAATCATTGCCTTCAAAACCCCCCACATTCCAAATTTGATTCGATTTGCTTGATGAGTTCTCGGGCTATGAAGAAATGTGTGTCTCATTTGTATGAGAGCGCCCCTTCCTGAGAAAAAAGGTGTCTCAAACAATCATAAGAACCTTCCGCAGCCCCAAAAACCCCTTCATATAAATTTTCACGTTGGTCGGTTCAGAACTTCTCGAGTCTATAAGGGTCTGAACAGACAGACAGACAGACAATTCATTTTTATGTATATAGAAATCTAGCCTCCAAAACCCCCATATGCTAAAAGGTTTCATTCACTTGAATTAGTTCTCGAGTTAGGCAAAAATTTTTGTTGTTTTTGTATGGACACCCCCCTCCCTCCCCCTTTCAGATGGCGGAGGAGTCTCAAACTTCCATAGAAACATTTTGTGCCTCCAAAAACCTCCACATGCCAAATTTGGTTCCATATGCTTGATTAGTTCTCGAGTTATGCACAAATTTGTGTTTCATTAGTATGAGAGCCCCCTTCTTACAGAGGGCGGAGGGGTCTTGAGTTACTTTAGAAACATTTCTTGCCTACATTCCTTCAGGGTGAAGGGGAATCTGAAACCATCATAGAAACCTTTCTTGCCTTTAAAACCTCACGCATGCTTAATTTGGTTTCTTTTGATTGGGGTCTCAAACCACCGTAGAAACATTTCTTGCCTACAAAACCTCCACATGCCATATTTGGTTCCATTTGTTTGATTAGTTCTTGAGTTATGCAGAAAATAGTTTTTCATTTGCATGGGAGCCCCCCTTTCTAAAGGCGGGAGGAGTGTCGAACTATAATAAGATCCTTTCCCGGACCCAAAAATCACTGAATACAAATTTGAAAAGCAGTAGGTATAGTTCTCATGTTTGGTTGAAATTTGTTTCATTTGTATGAGAGCACCCCTTTTAAGAGGGAGGAGGGGCTTTGAACCACCATAAAAACATTTCATGCCTTAAAAAACTCGTTCATTCCAAATTTGGTTCCATTTGCTTGATTATTTCTCGAGTTATGCAGAAATTTGTGTTACATTTGTTTGAGAGCACCCCCTCCCCCCTTCCTCCTCATATGGCGGAAGAGTCCCAAATCACCATAGAAACATTTCCCTCCTTCAAAAACTTCCACATGCGAAATTTGGTTCCATTTCTCTTATTAGTTCTCGAGTTAAGCAAGGATTTGCGTTTCATTTGAATAGGTTCCCCCCCTTTCAGAAAGGGGAGGGGTCTCAAATCAACATAGAACAATTTTTTGTCTTCAAAAACCACCACATACCAAATTTGGTTCCTTTGCTTGATTAGTTCTCGAGTCATGCAGAATAGTGTATTTCATTTGTATCGGAGCCCCCCCCCCCCTCCTTTAGGATGACAAGGGGTCTCAAACCAACATAGAAACATTTTTTGTCTTAAAAAACCACCACATGCTAAATTTCGTTCCGTTTGCTTGATTAGTTCCCGAATTATGCAGAATATTGTGTTTTCTTTGTATGGGAGCCCCCTCCTTTTATGACGGGGAGGGTTTTCAAGCTACCATAAAAACCTTTTGTGCCTTCAAAAACTCACACATGCTAAATTTGGTTTCTTTTGCTTGATTAGTTCTCGAGTTGTGTAGAAATTTGTGTTTCATTTGTATGGGAGCCCCCCTTTCCAGTGAAGGGAGAGGTCTCAAACCATCATAAGATTATTCTCCGGCCCCAAAAATCTCTGCATACAAAATTTCACGCCGATCGGTTCTTCCGCTCGCGAGTTAAATCGTGACAAAGGAAACCCCAACTCATTTTTATTATATAGACTAGCTGATCCCGGTGCCAGCGTTGCTATGCCTGCAACTAAATAAATGAACATTACATAGAACTGACGCTTTTTTTTTTTTGACTAAAAAGGGGTTCAAAATTCTATCAGAACATTCTTTTTACCCAGACAATACATAGCTTGTGGCTTAGTTACCTGGATAATTGTGCAGAAATTCGTGTTTCATTTGTTTGAGTGCCCTCCTCCCTCTCCCCCAGAAGGCGAAAGAGTCTCAAATCACCATAGAAACATTTCTCTCCTCAAAAACCTCCATATGCCAAATTTGGTTCCATTTGCTTGATTAGTTCTCGAGTTATACAGAACAGTGTATTTCATTTGTTTGGGACCTCCCCCGCTTTCTGGACAGGGAGGGATCTGAAACCCTCAAGGAAACCTTTCTTGCCTTCAAAAACTCACACATGCGAAATTTGATTCCATTTGCTTTATGAGTTCTCGAGTTATGCAGAAATTTACGTTTCATTTCTATGGGAGCCCCCCCCCCTCTTTCAGAGGGCAAAGGGGTCTAAAACCACTATAGGAATATGTCTCTCCTTCAAACAAATCCACATGCCAAATTTGATTCCATTTGCTTTATTGGTTCTCGAGTTATGCAGAAATGTATGGTTCTTTGTTTGAGAGCCCCCCCCCCCTCTCCTTTTCAGAAGGCAGAAGAGACTCAAATCACCATAGAAACATTTCTCTCCTTCAAAAACCTCCATATGCCAAATTTAGTTTCATTTGCTTGATTAGTTATCGACTCATGCAAAAATTTGCGTTTCATTTGTATGGGAGCTCCCCCCCCCCTCCACTTTCAGAAGACGGAGGGGTCTCAAATCATCATGGAAACATTTTTCTCCTTCAAAAACTTCGATATGCCAAATTTGGTTCCATTTGCTTTATTAGTTCTCAAGTTATGCATAAATTTGTGTTTCATTTGTATGGGAGACCCCCCACCCCCACCTAGAAAGGGGAGGGGTCTCAAATCAGCATTGAAAGAGTGTTTATCTTCAAAAACCTCCACTTGCCAAATTTGGTTCCATTTGCTTGATTAGTTCTCGAGTTATACAGAATATTGTGTTTCATTTGTATGGGAGCCCCCCCGCTTTTAGGACGGGGAGGGATCTGAAACCATTATAGAAACCTTTCTTGCATTCAAAACCTCACATATGCTAAATTTAGTTTCTTTTGTTTGATTAGTTCTCGAGTTATGTAGAAATAAGTGTTTCATTTGTATGGGAGGGCCCCTTTCCAGAGAAGGAAGGGGTCTCGAACTATCACAATATCCTTTCCCGGACCCAAAAACCATTGAATACAAATTGGCAAAGCAGTAGGCATGGTTCTCATGTTTGGTTTGAATTTGTGTTCCATTTGTATGGGAGCCCCCTTTTTCAGAGGGAGGAGGGGCTTCGAACCAGCATGAAAACATTTCTTGCCTTCAAAAACTCACGCATACCAAATTTGGTTCCATTTGCTTGATTAGTTCTTGAGTTATGCAGAAATTTGTTTTTCATTTGCATGGGATCCCCCCTTTCTAGAGAAGGGAGGGTTCTCTAACTATCATAAGAACCTTTCCCAGCTCCAAAATATCCTTCATACCAAATTGCACGCCGATCGGTTCAGTAGTTTTAGAGTCTACAAACAACCTAACTTAACTTTGTATAGCGCATAAAACTACTGTTACAATTGAAGACCTTAAGTTTTGAAGGACAGTTTGAATGACCTGGCACTAACCAGGTTATCCTATGATGTCTGTGGACGTCTCAAAGTATTCGTTGAATATGTTCGAAAATGTATCGTTACTTTGTAAAGCTCACAAATCTGCGGTAGCTTCTGTAAGTCTTAAGTTCTGAACGCCAGGACAGTTTGTATTACTAGACCATTTCAAGATTAGCTTTTCGTGTACTTTTGCGTTTAAAAACATTCACTGAATATGCATGAATACGTGACGCTACTTTGTATTGCCTAAAAAGCTACTGTTACTACCGCAGATGTCAAGTTCTAAACTCCAGGACAGTTTGGATTATCTAGAAGATCACAAAGTTATAAAATAATGGTTGTTGAATTTTCAAAAGATTCATTTAATATGATTGAATACATATAGTAACCTTATGTAGCCCAAAAACCTGCTGTTTCAACTGTAGATCTTGCGTTCTGAACTCAAGGACAGTTTGGATGGTCTAGTTTACTTCATAATGTTTTTTCTACGATCGAAAATATTCACTGAATATGGTTACATAGGTAGCGAATAGTATTGTTTAGCCCAAAAAGCTATAGTTACTATTGTATAACTTATGTTCTGAATTCAAGAACAGTTTGGATGACCAATAACAACATAATATTATCAAATAATGGCTATTGACCTTCCAAAAGGTTCATTCAATATGTTTGAATACATTTCGTAACTTTATATAGCCCTAAAAGCCACTGTTACAACTGTAGATCTGAAGTTCTGAACTCAAGTACATTTTGGATAAGCTAGAACATCTTAGAAGGTACGATAATATTTAACGTTTATCAACAAAAATTTGATAATATGTATGGATATGTAGAATATGCTAAAATAATGTTTTACACATTTAAGAAGACATTTATTTTTTTCTTCTTGAACTTCTTCATATTGAGGATGTTCTAGGTCGTCAATTATGCCTTAAACTCAGATGTTTTATATATTTTCCAGATAGAAGAATTGACGTCGAACAAATTTATTTACACTTTGATTCAATTTGTGATTTTATACAGCCATATTCCTTTTGGGGTCATATATGACCCCTTAGGCCTGAAGAGGTTTAAATACTTTTTAAAACAAGACACAAAATTTATGAATTCGTCAATAGTATGTTGCCCGAAAACAACATTTGTTTCTATTGAAGTTGATGCGTAGACAAATTTCCGATCGATGAGTGCAAACATTTTGAAAATCTCTTGAGAAACGTTTAAGCTATTAACGCTCAAAACCTGACCACTTGTCGTGACAGTTGCAATCCAATTTTTTTAAATTGTACCCCAGTATAGAAAACAAAGACGTAGTCTAACGTCGAAAACCCCGAAATAATCCACCGATGCACAGTGGGGAAAAAAGTGCCCGAAACGCGAAATAATTCTATATCTCAGCTCGGAGTGCAACGATTTCTGAAAATGTTAAGTTAACTTGGAGGAAAATTTCCAAGAAACTGAATGGACGTGGTTTCATTAGCCGAAAAAAAATTGCTTAAGGAGCAAATGAGCTCATTTTACCCTGGTTCCCCTAATATTTTCTTGTTGTTCAGAAATTTCTTGGCTCAGTGTGACTCAAGCTCAACAAAATGATGGTAGTCATATGGGAAATTTCTTGGAGAATCGATTGAAGTTGGTTTTATTAATCGCACGGCTCTGTGTATGAAGATATGACAGATTTTACCCTGATTGCCCTAATATTTTCATGTTTTTCAAAATTTTCTTTGCTCGGTGTGACTCAAGATCAATAAAACAATGCTAATTCTTTGTAAAATTTGCTGAGAAATCGAATGAAATTGGTTTCGTTCACCACACAGCTCTGTGAACGAATATATGGTTGGTTTTACCCCGATTCCCCTAATATTTTTGTGTTATCCAGAGATTGCTTTGTTCTGCGTGACTCAAGAACCACAAAATGATACTAGTCCTATGTCAAACTGCCTGAAAAATCGATTGGAGTTGGTTTCATTAACCGCGCGGCTCTGTGAATGAAGATATGGCTGATTTTACCCTGATTCCCCTAATATTGTAATGTTTTTACAGAAATTTCTTTGCTCGATGTGATTAAAAAACTACATAATATAGCTAGCCCTATGTGAAATTTCCTGGAAAATCTATTCCAGTTAGTTTTGTTTACCGCACGGCTCTGTGAATGAAGAAACAGCTGATTTTACCTTGATTCCCCTAAACTTTTCATGTTTTTCACAATTTTTTTTGCTCGGTGTGACACAAGACCAATTAAATAATGCTAGTTCTTTGTATTTTTTTTTTTGGGGGAGTCGATTAAAATTGGTTTTATTAACCGCGCGGCTCTGTGAACGTAGATATTGCTGATTTTACCCTGATTTCCCTAATAGTTTTGTGTTTATCATAAATTTCTTTGGTCGGAGTTACTCATGATCGACAAATTGAGGGTAGTTCTAAGGAGTGTATCGAAAAGTAGTTATAAACATTCGATGCGTTATTACGCATAAACTACTGTATATATTTTTAGCGTGTAAGCGCCATTTGCTTTGTTTACATGTCAAAAATGATTATTCGGTTCATTCATTTCCGTTGATAAAGTTGTATTCAAAATGTCGCGAATTGAATTTGAGACTAAAAGAAAATTCTGCACACTTGGTGCACCGAAAAGGTGTTACTTACAACCAGATTGCGAAAAGAGTAAATGTTCACCCGGCAAGTGTAAAACGCATCATCGAAAAGTTTGGTAAGGAGTGCTCCCTCAAGGATTTACCAAGAAGTGGCCGGAAACCCGGCTCCAGCAACCCGATTTGGACCAAAAGTTGTGGATTATATTCAACGGAACAAATCTGCCTCTACTCGCGATCTAGCCAAGAAGTTCAGGACCAGCATCGGAATGATTCAACGAATCAAGCGCAGGAATGACTTGAAGACGTACAAAAAGCAGAAAGTGCCCAAACAAACTCCGGAACAAAAGTCTCGTGCCAAAACCAGGGCTCGAAAGCTGTACAGCTGCATTTTGGACAATGTCGACCAGTGCATTTTGATGGATGACGAAACATACGTTAAAGAAGATTCAAGAACGCTACCGGGGCCGCAGTTTTATACTAAATCTGTTGGGGAACGTGTGCCAACCGCAGATACGACTGTTGCGATGGAGAAATTCGGTCAGAAGGTGCTCATTTGGCAAGCTATTTGCACATGTGGCTTGCGTTCTTCAATTTTCTATACAAAGGAACTATAAATGCTGAGATTTATCAAAAGGAATGTTTGAAGAACAGGTTGCTACCATTGTATAGAAAGCACCAGTCCCCTCCTCTCTTCTGGCCAGATTTGGCATCGGCACATTACGCCAAATCCACTCTGCAGTGGCTGACGGAGAATAACATCAAGTTCGTAGAAAAAGACATCAACCCACCAAACTGTCCCCAGTTGCGACCGATCGAACGCTATTGGGCAATAGTCAAGCGTATATTTAAGAAGGATGGTACAGTGTCCCAAAACATGACCGATTTTAAGAAAAATTGGGCAGCGGCATCCAGGAAGTGCACAAAGGTCACTGTGCAGAATTTGATGGCAGGTGTCAAATCAAAGGTACGGGCATTCTACAGAAATGAACATGATGACTAGTTTTTCCGTTTGGATCTTTTGTAAACATGTTAAGCTATAATAAACTGAAATAGTATGTTAATTTTAACCATGTCTTCATGCCTATTTTATTATTTGGAAGTTTATAACTACTTTTCGATACACTCCTTAGTTAAGCGAAAACTCTTCGATACTAAGAAGAAAGCAAATAGTACCGATGATTTCAAGAGCAGATGGAGAATCGTCACAGCGGACATATCTGAAGATATCATACGGAACCTGATGGCGGGTTTTCCACAGAAAGTTCAAGAATTTTACAGAAAGAAGGACTAACATTCTAATCAACAGTCTCAATTGTAGATATAAATGAGTAATTGTTTTTGCTGCTATTATTTTGGTGTCCGAAATTTACCGTGGATAGGCTTTAGAACAAACACTGGATTCAGCGTGGAATCTTGGGTCACATGTTTTATCATTCGATTAAGCATACAAAAAACCGCTTTACTTCGTGAAATTTTGATAATCTGCACAAGCAACCAAAATTGTCAACAATGGTGACACTCTCTATGCCAGTCTTTAGTCGGGCAGTAAACTTATTTTTCTTTTAACAGACTTCTTGTTCTTAATCGTTATAAGATGGATTGAAAATTGTTACTCCATTATATTTCTTACACTAAGGTCTTTCTTTACACGGTTTGTTTTCGGCGATCACTCCAGAACGAAACACCTTATAGACTTAATTCGAATCACATTTTACGTTTTGGACAAAAAGTAATCATATGGCAGTTTTTCAGAAAAATCACATTTTTTGGTGTGAATTCTCAAAATTTTAAAAACTGTATTTTGACCATTGCATGGATTAGTAACACTTTTAAACAAAATCGAAGCAGTTTAAAATGTTAATGCATGTGAATTTATTTACTCAATTTAGTCTTCTTTTGCACGATTTCATAGTAAAATTGGAACGTATCCCCGGTGTAATAAAAAACCTTAGTGTATTTCTTGCACAGTTCATTTTAAATGGGGCAGCCGTAGAACCTATTGATTCAGATGGAGGAAACTAGCAAAAAATGATAATACATGAAGTTGTATATCGAAGAAACGCAATGTTGTTGCTGCAATTCAAGAAATCTCACAAGTTCTCCCCCCCCTCTCCTCCCTTCTTCACACATTCACATTCACATTCTTCTCTTTTCAGAGAGCGAGTAACGGTGCTTTAATCTTAAGCCGTAGGAAACAACGACTATAGTAAATGCCTAAGTCCCAACCGTTTGAAGAAAAATGGAGCATCGCTTAACCATCCTAGACTAGATGCTCCCAACGAACATTTTTAAATAATTTTTAGTTCTGTGCACCAAACAGGGCATTCTGTTCAACGCGGTTTGTCGGTTATACGAGAAAAATTCAGTGATTATTAATTAAATGTTCGGGTTCATACGGTATCAATGAAGTAGCGGAAGCCGTGCTTTTAAACCGACGTGTTTTGCTCTTGCTGCGTCGTTTTCGCCTAAAAAAAAGTTATTTCGTTATTCGACTTACACAATCGTCGCGTGACTTGCGTAAGACGTAGCGAGTGTAATCGGTCCCCTCTCAAAATGCGCACCCTCGTAGGAAGAGGTACATATATCACCTAAATTTAAGTTGTTAGTGCTAATATTGTACCACTAATAGATTTCATAAAAACAAATCAGAATAGTTTTTTCGCTATTTTTCGTTTAAACAGCAATGAGTAGGACCTTTATTTTGAGTACCCAACATGTTTCCGAGTTTTGAGTGCGAGATATCAAATGACTACAGCTATAGTTATAATCTATCAGAGAGAGAGAGAGAGAGAAAAAAAATCAAATAATACCAATACGAATGAACTAGTTGTGGATCTTAATGTGTTTGAATATTGGAATGATCTCACCAAGTTTTGTTATTCGAGGAAATCTGGTTGTAGGACAAAAAGTCTAAAAACAAAACTGCGAATTACAGAAGGTCGAACGGACATAAGATCAAAGCCTCAAAAAATCTAATGAAAAAAGAGGCCAAAATGTCGAATCGACAGAACGACAAATAGACAAAACCTCGAAAAAACAAAAGGCCGAATAATCCAAAGACGATCATAATTACAATGTATCTTAATTCAAGGGTCGGCCTTCAAATAGGAATCATATTCGACAACGTTCAACTATTTAATGGTTACAAGGAAGAACGAGCAGATATTCGACATTTTGTTCATTCTACGTTTTCGACGTTTTGTCCATTCGACCGGTTGTCCCCCTTCGCTTTATACGACCTTTTGTCCTCCTTCTCATCATTCGACCTTTTGTTAGTCGACGCTTTGTCAATCGACCTTTTGTCTTTTGTTCTTTTGTCAAACACTGGCAATACAAACGAAACAGATCTGGATTTAAATAAGTTTAAACATCGGAATGGTCTCACCAAGTTTCACTGATTGACGGTCCCTTCAACTATGGATCAGCTCTAATATTTGTTCGACTACATTTGCATTTAGAAATGGTCAATAATTTTACTCGACATAAGCCAAAAAAAATGTGCCAAAAAATTAGTCAAAGGAACTACCATGCAACACTTGATTAGTCACAATCAAGTTGCTGCAACCAATCATGACAGAGATGTGTTGCTTGGGAGCGATAAAAAAAAGCCAAGGAACGACAAATGTAAGCTCAATGTGAATAATTTTCATTTTCAGGAAAAGTGACACTCCTCCTGGTTGCACTTTTGAACACGAGACGCGCCTGCTTAAAAATAGCAAACCTACCAAACATTTTCTTTTATGGAATAGCTGTATTATGTGACTATTTTTTTTTTTTAATTCCAACTCTGGGCCAAAACCAAAAAAAACATAAACTCTTCCATCATACCTATATTTTATTTTCCAAATCCAATATACTCAGAAACGCACCTAATAAATACAAAATAGTTACTTGCTACATCTACATCTTTAACATAGTCTCGGACATCCCTGTCGCCTCAAAACAATACCACGGTCATATGACTACCATGGAGGAGGCGTCAAAATGGGTCCACCATTCGCTGGAGGTTCCGGCTCCGGTTCCGGCAGCGGCACATCAACCGGGCCGCAAGCATCCTGATGCAACGTAGCGTCACCACAGAGCTGTTGCTGCACCAGGAACACTTCACCCGGTGGGCAGGAGTTCATCTGCTGCCAGAAGGATCCATCCCACAATCCCTCGCAGCTGTAGAAGATGGTCGGATTAGCCGACGGCCATAGGAAGTTTCGATCCTCTTCGGTATCGCAACGAGGCTGGTCACAGGCATGCTCCGACTTGGGCGGAGCCGTGGCTGGTGCTTCGATGAAGAGCGCACAGACCTCTCCCGGTGAAAGGATCGGCGTTGTGGTGCAACATTGTCGGAAGAAGTCGAACGTCATATTCTGAGCGCAGTCCTTGAGCAATGGAATATGCGAACCAAATACCTGTAGTTCGCATTGGTAGAACTGCGATGGGTTAGCCGAAGGCCAGTATGCAGTAACTTCGGAAGACGTATTGCAACGAGGAATGTCACAAGTTGCCGGTAGGATGCTCGTTGGATTATAGTTATCTATACAGGTTGTCACCGGGACTGTAGGAGCGATGGTTGGCAGGTTCGGGAAGATTGGGCATACTTCTAAGCTAATCTGTTCGCTAGTGCAGCATTGACGGAAGAAGTCGAATTCAAGGCCACTATCACATTGAACCAATGTTTCGATGAAGTGATCACCGGATGGTAGGCAGATGTAAAATAATTGCTTGAGTGTTGCCGGCCAGAGAGTGGCCTGATCAAGCGCAGTAATACAGCGTGGCATATCGCAAACTATGGGGAACAAGTTGGTTGGGTCGAAGTCCGACACGCAGGAACCAGGTTCTGGTGCTGCAGTTGGCAGGGTTGGCGTTGGTGGGAATACTGGACAGAATGTCCAATCGTAATCCTGTTCGGGAACGCACATTTGTTGCATAGTTTGGAAATATTCACCAACCGGGCATTCCTGTAAGCTGGCCTGCATCCAACCGACGCCAGTATCAGAGCAGATAAAATAATTTCGTGGGTCCTCACCAGGCCATTTGAATTGCTGCTCCTGATCCGAATTACACCGTGGCAGACCACAAATGATAGGAACAGGCATCCATTCTGGAATCTCCACATCCTCAGGTGTTGTAGGGGCTTCTGTTGTTGTAGGGACTTCTGTTGTTGTAGGGGTCTCTGTTGTTGTAGGAGCCTCCGTTGGACTTTCCGTACCAGGTGGGCAGGTTGGACAACAGTCCGGACAGCTTGTGGGCAACGTTGGGAAGATCGGGCAGATGTCGACCCACTCGAGCGGTTCCACGCAATCTTGTTTGACGAAGTCAAATAGCAAGAAGTTTGGGCATCGCTTCGGGAATGGAATATACTGGAAGAAACGTTCGACCCACACACACTCGTAGAACTGATTGGCAACAGTGCTGGGCCACCGAAGTTCTCGTTCCGCGGCCGTATCGCACCGGGGTGATCCACAGATCACCGGTAACGGGTCACGAATTTCGTCATCATCCGTCACCGTAACCGTCGTCATTTGAGTTGTCGTAATGTCTTCAGGAACATCTGCGCAGATATCTTCCCACAGCGATGGATCAACACAGCTTTGGTAAGGGAAACTGAAATAGGTTCCTTGCGGGCAACGATCCCGGAATGGAAACCAAACCGTATTCAGCAGGAATATACACCGATAGAAGTCTTCGGGTGTTCTTGAGGGCCAAAGAACTTCACTGTCCTGGAGCAACACGCAATTCGGGACCAGACAATCTACGCTAGGAGTCGTAAGGTCAGCAGTAGTTGTTTGTTCTTCCGTAGTTGTTTCTTCTTCCTTAGTTGTTTGTTCTTCCGTGGTGGTTTCTTCTTCCGTAGTTGTTTGTTCTTCCGTAGTTGTCGGTTCTTCCGTAGTTGTCGATTCTTCCGTAGTTGTCTGTTCTTCCTTAGTTGTCGGTTCTTCCGTAGTTGTCGGTTCTTCCGTAGTTGTCGGTTCTTCCGTAGTGGCATCGTCGCTGCACGGATCGACCCATTGAACTGGCCAAACACAAACTTGATGGCGATAGCTGAACACAGTTCCCGGAGCACACGGCATCTGCTGTGGTTCCCAACCACCACCGAAAGCCGGACGGCACTGGTAGAAGAAGTTTTTGTCCGCAAGAGGCCACAGCGTATTGATTTCCTCCAGGGTTTCACAACGCGGTTGAATGCAGAAATCTAATTCTTCTTCCGGTGAGGGAGTAGGAGTAGGAGCAGGAGTGGGTGCAGGAGTAGGAGCAGGAGTAGGAGCTGCAGTGGGAGCAGGAGTGGGTGCAGGAGTGGGGGCAGGAGTGGGGGCAGGAGTGGGGGCAGGAGTGGGAGCAGGTGTGGGTGCAGGAGTGGGGGCAGGAGTGGGAGCAGGAGTGGGTGCAGGAGTGGGGGCAGGAGTGGGAACAGGCGTGGGAGCAGGTGTGGGAGCAGGAGTGGGTGCAGGAGTGGGTGCAGGAGTGGGTGCAGGAGTAGGAGCAGGAGTGGGAGCAGGAGTGGGAGCAGGAGTGGGGGCAGGAGTGGGAGCAGGAGTGGGAGCAGGAGTGGGAGCAGGAGTGGGAGCAGGAGTGGGAGCAGGAGTGGGAGCAGGAGTGGGAGCAGGAGTGGGTGCAGGAGTGGGAGCCGGAGTGGGTGCAGGAGTGGGAGCCGGAGTTGGTGCCTTTGTAGGCCCGTCAGTCGTGACTGGTGGCGCAGCAGTGGTGCTAATTTCTTCCTCGGGAATAACTTGTCCATCGCAAGCCAACCATTGATCCCGAGTAACACAGATCTGTTTACCAAAATGGAACAGTGTTGGAAGGGCACAAGGCATCTGTTGCAAGACCCACACGCCAGTGGGATCCGGTCGACATTGTAGAAAATAGGCGGGATCGGGAATTGCCCACAGTGTATTGATATCCTGGAATGTGACGCAGCTAGGAACCGGACATAATCCAAGCCATTCTTCATATGGTGGAATCGGAACTACTGGATTTCGCTCAACACACAAATCCGTAAAATCTTTGCCAACATTCTGATCGACGCACGTCTGTTCTGCATAGTCAAACACCGTTCCGGCGGCACAAGTCTTCAATCGAAGATTCCACTCGTTTCCGTCGATCGGTTCACACTGCCAATATTGTCGCACATCTCCGGTCAACCATAGGATATTGATTTCTTCGTATGTGGTACACCTCGGGAGACAAGGATTCCCGGAAACTTGTCCAAACACTAACCCAACCAAACAACACAACACTGCTATTGTCCAAGTCCCTTGGAGGGACGCTACTATACGCATTCTACCGACTCTTGCTCTCTACACTTTATCGCACGGGTAAACTAGTTCGATCAACCGGGGATACAGTTCTTTTATATGGAATGACCTTAGTAGAGGCCAACGAATAACGACTGACAGGTGATACATCATCCACATTCGAAATCATTAACTGTCAAACCAGTCATTCAAAAGCTCGAGAACATGTCACTCGCCTACCTGACGGACCGATAAGATGCGTTGTATAAATTCAGAACACATCCGATGACGTCACTAGATCACGCAGTAAACAAAAGTTTTCAAAATAAAATTTACCTTCATTCAAGGTTGCGAATCGGGATGGCAGCGATTTGGAAAATCCCGTTCGATTTGGATGTTTTGCATTTTACAACTTTTTCGATAAAATTTCCCTAATTGACAGCATTCAACCGGGGGGAAAGACAAACATGGCGCCCTCAGCAGATAACGCACAATGTTCAGAGTTTGGTATCACGATCGCTTATCAACACGATACGCCAATTTGTCAATTAATCTTGACAAGTGTAGTGGCCATCGAATCAGCTACGAGTTCTGCAACATATATACTGATAAAAAAGGTTCGCTTGCAATTTGTTCACGATATCGCGTGCATTGCTGACTCTTGTTGTGCCTCGAATGGACTTTGGAGTCATGAAATACCGATGAACAACCATGGTATAGTACAGAATTGAAAAGTTTACGAATGTTTACGGAAATATTCGCAAAGGAAAATGATGATTAAAAATAGTCTTTCAGAAATAGTCTTGGATGATTGATTTCTGATAGCAGATCCCGAACACAGACATCAATTTTAAGTACTGAAACACAAATGCGGTCTTCGAAGAATGAGGTCAATATTCGCTTATCTTGAAGTATAAATTATACGGTCCTGAAAATTACTATCATGAGACCATTGCCTGCCTGTTGAGCAGTAGAGGCCAAACTGACGCGGTTTATAATTGTGTCCGTTTATTGTTTTTCACGGTGAGTGACACTTTTGAGAACTTGATCAAGAATTTTGCAATAGGGTGGAAACATAACAGATGGTCAATGTCCGATTAGAGAATTAGTTTCTTATTAGAGCATAATATGGAACCTCAACAGTGGTCGTAAAGGTTCAAATGTATTAATTTGAAAATGGGCCTCTAGGATGCACGGTGTGGTCTTCTATAGAAGTAATATAGGCCATTAAATTACACTGGTCGACAAAATTAAAAAAAAAAAAAAGACTTGAGACCCAGTGCTCCATGCGATTTGCCGTTAGCTTGGGTCCCAAAACCACCGAATATAGTATTTTGACCGCATGCGATTTGCATTTTGGCATCAAAAATTGAAATTGATATACTTTGAGAATCACTCAAATAACTCAAATAAAATTGTGTCTGCCACGCAATATAAAAATTCATGCCTTGGTGTTGGCAATTAGAACACTAAGTTGAGAAGCAGGCAAAAGCTCGTTTGAAGAGCGTCAAAGCCAGGAAGAAGAAAAAGAAACAAGATGGCATCTTCAAAAAAGATATTTGAGGGGTCAGAGCTTTTTGAATGGGGTACACATTAGATCAGAATTCGTTCGCTACGTGGCGCTAGTGTTCATGTGAACCTTTTGTAATGTCTGTATTTTGATATCAACATCATGTACGAATTCATTGTTTTCAGGAAATTTAGTCAAGTAATCTTGGTCTTCCAGGCGGCTGACTTCATAGTTGAGAATAATTCCACTGCGTAGTACTGGTCTGTCTGTGAAGTATGTAAGTAATGTTTATCTACGTCTACATCCCATCTCGAGATGTGGAGATAGATGGTGTGGTTTCTGCAGCGAGTCTGACGTGTGGCGGCGGCGTGTGTGGAATGCCTCAAAAACGACTTCTGCCCTTCATGAGATCTCACGATGGCCCGACACTGTTTTGGCCGGATTTGGCATCTTGCCACTATGCCCGGCCCGTCTTAGACTGGTACAAAAATGATAATGTAGTTTTTGTACCAAAAGACGTCAACCCTCCAAACACTCCGGAACTTCGCCGAATTGAAAATTGTTGGGCAATCATGAAAGCAAAGCTCGTTGAAACTCCAAAACTGATAGAAAATGAACTTGAACTAAAGAAAGTGTGGTTAAAAGTAAGTAAGCAAGTCGGTCCTGTCATTGCCCAAAATTTGATGAGAGGGGTCAAGGCAAAGGTACGGGCATTTGGGTTGGGAGAAGAGATTCAATAAACCAATGATGTCAAAACTTAAACATTTAGTAGTACTTTATTTCCAGAAAGTTTGAAAAGAATCGGGCCCAAGAAAAATGTTTGGTGACCGATTTTGTGTGTCCAAATTTTATCGAATACAGTCTTTATTTCCACTGCTGTGAAAGAAGTCATTCGTCAATATCATTTGCCCGATATTGCCAATCGACAGTGGTATTATCCGTCATCTTTATGCACATCGTGCAGAGCGAAGTGTAATACAAACAATGGTTCATAGTCAGAAATCTTGCACCTGTACGAGTACAAATATTACTCTACACAGCTGACCATGTTTACTGGTACATGCAATTGTGAAATTTGCTGGGCTGCGAAAGTTGTAATTGTGAAAAATTTTACCCGATGTAGTTCCGCAGAAGGTGAAGACAGGCCAGAAAGTTTTTGATGTGGCTAAAGTGATTCGCATTTGTAACGTTTGCCTGTCTGAAATTTAGCGAGGTAAAAAGTATGGATGTTACTCTTCTGAGCGAACAGAAAATTTGTGTAAAAATTCAGAAGGCTAAAAATTTGCCGTCAAAATCGGCAGAAGCTGCGGTGTCCGATTTTCTAACTGAGAAAGCGTCATCTTCCGGTATAGACATCAACTTTTATGTTCTTTACATCAATAAAAATGAAAATTTCATATGCTTAGGTGGCAATCAGATTCGTCTTTAACTTACGGCTCTTTATACAATTGCAGGATTAGGATAATCAGTGGTTTACTTAAGGTTGATCAAGTCAAACATAGAGGAGAGCCTATTGCTGTCGGACTTTGTTTCCATGTTACAATGGGTGGTAGTACATATCATACATCATAATATCATCATACAAGCAATCCGTATTTCTTGTTTATATTCTCACTACAAATCCGCGTGTCTCTGACCCAAGATTAAACGCAGTTAAATGAGTAATTTCTATTTGAATCAAATATCCATTGTAGACGAAATACGCGTATATGTCGAAGATAAGCAAAGGTAGTTGGAATTAAATGGAAGATACTAATTTTTCTTCTAATTTCTAGTTTTAAATATCCAATTTTTCTTATGTTGATTAAAGTGTCAGTATCCAGACAATCAGCGTTTGTTTTGGTCCTTTTTCTGTGGAAAACCGGACCGGTATTAGTCAAGTTCCCATTTTGGACACGCTTTGACAATAGGTACTTCTGGTTTCCCAGAGCTTTGTGATCCTAAGATGCGTTAGAACAATTAACTCGATACCCAATCATAAGAGTAAACATACACATATATTTTTTCTTTTCTGTAGAGCCAAAACACAACTGCATCCATTCATTAGGATTATTGTTGCATGACACATATTTGATTTAGTGCAAGTTAATCATCCTGTCACAATTAAGGTGTGATGGACATTGATTGACATAGCCCCTGATCCCAGTTAGGCTCGACTTGTTTTATAAAGTCTAATTCCCTACCAGGATCGCTTTGCTAAATTTCCGAGGGCTCTAGTAACCCCCTTTCCAAATATTGACGTTCTTTGATTAAATAATGCTCCAAAATTGCAGTAAAGAAAGAATGCATTCCCACACTAGCTTAGATTTGCATGTTGAAGCTTTTAAGCGCATTGAGATTGCTTGACTATCGGAAAAATGCAGATCTGTATTTCCTCGTTATACAAATATTCACACATTCAATAATTCAATATATGAAATGATTGTAACTCTGGCTATAAGTTACCGATTTTAATTCTTTTGACACCGTTAGATTCAAACACTCATTCAAAACTGGCTCCGAAAACGTTCAATCTGTAACAGGTCTCCGTGAGGTCTAGGTGGCCATGTGACACATTTAGAAGTAAACCCTAGCATGATGGGTATCAATATTCATGATACTTCTTCAATATGATATTTCTCAACATTTCGGCTAGATTTGTTCATGGCCCTTCGAGGTTAAACTAGAACATGCTCTGGAATGACCGGTTCGAGGACAAATCAGGCCACAAAACGTTGAGAAATGTCCTACTGGAGAAATTTCAATAATTTTGATACCCATATTGCCAAGGTTTCCTTCTAAACATGTTCATGGCTACTCGAGGCCCCACGAAAACCTGTAACAGAATGGCCGCACAGCAGCACAAAGCTAGCATACTACTAGTCGAGTTATTAGTACGAGACACTGAAGAAGTCTGCACATTTTTTTTTTTTTTTTTTTTTTTTGTCCCCATAGGATTGCAATGATCGGGGTTGGTTTTTGAAAATTCTCAAGTGATTATGCCGGAAGGATTAGTCTATGGTGACCAAATAAACACCGGGCTTTCGAAATCAGCTCACATAACCTTCTTGAAAATTTTTGGGATTCAGTATCAGTCAGTGTATGCGTTTTGTTGTTCAGGTATTTGTTAAAGTCCGTGTTTTTGTACTTTGTCCGTGTCATTACATTGTTAGTGATATTCGTGTCACGTGCGCAATTTAATGTAGTACAGGTGTGACAATGTAATAGCTATCTCCCTTATTCTACATTCCCAAATGGAACAAAGTATTTGACGTTAGACTCATCGGGAAAATAAGCTGCTCTGTTGGACATGGGTATTTGTAGGCGGTCTTTTAATATATAGTTATGTTTGTATGTATGATGTGTATGTAGTTTTGGAAATATTAACTGATTTACTTACCCACTCTGTTGTTATTACTTTTGATTTGTTGGGAACATACCGCCTTAGATGATACTCGCATGCATGTGCTTCGTCCACGTAGGTCTTTCTTGGGCGGGTACTTGGTCTTGTTCCAACCAGAGGCCGAGATGCCTGGCTGTCCATGAGACTCCGGATTGCTTCCACTGTTACCCTACCAGGCTCATTTTGTTTCTTTTTATGTTCTAGAAATATACAAACAAATTCGCTCCTCTGCCAAAAACGGCCAAACCAAATGTAGAATCTGTGTGGTGATGCTTTCCAGAAAATTGCAGACCCATATTAAAACTCAGTTATAATAAAAGTATTAAAATAAATAGACGATTCTTTGAAAAGTAGTAATATTATTGAAATTATACAGATTCTATATTGTATGAAAATGAGGAAAGGTGTCAAATTAAAAGTTAAAATGCTACTACTAGTGAGTTCAAATGCACTTCTGGTCCACATCACCCCTGGAAACACTGGTTTGCATCTTTCCCGTTTGGGTAAAGATCCAGATAAGCCCTGGAACCTGGTAGTTTTCAAGCTACCACAAGGTTTTTCCAGTGCCCAGGGACACTGAAGAAGTCTGCACATTGTAGACGAAATACGCGTATCTGTCGAAGATAAGCAAAGGTAGTTGGAATTAAATGAAGATACTAATTCTTCTTCTAATTTCTAGTTACAGGTATTCCACAAAACAGCTCAAACCCTCTAGGATTCTAGCATACTTGGTTTCAGCACCTTATTTGTTACTTAATTGAGTCACATTGAAGTTATTTCAACCGATTTAAAACTAGTCTGCTGTAAGTCACACTTTTCAGTAAGTGCCGTGATCATATGTCTCCACACAATTTATAACTTCGTAAAAAGTTACAGATACAAACAACAGTATTTACAACCATCAACACATTCGCACTTCTAGATATCGATGTTATTAAATTTAACCATTATACCATAAGCAAAACAGGCATTTTGGTTATTTATTCATTAGGATTAAACATGCAAGTTAAAAGTACACTTTAAGTCGTTTCCTCTAAGAGTATCTACATGAACTTGTTAGTTTTTTTCAAATTTAATAAATAGTGAATTACGGCAAATCACGCTAGTATCACATCTGATATCAGTGCCTTTAAATAAACGTTCTACGATGTGGCAGAGTAATGAGACTGAAGAATATATGATACTAAGGTGTGGCCCATTTAGTATTGGAAAACCATTTTTGATTCTTACAGCGACCCTAGTAGTCGGATTTGTAAACTTTGACAAGATGTCAAAGTTGTGTTCCCTATAACAATAACAATATCAGAAGTTTTTTTTTCACGGTGCAGTTTGAACGTGTTTCAGAGGAATACAAAATAGAAGAAGAAAGAATAAAAATAATTGTGCGCAATCACTTGGAAAACGCTCCGTGGTCCGGCTTAAAACTTGCTAAAGTGTTGAGTTTTCCCCGAAACACCGTTGAAAAAGTACAGAGATACATTTTCGACGGATCACAAGCCTCAAAGCAAGCGTCGGGTGGGTACTGTCAACCGTCAACTGCGTAACAAAGTCATCAGGTTTTCATCACTGATAATACATTTAATTCAGAGCTGTACAGAACGGAATGTCTCCAAAAGCGAATATTGCCATTCATCAGATCTCACAATGAACCTGTCATGTTTTGGTCAGATTTTGCACGCTGTAAAATAGTGTAACAGTGGTATGAAACCAACGGAATTCAGTTTATACCGAAAGAACTCAACCCACCAAACTGTCCCCAGCTCAGACCGATAGAGAGATTTTGGGCTATTATGAAGAGGAAGCTGAAGGTGAATGGCAGTGTTGCCAAAAGCATCAATGAATTGAGAACCAAGTGGAATAAGACTGCCAAAATGATGGACGAAAATAATGTGCGCCGGTTGATGAAACGCATTCCGGGAAAAGTCCCCAAATTTCTTCGAAATCGAGCTGATTTTTTTTTGTATTTTCCCTCTAAAGTTCACATAAAGTCAAAAATTTAATTAAAACAGAATACTATTTTGTTAATGTATATCCGAAACATGTGTAATATTCTATGTTCCAATTCTAACTGGGCCACACGTTATTACTACTGATCTGATTCTTAGCCTCTTTGCGAAAAAATCTCAAACATCTTATTGGCCATCTCCTTGTATAAAGAGTTCAGTGAATTGGTCACTGCCGGGAACGCTCCTTTATGGTCTGAACGCAAACACCAGGGTAAATGCAACTTATTGCATCTCAAATCCCAACATTATATCCTTTCACATTCATACCTTTCAGCGTTTGAAAATCTACTATCGTCGAACGTGCGAGGGGCGCTATTTCACTCCAACCTCACTCACTGTCCCCTGATACGGGCTGATCATTTCCACATATGTAAAGACCTTTCTCTCCGTCCGTTTTCCCTATTTATTTACCCATCCAGAGTATCCCATTCACTCTCGACGGACACACCTCGGCAGCTGAGGGGTAGCTGGCACGAGGAACATGCCGTCAGCTGTGACCGGTCGTTCGGTGGATGGAATACATTTCCTACCCACTTTTTGGACTCTCTCCCGCCAAAACTAATGCGACGACTTGCTTATAACTATAGGATGCTGCTAAAAGTGCTCTCTTCTCCCTCTCGCACGAATGCTGCTGGTGACTCTTTGTTTTGATTTCGCGCGCTAGGATCCGGCATGGTCCGGCACTGCACATCGGTTTATCGAATGTCAGTTTTCGAAATTATCACATTTGCATAATTATTTACTATTTTAATTTAATCCGTCGCGGTCGTCGAGTGATCAATATTGCCGTGGTTAAATTGTAGATAAAATTCAATACAAATAAATGCGGCGGGAGGAGATCCTGGTGAAATTGGTGTGCAGTTACTGGAGAAGTGCGATTTGATTATACAGGTGGATTCGAGGTGAACGAATTTTGTAATAATCGGTGGTCGGCTTTTCAGTTTACTCTGCCTATCTGCCTAGCAAAATCTAAGAGTTGATATTAATCTTAGTTTTTCATGAAATGACACGTAGACATCCTGTTCTCAAATTTTGTCGGGCCTATCATCGAGTTTCGTCAACATATGGTTCATTTACTTCCACAAAGCAAACGTCATTTGCTGTCTCTCAATTAGCGAAAATTAAAGCCGCTATGCGACCATAAATCCATCCCGAAAAGGTACGTTATATCTTCATCCGGAGGACCCGTTGACCACCCCACATATTGGTGACGACGACGACGACGTTCACATTAGTTTTTAACCCTCCAAAAAAACCACCCCACTGTCCACCGTCCTTCAGCAGATCTGTAGCAGATCCGGCTTAGCAACCGCACCGACCGATGGCGACCGTACAGCAATCAAGCACCAAGGCTCCAATACGCACCAAAACGCCTTTTATTTATTTATAAATACGGAGATGCAGAAATGAGAATCCTCGTACCCACAAAAGCTCCTACCGTCGTCGACGAACACGACGACGACGGACCGATTTGAAAATACGAATCAGAGCAACTCACCATATTTTCAGCCATCGTCGGTGCACCGAAGGCAGCAATTGCACACTGTTGTCTGCCCAAAGGCACAACGAGCTCCGAATGCACTGCAGGTTCGAAAACCAGAGGCTGCGGATTGGAAGCGGCGGCTTTGTTTGGTTTTCCCAAAGACAAAACAAAATAAAAGCATTCGCCAATCCCCAAATCAAAATCTCGAATGATAAATTTTATATAAATTTATCCCATTTCGCCCTTTGGTACACCACAGAACGGACAAACGAATCGGTAGCCCGGGCACAGAATCTAAGAGAACTGTGCGAGAGGACACAACGTCGTCGACGATGATGACGACGGCAGCGACGACGTTGCTTCGGTGTGGCGTCCGCCCTTTCATTTGAACTCGGTTCGGGTGAAGAAGAGGGCTGGAGGATGAATCTACTGATTGCATAGCGCTCTGCAATTGGCACACGCATACGCATCGGACTCCGAATCCGGTCGAGGTTTTCTGGTTTCCAAACTGGGCTTCTTACCCATTCCCATGCATATCGAAGTGGGGTCCAGGTCTTTTGCCGCATCTGCATGAATGGGTTTTGGGTTGAACGAAATGCGTCCGAAACCGAGTCCCGGAAAACGGTTACGACTAGGCGAGCTAAGCTACCAGGAGGTTCAAGAGTGCATCCACAGAATGCGAACGACTTTTTGGCTTGCGATGGGGTGAAATGTGCGAGGGAGTGTCCTTCAATGACGAGGCAAAAATTGATCCGGAATCATGGAAAAAAAGATTCAATTAAGAGCAAGTGCGTGACAGATAGTTTCGAAATTCTTTCACAAATCGCGAAAATCAAAATGCTAACAGCCTGTTGGTAGTATATCTTGAGATCTTGAGCAATACTTTAAATGAACTTTGTTTTCTTAATGAAAAACCAACTTAATGGAAAACCATATTCAAAACGAATTCAATCTAAGCTTTAGTGCAACCCAAAGTTTCAAACTACCGTCAGTTTGAATGGCTCATCGAACTGATTAGAATTAATATGGACATCGCCACAGGCTTTTGTAGAGCCAGCAAAACTAATGCTAAGTAGAAATGGTAGAAAATTGACCAAGAGTTCGATTCATTTGAACCACAAATGAGCCTTCGGTCGGATTAACAAAAAGCAAATTCTATTTTCTCGTTTGAATACTATTACTTTTGTAATCCTAATATTGACTCTCAAGCCTAGTTGGTTGATACATTGAGACTCAGAACAACTCAGAGCTATTGACTTAAACATTAGAACTCTGATTTTTTTTTCTAAATGTACAGTCAAACGCATCATTTTAGTACATTTGCACTTGGGATTTCGAAATTTACCCTCGAATTAAGTGTTTTATGAAATTAGTCCTAGATTCTTAGAAAAACAGAAAAATAGTACCCAGAATTGAGGGCACATCCTAGAAAGTTCAGAAGAAGACTTCGCAGAGAGTTTCAGGAAGAGACTTCCTTGAAAAAAGAAAACTTCGCCGAAGGTCGGGCAGACACTTCTCAGAAATATAGAGAGCACTTGTTAGTCATTTAGCAGGAATATTCCAAAAAAGTCAGAACCAAACAAAGTTCAAAGTTCAAGATCATGCTTCCCAGAAGTTCAGGAGAAAACTTCTTCGAACATCATAAGAGGACTTCTCAGAGCTTCAGGAAGGGTGCTGGAGTTCTTCCAAGGAATTCTAGGTGCAGAAGCTTAGGAAAAAAACTTCCCCGGCGTTCAGGAAGAAACTAACCACGGATTTCACTATCTATAAACAAACTTCCAATAGCTCAAGACGATACGTCCTAAAAGCTCAGGAAAGAACTTCTCTGAAGCGTAGCAAAACACTTCCCAGAGATTTCGAAAAAAAACTTTCCAAAGATTAGTTGGAACTTCCCAGAGGTGCAAAATAGTTTTTCCGAAGTTCAGAACAGAATATTTCTGGATTTTGGAATGAGGATTTCTCGAAGTTACGGAAGTAACCTCACAAAAGAACGGACAGAAAAATTCCAGAAGCAAAGAAGGTACTTCCTAGTAGTGTGAGCAAAATTTTTTTCTCAGACATTCAGGAACCAACTACCCCGAAGTTTAGGAGAAAACTTCCCAAAAGTTCAGAAGAAGATTTCTCAGAAGTTCAGGAAGAAACTTCGCGCAAGTGTAATAGAATATGCTCTGAAGAAAACTGCCCCGAATACCTGGAAGAAACTTACCAGAGAGGGCACTACCTATAAGAATCCTAGAAAGTGTGAGCTGTTTAGTAGAATACCTGTTACTATCATTGAGAAGAATGATTAGTATTTTCCATTATATTCCAACTACCTTTATTGCTTATCTTTGCCGCCTGCCGTATATATATATATATATATATATATATATATATATATATATATATATATATATATATATATATATATATATACATATATATATATATGCATGTATATATATATATATATATATATATATATATATATATATATATATACACTATTTTCAAATACAAAAACTTTTACCTGCAGCTAACATTTTTAACCTAAGCTATCCTGAGTCAAAAACATAAGGACTTAATATCTACCTCACTTTTTTCGCTATAGGGAATATTTTAGGAATTCAACAGTTTATTTGGAATTACCTGGAAGTGTTAGAGAGCTTTCCTGAAGTTTCGAAGCGAACATTCCAGCATTTAAGACAGAGATTTTGTCAAAGTTAAGGAATTCCCAGATGTTCAGATAGATACTTCTGAGAAAACAGGAAGAAATATTCCAGAAATATAGGGGGTACTTCCTAGTAGTTCAAGCAGGAATTTCTCAGAAAATCAGGATCAAACTTCCCCGAAGCTCAGAAAAAAACTTCCTTGAAGACGACTTCTCAATAGCTCATGAAGAAATTTCCTTAAAATTCAAAAAACAAATTTCCAAGAAGGTCTTGAGTTCTGGAGAAATTTTCTTCGCGGTTTAGGATGACAATTATCAGGGGTTCACAAACAAACTTAGTTCAGGGGAAAAAAAACTTACCAAATGTTTCTGGAAGGTTGGGTTGTTAAATGTGAATTTCCGAGAACATCACGAGTGACTGCCAAGAAGGAAACTTACCAAAAGTTCAGACGGAAATTTCTCAGAGTCTTAGCATTTTTTCATTGAAATTCTAGAGATAATCACTGAGGCCCTTTTCAAATGGTAGTCTACATAAATTTTGAAAAAAAAACCAGGTATGCAAAGTTGCTTCAAAAGACAAAGTCTACACGCCCACAAAGTTTCATTGAATTCTAAGAGGCGTGAAATTTGTCTACTGATCATGCTGATAAGCCCGTTCTGGAAGTTCTGGAAAACTGTTCTCTGGTCGAATGAATCAAAATTCGAGCTTTTTAATCCTCCATTGAGCATGGAGGAGGAAAAGTTATGATCTGGGGGTGTTTTTCGTGGAGTGGAGTGGGTAGTCTCGTGAAAATCGACAGAATAATGGCGGCAGATTCATACATCAATATCCTACTAGAAAATCTGGAGGCTTAGCTGATCTAGATGGGTCTTAAAGGGAAGTTCGTATTTCAGTAGGACAACGACCCAAAGCATGCTGCCAAGAAGACCAAGTCTTTCTTCTGGTTTTGTCAGTTCAAACCTCTGGAATGGCCGCCACAAAGCCCGGACCTCAACCCCATCGACAATTTGTTGGCGATTCTAGATGCCAGGGTTGACAAAACTGGAGTTTCCAATAAATTCAACTATTTTGATGCCCTGCAGCGCACCTAGGAAGAATTTGATCCACAGCACCTAAGAAACCTGGTGGAGAGCATGTTTAAATGCCTGCAGCTTATCCTGAAGGCCGAAGAAGGTCCCATAAATTTTCAAAATGCCTTTCTTTTACTCAAATTTATCTTCCCGGGAGCCAAATCTAACTCTTTTTTCATTATTATTCCATAAGTGAAACTTGAAAAGAATATGAAAAATAAGATATCAAGTGTGTTTACTTTAATTTGTACCAAATAAATGGGAGGAATTCAAAAAGTGATGAAGTGGCACTTTATTTTGCCTATCATGTAACAATCAATTGTAATGATTTGTGTGCATAAATTTGTAGAATTTCAAATTTAGTTGTACTGTTAATGAAAGCTGATCAACTCCCTTTCATCAATTGAATCTCTCTTACCTATTTTGCCATCCATGGTGTCCGTACCAGGCGGTTCCGGAATTTGGTCTTATTCAGATGGTAACTTATTGCAAGAAACTGTTCCACCGATGCCAAAAATTCGGAATTAGAGAAAGATCGCAATGAACTTCTTAGCAAGGGAAAGCAGCTAGTTGAAATACGGCAGTTTCAACCGCTAGTTTGAAATACAGCAGTTTTCCAACAAGTTTCCATGTCTTCCGGCTTCTCTAACATAATGTCATTGGATGATTGCCATCCTGAGCTCATATAAATTATTTTCGATGGTCTGTTCCTCACCGCTTTTAAAAAAGTTTGGTTATTGTTTATTAATCGAGTTGAACTCGATGTGCACTGTGCAGCTTCTTGGGGTCAACGCTCAAAGCAATAATTCAGATCGAAGCGCTTAATGATCTGGTTAATCAACTCGGTATACAAAGCACAACAGCTTGAGTAGAGAGCATCCTTCCTGGTATCAACGAGAGTTTCGGATCCAAGCATTTCTCCTGATGCTTTCCCTACCCCAGGTGTTTTAGGTAATCATCCTCACAAAAGTTTCAAAGAAGAACCATTAGTGAGACTGCAGCTGATTGCAACATGTTTGGGAATTCCGGAGCCTCTAACTGGAACATACTGGATTCGCTTTGTTGATTAGGGGCAATACGTAGCTCAAGAAGTGGAGAAGTGTGGGTTTCATAGGGTCATTATGATGGCAACCATCAAACCGTTGTCGTAGTTTGATAGGAACGAGAAAAAAACGAGCCTGAAAATCTTCCAAATTACTTTGACAATTGACTCAAACGGTCTGGTGGCAACATGGATGAAGAAGTTTCAAACGCTTTGTATCTTCTGGAACTCCTTGAATTCTTACGGATCAGATCAACGGTTCCTGGTACAATGGCAGATTTTTGCAAAAAGAGCCAGTACATTTGATAATTATCAAATAAGGACAGTCACCTTTCAGCAGCCTTGATGGATCGGCCAGTACCCATCATTTCTGAAGTTCCATCTGACCCAAGACCCATAAGTCTTCCCTAGTAGCATACTTGTTGCCATTTCGTTGAAATAACATAAATATGACTTGCTGAGTTATAATCAAGTTACTACAACTAATTATGACCGTAGTGTGCTACTTGGTTTTTTTTTTCTAATCGTTCACTTCAGAATTACTTCAGGAATTACTGTATAGTTTATGGGTAGCTTTCTCAGGTAACCTTCAAGGATTCCTTTAGAATCAAAATATCACAGATTCAGGTATTTCTCTAAAAACTTCATCCATCTTAAGAAAATTTTGAAAAACTGCCGATACAATGCCAGAGGAAACTCTTGAAAAAAATCCTGGGAAAATGCCTACAAACTCCTTCAGAATACCTATCGCAACGCATGAAGGAATGTCTAAGAATCTTTGAGAAATTCTATAAAATTTTCTTAAAAAATTATCAGGAACATTTTTGAAGAAATCATTAAGGGGCACACACACACCAACTGACTTTCAGACTGTTATCTGTCACTGTAGTGTCAGTGTAAATTTAGTTTTATTTAGCTAAATGGGCCGTAAACAATACACTGAGAGTAGAATTGGTAAAAAGTTGGATCCTGAAAAGCACTATTTTTTTTTAAATCTGAGGTACTTGAGTGGACAAGCAACTGCCAAAAATCTTAAAAATCTTGGTTTATCTCAAAACTCTGTAATCTTAGCGAATAGAAATTCTCTTTGAAAAATAAATGAAAAAAATCTGTGTTAATCTAGATAAATCTGTGCATGTGGCAACCCTGCCTCCCGCCAGCTGCAAATTCAATACTGGCTCATTGCCGCTATGACCAGCTGCAAGGCTGCCTAGCAAATGAAGCATTTTGCGAAGGTGTACCCCTTTTTTATCATTCACTGCTGAATATGAGCAGAGTTCCCACATAATTTTTTGTTAAAATCTTTAATTTTTGCTGAAAAAATCTTTTTCATCTGTGTTTAAGTGTTGAAAATCTTGGAAAAAATCTTTACTTCAAACTTTGTGTTGTACGAGCACAATGAAAACTTTCTATGTACCTGAATGCCAATGCATTTATTTGTTATAATTTTCATCCAGTTAAATGCGAAAAAATAGATATATAATCATCAAAGGTATTCTAATGTGATTAGCCGATTAAGACTTAAGTGCAATGATCGGTATTCCTATAAAACACTACAAGCTATTTCCAAACAACTCAATATTCAGTACGTTTGACTCAAATCTGTGAACAGTTTGGCTATTTGAAAGTGAGGACAGTCACGTTTCAGCAGCTTCTTGATGGATTGGTAAGAACCGATGCTTTCCGATGCTCCATCTGATCCAAAACTCACGAGTTTTATTTTTGTATTCGGTGCCATCGATCAGGAACTGTTTAACAATTGCCTAAAATATATACATATACAAATATTTATATGTTTTCGTACTGCCAGATTTCATAGAACATTATTCGAACTTCCCAAAATTCCTCTGCGTGAATGCATAAAAATACAGCTGAATTGTATTTGCAGTAAATCCATGCAGAAAACAGGGATTGTCAAAAAACACAGAGAAGTGCAAAATAGACATATGCTTCACCCAATTTCAAGTGCGCGTCTCTTGTTTTAGAAGAGCGCACAAAACGAACGTGTGAGAGATTTTGTAGCAGCACGAGAGACAGAAAGCTGCACATGCACTTCTCTTTCACAGTGTCTGTTTTTCGCACTTGTGCTCTCACAGAGACGACAGGAGAGAACGCAATCGTTAAGGCCCAAAGAGACGAGAGAAAATTCGAAATGAGATGTGTGGCTTTGAGCGCACGGCAAAATAAGGGTTCACGGGAGTACAGACTGCACTTTCACGTCTTTTTGAGACTTAATGTGCTGTCTCGTAGCAACGCGTGCTGCAATCAAAGAGATTTGAGTCGCACCTTATCCCTGGCAGGAAATTATGCCGAGATTTGTGGAGCAATCTTTTGAGGAACTTTGAAATTAACACATCTCCAACGGAACACTTGAAGTAAGTATCCATGTAATTGCTAGGGAAATATATCTTAGAATCTTTGCACACATTCTAAACAATATTTGAAAAATAATACATAAAAAACCCTTGCAGAATTTCAAATTTTAAAGAAGTTCAAAGATTCAATTATATGAGATCATGGAGTACGCGGAAAATAATTCTGTTAGATTTCTCCAAAAAATCAGGATTTTCTGCAAGAATTACTTCAGGAATTAAATTTTAGTTTTTGTGTAGTTCTTCCAGATGTCCTCCAGGGATTCCTTTAGAATCACAAAATTTCACAAGTTCAAGGATTGCTCCATAAATTTCATCACAAGAAAGTATAAAAAAAACTGCCGATAAAATGCCAGAAGCAACTTCTAAAAGAATCCCTGGAGGCATGCCTACAACCTCCTGAAAAAAACCTATAAAAACCGCCAGAAAGAATATCTCAAGGAAAAATTATCAAGTAAAAAATTATCTCAAAAAATTGATGAAGAAATTATTTCTGTCTGGCTTTCTGGATTTCTAACTGGCTTTCACAATGTCATCTGTCACTGTTGATTCAGTGTCAATTGTTTTCTATTGCTTCATGGATTTAAAACAGCACACTTAAAGTAGAACTGGTAAAAAGATGGATCCTCAGTACTCAGTTTTTTAAATTTGAGGTTTTTTAGTGGACAAGCAATTGACAAAAATCTTAAAAATCTTGGTTTATCTAAAAAGTCTGTAATCTTTACAAACATTTGAAGTCAGTGATGAGGATGATGATGAGATACTACCATTTGGGTGGGCCCATAAGCAGATACACCCGCGAATATAGTGAAGAGAATCTCCTTCCAAAAGCAAGTTTACATTCATAGCATTAGAATCGAGCCCTCGATTGACAGAATAACCCAATAGATGGGGTCGAAGAGCCCGCCCTCGCTCCGCGAAATGTTAACAATAGATAGGAGGCAGTCCCTTGCTTCCTATCCAAATCGTTTCACTTGGGTGCCCTGATGGCCCCTCCATTTCCCCTTTATATATTAGGTCGTGGATATTTTGTAGCAGTTATTTCATTGCTTACCTTGTGTTAGAAAATTTGGCTGAAAGTAAAACTGGTTAGGGTTTATAACGTTCTTTACTTATTGCTCTGTGCTGTCTCGTTGTTTCCGTGGGCCTACCCCTACCTTTTGAAGAGTTGACTTTAGGATGTTTGGTATTGCTCGCGGTCATAGGATAGGGAAGAGAGCAGAAAAAAAAGCATTAGTGATTGGTAACACGCTATACGCAGGTGAGATTTTCATGGTAATATTTTCACGACGGCTGTTCAGAATGGTTCGACGGATGCATATGAGAGATCATTCCCCATGAGTACTCGTTTACTCTAAAGACAAGAAACATTTTACACCGTGCTAAAGAGCAATGATCCCCCATCGCATCTTCAAGTGTTCATTACGAGCTGTCCATTTGGTTCAGGCACTTTTTAACGTTTATGGGGCAGCTGATTCACACATGAAATCTGCCGCGACCAAACGCCCTTACCCTTTTCTGAACCGAACAGGGCAGGGCACATACATTTGAAGTCTGTGATAGGAAAACACTTGACATTTAGTAAATTTGTTCTACAAAACGAAACTAAAAGACAAGACCTTATGTGTGTGTGATTTTCAATAGTTTAATGATTAAAATCAATCGTTTTAAATATTGGAATCGGGTAGAAACATTTGCGATCAATTGGGGCAAACATTCTGAAACTGCTGAAAAAAAAAACAACTGAGATATTGACACTCAAAACCTAACCACTTTTCGTTTTTTTTCTTAATTGTACGAAAGGAGAGCCTACTAAGACCGCGTTCAACCGTTGGTGAGCAGCTCGGTCTGTGAAAACGTTTCAAATTGGCATAATTAGCAACTTTGGATAGAATTATCCAATTGCCCAATATGGCTGCAATATTTGTGATAAAAAAGGCGATTAAAAGAATAATCCAAGCCTTATAGTCGGTACCAAAAGTTCATTCTGCAATATGTAAACTTAGAAATCTTCTGAATCTCCTACATTGTTTGTTAGACTTCGTTGTTTGCCATCTAAATGAGATTTTGTCTAGAGGACAATCCAATTTTGTTGTGACTATATTTCCTTTCAGTGCGTGTTTTGGCAATCCATTCATCGTGTCATAGTTTTATAAATGTATTCCCATAGTTCCAACTTCAAACTTCTTCCTATTCAAGTCTATGAAATAATTTTCCACCAACTCCACCCAACACTGGACGCAGAAAACTCTTTCACAAGCCACGTTACACAATCATCTCACCCGCATCACACTGGAAATTGATTTTGTAACTTACACTCGACCCGAGATCGATATCCTCTCTGCCAAAAGGAACTAACCGGCTTCAGATTCAATCACCTTCCCACCTTCCACCCGAAAACTAATTGTTCTAACGGCAGCCGGTCGGACAGCCACATTTCGCCAATCGAAACCGAAGCCCACCAGTGGCAACCTGCAGACGGACATTGTTGTACTTCGTCGAGGTGGTTGCGTAAGGCTCGGTTCCGTTGCCATAACCATTACAATTCTATAAATATTAGAAATTGTAATAAAGCTATATTATTGTTGTGTCCGGTTTTGTAACAAAGACAAACAAACCCGGAAAATGCAAACACACTCTATTCAGAACCACAAGCTCTACGGGGTAAATCGACGACGACGACGGCAACCGTTCATTCCCGCGCTCGTCGACCGAGTCAAACAAAGACGCAAGGAATGGTTCAAGTGGTTTTTGATCCTTGCGCTCGTTGCGAAACCGTTTTATTTTTTACTTGACGATTGAAATAAAATTTCAATGTTTCCTCCAAACATTCCATTTTAATTGATTAAATTGAATCTGTGTCATAACCGAATCAACCTGGTGTTCCATTCTGTCGATCGACCCAGCAGGAGCGTTGACCCCACCGAGGGAACCCCCATAAAGCAGCCTAATCTTATTTTCCTATTCCATTTTCTATTTCCATATATTTGGTCATGATTATTTTACGACGATTTGGAACGGTCTCTCGTTCCCAAAACAACTTAGGGGGCTGATGTGCAATCCCGCTGCAGTTGCTGATGATGGCGACGACGACGACGCTCAGAGAAGCCTTGAAAACATCACATATCAATGTGTGTATTCGTTTATTTTGTTTTAAATAAACATAGAATTATAAATTTGCACATTTATACTCACGTATGAGGTGGTCGTCTATGCAACAGCAGCAGCGTCAAGGGAGAAACACCATCCAAACAGCAGCAGCAGCAGCATCAGAGAAAGAGGCCAGAATGCATCATAAAAGTAGAAAATGCATATAAATATAAATGTATAAAGAGGCACATGGTGTGCCTACGAGGCAGTAGCGTTTGTAAGAGTGCCACTCATTCCACCAACCCTGGAAAAAGAGCGGGAGATAGAGAGAGAGAGACCTAACGAACAGTGCCTCTTTGCGAAGCTTTAGAGCATGCTAAGCCTACGGGCGCTGCTTCTGTTATTGCCTGATGATGCCAGAAGGCAAGCCTTTCAGGTGCTCGTCCCAAGCCCAAACCCGGGATGGATTCCATGGTGCTGCGTGTGCCAAGTTGGCCATCTTTTGCACAGCAGTCCACCCAAAACAATCATATGCTGCACGCACTTGTGTGTTCCGGGCCAGGACTTGGACTCCGGTCCGAAAATTCCGAATTGGTAATTTAAACTCGCCGGCTCCCGGAATTTTACGCAAGGGCAGACCCGTGAGATTCCCTTAGAGTGTTGTGGAAAAGAATTACGATGCTGAAATGTTTTTGTTTAGAACTCCACATCACAACAATGGGTTGATTTTCATCACGGTTTACTGGTAAATAATGATCTACCTTTTCACAAAGAAAACCATTGTCGCACTCGGAAACACACTTCACCAAAACGAAACATCATAAACAAATCGTTGCAAAACACTACTGCTTAAAACCGTTTTGACTTTTCAAATATCAACTTTGCGAGAAGCTGATCAAAATTTGACAGCTCCTTGGAATACTAACCGGCCGCAAGCAGAGCCAACTTCATCCCTTCGCAAAAGCGAAATTTCGCTTGCAACTTGTTGCTTTGATCATAATAATTATCGAGCATCCTCGTTGGATAAATGTGCGTCTCATGCTGCAAAAACTTGTTGCACAAACTACTATTTAAGATTCACAGAAATCATTCAAACGTCATGTTTCTGCTGAATCGAGTTCTCAAATCCAAATAGTTGATTGAAAAGGTGCAAAGGATTTTTGAGCAAGTCTAGAAGCTCTAGTTTTGGAAACGATCCAAAGCAATGTTTCTGTGGGATGTTTTTGACTTCCATTTTGACCATTTTGGCATTTTGACTTCCGGTCAAAATACAATGCAGAGCTGGCAACTATGTATGCAGAATGGTAAATTGGGGAAAAACGGGCTATCTACAAGACCCTTAATCACGCAAAGTCGCTCCAAATTACTTTTGAGCGTATGTTCTGTGGGATATATACTTTTCCAGCGAAGATAGTGTGTGATGATTGCTGCTATTCGGAAAGTAACAAGGGAAATCAAAGAATAGGGATTAAGTGGGGAAGGGGGGGGGGGGATGGGCAAGACATAACCTGAAATTATTCCTGTTCAGTTTCTAACTGTAATATGTGTACAATATTTACATTTTCACTCAAAGTATATTACGGAGATTACAACTATACGAGCAGAATGAAGAACAACCATCAATATAGGGTGAATTTGGGCAAAACGAGCCACTTGCTGTTCTCCACACAACACTAAACCTGCACCAATCGATTTTTTTGCCCATTTACATCCTTCAAGAATGCATTTCGCTTGGTTCAAAAAGCAGCCGCTTCTCTTACGAATTTGGGTCCAATTCCTCAATTGCAGGTCCATTGATTAGGTAGAGCACTTTGGTTGGCGATATGTCGACTCATAAATCAGAAAAACCTCAAACAGGTTTGAAGGATTTTGAAGGAAATTCAAAAGCATTCCTGGACAAGTTACAAGGGACGTCTGAATATCGTCTGGAAATTTTCTCAAAATTATACAGAAGACATTTAAATATGGTTGAAATTTGGGTTAGTGATTTCAATGCTGGAAATGTTTTCTTTTGGACATGATCCAATGGATTTTCAAGCAAACATCGAAAAATTATTGCACCCAAAGGACTTAAAAACAAGAGCAAGTAGATTTCTTAACAATATTTTGAGCTTATCTGAACCAAGTTCGAAGGGCTCCTGAACAAGGTTTCATAAAGCTTCTGGACAAGGTCTAGAAAACATCTCGCGTAGTTCCAGAGGAGATTTCTGAACAAGGTTTAATCGACTTCTTAAAATCATCGAAAGCACTTCTGTATAAGGTCCAGAAAATTCCTGGACAAGGCCTTTACGAAAACTTCTGCACAAGTTTCAAGGAATTTCTTGAAAAGTTCTGGCTTCTGCACAAGGTTCCAGAGGGCTTCTAAACAAGGTTCAGAGAAATTCTTAACAAATATCAAATGGCTTTTGGAAGAACTTGAAGCATTTCAGAAGAAACATATTTTTGCACAAGAACCAGATACTAATGGGCGAACACGAAATTATTGCGACACCGAAAATGTCATGCCAATTTTCTTATAATGTTTAGAATCAAACAAAAATTTTAGGGTAGTTTTATACATATATTTACTTCAAAAATCAAATGAAAAAATAATCGATGGAGCCTTGAGTGTGAAATTGAACGCATTTTCGCTTGATGCCCTCCATCAAAGTCTTTACAGTGTCATCCGGTACCGGTTTCTCAGTTTTTTTTTTCCATTTTCTTAACATGTCCTTCTCGTCTTTGACTGTCTTCTTGCTCTTCCGAAGTTCTCGCTTCATCATTGCCCAGTACTGCTCCACTGGGCGCAGCCCCGGACAGTTTAACGGATTCATGTCCTTTGGAACAAAATGGACAGAATTGGCCTCATACCACTCCAGGACACTTTTAGAATAGTGGCATGATGCCAAATCGGGCCAAAATAGCGGAGCTTCGTCGTGCTGCTGCAAGAACGGCAAAAGGCGCTTCTCGAGGCACTCAGATTTGTAGATCTCGCCATTTACTGTGCCCTTTGTCACGAAAGGCTCACTTCTCAGTCCGCAAGAGCAGATGGCCTCCCAAGGAACATTGCTAGTTTTATCATGGTTTAATAGCATTCTTGAAGTCTAATCCATGCTCTTCAGAACCCTTATAAAACCAAAATTGTTACTTGGGCTGCCAAATGAGATATTTGGAGGCGAACTTCGACATTTTCTTCTTCTTAAATTTGTCGTCCACATAGAACTTGCTCTTGCCGGTGAAAAACTCCAACCCCGGAATTTGCTTAAAATCGGCTTTTATATACGTTTCGTCGTCCATCACACAGCAGCCATATTTTGTCAGCATCTTCTCGTAGAGCTTCCGTGCCCGAGTTTTAACCGTCGATTGTTGCCGCTCATCGCGGTTTGGGAAGTTCTGTACCTTGTATGTATGTAGTCCAGCTCTCTTCTTTGCATTCTGGACGTAGCTCTGCGACATGCCGATCTTTTTAGCCAAATCACGGCTTGAGACGTTGGGATTTGCTTTAATCGTCCGCTTCACCTTTCCCTCCGTCTTTTTGTTCTCCGGTCCCGGTTTTCTTCCAGCTCCTTTGCCGTGGTCCAACGTCAACCGCTCCTGGAACCGCTTCAACACTCTGGAGACGGTTGAATGGTGAATGTTCAACATTTTTCCCAACTGCCGGTGCGACAGGTCAGGAAATTCCAGGTGTTTGGAAAGAATTTGTTCTCTCGACTCGCGTTGGTTCACCTCAATTTTCGTTGAATCGAAAAACACGACTTCGAGTTTGACAGCATGTAAACAATACACATCAATGAGAAAGTGTGCAAAATTTGGTTGATTTTTACCCAATGGTAAAAAAGTTATGCCCTGTTGAATGTGTCGCAATAATTTCGTGTTCGCACTTTACCTGGCCTTGGTGCAGAGAACTTCCGAACAAGGTTCAAAGATCTTCTTGAAAATTTCCAAACGACTTCTGGACGAGTCGAACTCGAAAAATTTCAGAAGAAGAATATTGATGCCAAAAACCAGAGACTACCTAAAAGAGGTTTGGAGTATTTTTGAAGGAAATTCGAAGGACTCCTGGACAAGTTACAAGGGGCGTGTGAGTATTGTTTGGATGTTTTATTAAAGCATCCAAAAGACTTATGAATATGACTAGAATATGAGTTAGCGATTTCAATGCTGGAAATGCTTTGTTTTGGACGAGATTCACTGTATTTTCAGGCAAACGTCCAAAAATTACTCCATGGCAAGAACTTCAAAACAAAAGCAAGAAGATTTCTTAACAATATTTTGAGCAAATCTGAACAAAGTTTGAAGGACTCCGGAACAAGGTTCAGAATTCCTTTGGACAAGATCTAAAAAACTTCTTGTTATGTTCCAGAGAGGATTTCAGAACATCTCGCTTAATTCCAGAGAGGATTTCTGGACAAGGTTTAATTGACTTCTTAAAATCATTTAAAGCACTTCTATAAAAGATTCAGAAAATTCCTGGACAAGGTATTACGACAATTGGACAAGATCTGGAGAAATTCTGGACATGTTTCAAGGAATTTTTTGAAAAGTTCTGGCTTCTGGACAAGATTTCATAGGACTTCTAAACAAGGTTCGAAAGGCTTCTGAACAAATTTCAAATGACTTCTAAACAAGGTTAAGAGAACGTTTGAACAAAGATCAAATGGTTTTGGACGAACTCGAAGAATTTCAGAAGAAGAATGTTTATGCACAAGAACCAGAGGCTACCTAGCGTGTTGGTCTTTAGTATTAAGGTTTAGCCACCGTGGTATTATATGGTTTTTGGGTGGTTTTTATCGATGAAGCGGAAAATAAAAACAGCAACCTGCCGTACACTGACGGAACTTTCAACACTTCATATCTTTCATTCTAGCAAAAACATTAATTTTCACTCTTGGTGCCTCATGGTGACGAATATGAATACACGAAATACAAAACATAAAAACAAAACAAACAGCAGCTTTTACGTAACGTTTCGGCTTACTATTCTTCACCCATCATTAGACGTAACTAGCTAATTATCATCTAACTAGTTCTTGCATCAAAACTATACTGACTCCCTTCTATAGCTGCAGAGAACTTCTGAACGAGGTTCAAAGCACTTCTCGACAATTTTCAAACGATTTCTGGGCAAAGTCAAAAGAATGTCTAAGATTATTGTCCAGAGCACTCAAAGTTGCTGAACAAGGTAAGAAGGAGTTCTGAACAAGCACTACAGACTTCTGAACAACTTCGAAACGGGTTCTGGACAATATTGAAAGGATAGATCTTCTGGACAATGTCTAGATAGTAACAGAAAAAAGCAAAGACAATTTTTGGACAAATTTAAGATAAGGAATCTCTGGATCAGAAATCTCAAAATTAGGACTAGAGGACTTCAAACATGGTTAGGAGAACTTCTTCATAAATTTCTGGGGACTTCTGGGCAAGTTTCAAAGAATTTCTTAAAAACGTCCAAAAAACTTCAGGAAAAGAACTAGGTAGAGACGACTTCTGGGCTAGGTCTAGAAAACAACTAAATCTGGTCAGGATGCTTCTGGAGAAGATTCAGCGCATGATCCAAAAATAATCTGGATGTCTTCATGACATGAGAAAAACCCCTTGAGAAGGTTCAGAGGGCCTCTTGGCATTCATTTGACTTCTGTTCAAAGTTAAAATAATAGTAGTTATAATAATATCAATTCTGGATAAGGCTCAATGGACTCCTTAATATCATCCAGAGAATTTCTGGCCGAAAATATTTCTGGCCAAAGTGAATACGATATTTGGACATCTTCTAGAAAATTTCTGGATGAGTTTCAAGGAATTTCTTGAAAAGTTTTGGACTCACAAACAACAAAGCTCAGAGGGCTCTTGGACAAGCTCAAAAGTATTTCTAAACAAGAATTAACGACCTTTTGAATAAGGTGTAGACAACTTCTAAACAAGGTTCAAAAGATTTCTCAACAATTTCCAAATGAGAAGAGAAAGAGAATTTCTGGTAAATTTCAAGAAGACGACTTCTGAAAATATTTTCAAAATAAGCAATTCCTAGATACTGACCGAATGATTTTAAACACGGTCAAGAGAACTTCTTCATAAATTCCAGAGGTCTTCTGGTCAAGGTTTGACGAATCAAAAAAAAAATGGTGCAGGTGAACTTCTGGACAAGGCTAGAGATACGGTAGGGACGACTTCTGAACAAGGTCAACTGAATAAGGTCCTGAAAGATTCTAGATAAGGCTTCAGCACAAGTTCCAGAAAAAATGAGGGCAGCTTCTTGACATGTTCTAAAAAGCTTCTGAAGGAGGTTCATAGTACCTCTTCACAAAGTTCAGTTGACTTCTGTACCACATCAAAATGAATACTTCTGGATACAAACAACTTTTGAAAATGTACAGATGAGTTCTTGTCAGGTTCTGTTCAGAAATCTTCTGGACATGTTCAAATGATAGCTTTTCTATAAGGACCTTCTAAAGTAGGTGCTGAGAACTTCTGAACGAGGTTCAATATACTTCTGCACAAGGTCGAAAAATTTCTGTTCATGGTCCAAAATACTTTTTGCCAAGGTACAAAACAACTCTGGAGAAGATTCGAAGGTTTTCTGGACACGAAAGATTATTGTTCAGTTTTTCAAGACTAAGAGAAAAGTTCAGAAAACTTCTGGGTAAGAAACAGAGGGCTTCAAATAGGATCATGAAAACTTTTCGATCAATTCCAGGGGACTTCTGGGTAAGGCTCGATGAATTTTAAAAATTTGCACTGAGAACTTCTGGACAAGGAGTTGATAATTAATAGTTGAAATAAAGATGATTCAAGAAAAATCCACTTTTTCATCCAGTTTTGCCGAGAACTTTTGAAACTGTTCAAATAAATTCATTTTAAATTCCAAGGGGTTGCTGAAAAAAAGTCAAACCAAGTTTTGGACTAGTACTATTGAACATTTCGGCAAGCTTTATTGAGTTTCTGAACTTCAAAGGACTTATTTTACAAGATCGCTTCTGGACGAGCCCGAAAGAATTTCAGAATAATATAGAAAAGAGTTCCTGATACGGTCCCAAAATTTTCTTGACAAGGTCAGGATGGGGTTCTGAACAAGCACTAGAGGACTTTTAGACAAATCTAAGTGGGTTTCTGGACAAGTTCAAAGGATTTCTGAACCAGGTGCAGAAGACTTTGGAACAAATTCCAAAGGTCTTTTGATCATCGTCCAAAGAACTTTTAACCAAGCGTCAGTGGATTTTTCCAAAAGATAAATGTAACCTTCAGACAAGGTCTAGAGAATTACAGAGTTCTTCTAAACAAGGTCTACAGAATTTCTGGACGAAGGTTAGAAAACTTTTAGCGAGCTTCAAAGGAGCTCTAGAGAAGGTATAAATAACTCCTGAACAAGGACCGAAGGGCTACTGGAAAAAAACCCAGACAGGATCTGGACAAAGTTGAAGGATTTCTAAATCAGGTCCAGATGATTTCTTGACAAGTTCCAGATGACTTCTCAAAAGTCAAGAGAATCATTTATAGACATGGTCCTGTTTACTTTTTGGGAAGGTGCAACGGAGTTGTGATTATGTACCATAGGATTCAAAGTCCCAGAGAGCTTCGGGACAGTGTGAATGTGTGAATGTGAAATGAATGTGAAAGAAAATCTGGATAAGGTCCAAAGGACTTCTGGATAAGAAGTAGAGAACTTCTTAATGTCAAAAGACATGCTACAGAGGACTTCTGAACAAAGTTGACAGAATTTCCGGACGAGGTCTAAAAAACTTCCAGATAAGCTTCAATGAAGTTCTTGCGAAGGACCAAAGAACTTCTAAACAAGGACCGGAGAGCTACTGGACAAAATTCAGAAAGGATCTGGACTAGGTCTAAAGGATTTCTGAACCAGGTCGCGAACTAGACATGGTCCTGTAGATTTTTCGGCAAGGTGTAAAGTAGTTCTGGAGTAGATGATTTTTGGAGAAGATTCACGGGACTTCTAGAAAAAGTCCAGAAAACTTTAGCAAACGGTCCAGCAGATTTCAAAAATGGCCCAGAAAGCTTCTCAATGAGTTCCAGGAGATTTTTCGGCAAGGTTCGATTAATTTCAAAACATTGTCCAGAGGACTTCTGAACAAGTTTCAAAGGACTTCTGTACAAAGTGTAGAGTATTTCAAAACAAAGTTTAGAAGGATTCTTGACATGTTTCAGGGGGCTTCTGGACAAGGTTGAAAGAAGTTATGAACGAGGGTTAGAGACATATAGACAAGCTCAATTGGATTTCTAGAGAATGCCCAGATGACTTCTGAACAAGGATAAGAAGGCTTCTGGACAAACAAAGGCATCTGAACAAGGTCAAGAGCTTTTTTTTTAGTTTTCCCATGAAAATCGTTCCACTAACACGCTCGTAATAGGAATTTTAAAAAATGTTAAAAAAAGTGAAAGTGAAGGTCGAGTGGATTCCTGACCAAAATACAGACGACTTCTCACCAGGGTCCAGAGAACTCTGGATAGGGTGCAGAAAACTTCTGAACAGGAATCAGAGGAGTTGTGGGGAAGTGAAGAAAGCTGCCGGACAAAATCAAAAGAATACTCCAGAATCTCTCATCCAGGGAAGTCCAAAGTACTTCCAAACATTGCCCAGCAAGTTTCAATTAAAGTTTCAAAGATTTCTAGACATGGTAAAAACGATTTTTGGACAAGTTCTAGAGAAATTCTGGATAAAGTACTGGACTTCAGGACAAGGTCCTGAGAATTTTTGGACAACTTTCATTGGTCTTTTGGACAAGTTTCAGAGACTTTTGAATAAGGTTCAGTGTCGTTAGGAATTTTAGACAAAGACGTCTGAATAAGGTGAAGAGTATTTCAGAACAAATGTCCTAAGACATTTTGACTCTCTCCAGAAGGGTGCTGGATTTCTAAACAAGATTCAAGGGGCTTCTTGATAAGTTTCTAAGAACTTCTGGGCAAGACTAAAAGAATTTATGGATAAGCCCTATAGGATTTTAGGAATTGGTCAAAAAGCTTTTTGGGCAACATCCTGAAGAATAGTTGCAATGATCGAGAGAATTAATGGATAAATTCCAGGGGACTCCTGTGCAAGGTACGATCAGTTTCAAAACATCGTCTGGATGACTTCTGGACAAGTTTCAAACGACTTCTGGAAAAAATTCAAGTATTTATAAACAAAGTTCAAAATAATTCTTGTCATTTCCAGTAGGCTTCAGGAATAGATGTTGAAGGAGATGTTCGCTCATCACCATGAGGCACCAAGAGTGAACAACAATGTTTTTGGCTAGAATTGAAAGATATGAAGAGAAAGTTTTTGATAGTTCCGCTAGTGTGCAGCAGGCTCGAACATAGCAGATGTTTAGGAAAATTGAGCGAAAAGGGCATGTGTACAGTGGTACTCGAACCAACGACATTTTGCCTAACATCCCACTGCGGGTAGGTTAAAGCACGGACTAAGTCCGCCACTTCAACAGGCCTTAGTCCGTGCTTTAACCTACCCCGCAGTGGGATGTTAGGCAAAAATGTCGTTGGTTCGAGTACCACTGTACACATGCCCTTTTCGCTCAATTTTCCTAAAACATCTGCTATGTTTCCGAGCCTGCCGCACACTAGCGGAACTATCAAAAACTTTCTCTTCATATCTTTCAATTCTAGCCAAAACCATTGTTGTTCACTCTTGGTGCCTCATGGTGATGAGCGAACATCTCCTTCAACATCATAATCGTTACTCCTCGCACGGAGAATATATAAAATAACAATTAATGTATTCAGGAATAGGTTGAAAGAATTTATGAACAAGCACTGAAAGGCATCTAGACAAGATCCAAAATACTTCCAAAGAAGGCCCACGAGAGTTCCGATCAAGGACCGGATGGACAAACAAAAGCATCTGGACAAGATCAAGATGGCTTCTGGACATCTGTACTGGATATTCTAGCCTTGTTCCAGAGAACTCTGGATATGGCACAAAAAACGTCTGGACCAGGACAAGGCCCAACAACCTTGGATAAGTTCCAAAGTACTTTCAAACATTGCTATTGATATCTAGATCAGGTAGAAATGGCTTAATAACATAAAAAGGACCTCTGGATAAGGTATGGAGAATTTGGGATCCAGTTTTTGTGAACTTTTTGATACGTTTCATAGAGCTTTTAGACAAGGATAAGTGGGCTTCTGGACACAATTTCTACAGAAATTCCGTACAAAGACTTGTGAATAAGGTGTATTTTAGAACGAGGTTCAAAAGACATTTTGACATGCTCATTTTGACAATTTCTAGACAAGGTCCAAAAGATGTCTATACAAGATCCCAAAGAACTTAAGAGAAGGTTCGGTGGACTTCTGTACAAGATTCGGATCAAATCTGGATTCCGAAGACTTCTGTACAAGGTCCAGAGGACTTCTGGACAAGATCATGGTGGTCCTGCCATGGTAGAACCCATTAACCCAAATTGGGAAAAAAGGTTATTTTATGGCTTAATCAGTTACCAAAGGGATTCTCTTATTCAGTTATGACATGGTTTTGCTAATCCGGTGACTAGGGGTTAGATTCCCGGCCTAGTCAAAAAGATCTTTTGATAAGTAAATCGTTTCTGATTTCCCGGGCTGAGACAACTTCAGTAAAATGTTTAGAATAGTTCGAAATACATTTTGACATGCTCCAGACAGCTTCTGGACAATGACAAAACAATTTCTAGACAAAGTTCAGAAAATGTCAAGACAAGATCCAGAGGAGTTCAAGAAAAGGTTAAGTGGACTTCTGTACAAGGTTCGTAGGAAATCTGGATAGCGAAGACTTCTGATCAAGGTGCAGAGAACTTCTAGACAAGATAAAAAGACGAGGTTCAGAGCACTTCTGAACAAGGTCTAAAAGACTTCTGGATAGGGTTCAAAGAACTCCTAAACAAATATCCTGAGGACCTCAGAACAAGCTCCAATTGGCCTTCCAGACCAGCTTAAAAATATCACGATCCAGAATACTTAAGGACTATGTTTAGAATATCTCAAAAGACATTTTGACTAGCAGACTTCTGGATTGGGTTCAGAAAACTCCTGAACAAATTTCCAGAGGACTGTTGGAATTGCCGCAGAGGACTTCCAGACCAGTTAAAAAAAATCACGATCCAGACAACTTCAGGACAATATTTAGAGTACTTCAAGAGACATTTTTACATGCTCCAAACTGCTTCTAGATAATAACAAAACAATTTCTAGACGAGGTCCAGATGATTTCTAGACAAGATCCAAAGGAGGTCAAGAAAAGGTTCAATGGCCTTCTGTACAAGATTCGGAGGAAATCTGGACAGCGAAGACTTTTGATCAAGGTCCAGAGGACTTCTGGACTAGATCAAAAGACGAGGTTCAGAGCACTTCTGTCAAGGTCTAGAAAACTTTTGGATTGGATTCAGAGAACTCCTAAACAAATGTCCAGAAGACCTTTGAACAATTCCCAAAAGACTTTCAGACAATCCCCAAAAGACTTAAACAAATCACGAGCTAGACAACTTCAACATAATGTTAAGAATATTTCAAAAGACAAATTGACATGTTCCAGAGAGCTTCTGCAGTTTCTAGACAAAGTCCAAGAGATTTTTAGACAAGGTCCAACGGAGTTCAAGAGAAGGTTCAATGGCGTCCGTACAAGATTCGGAGTAAATCTGGATACCGAAGAATTCTGATCAAGATCCAGAGATCTATCACAATAGATCTAAGAAATGGTCGCAGTGATGTATATACCCAACATGGGAAGAACGGCCCAGAGGACTTCTGGACAAGATCAAAAGACGAGGTTCAGAGCACTTCTGGACGAGGTCTTCAGAGAACTGCTTAACAAATTTCCAGAAGACCTCTGGACAAGCTCCAGAAGATCTCCAGAACAGTTGAACAAAATCACGATCCAGACAACTTCAAGACAATATTTCGAATTCTTATGGGTAAGGTTCAGGGCACTTTTGGATATTGTCTATCTGATATGGATCAGAAGATTTATTGACATGATCCTGAAATTGAGATGTGGAATTGATGTGGAATTATTATCCAAAATTATTTGAGAATGCAAAATCCATTCAGAAATGTCTAATAAACTTTTAAATTTGTCTGGAGACCTTCCATGGCAGAATCTAGCAGTCCAAATAGGGAAAAAGGTTTTTTTTATGCCTTAATCAGCTATTCAAAGGAACTCTTATATTCACTATGGCATGGTATTGCAAATCCGGTGATGAGGGGTAAAATCCCGGATTGTAAATCTTTTTATGTTCCCAGGGCTAAGAGTATCGTTGTACAAGCCTAACAATATTCAAATTAGAATAATTGAATCCAGAAGCTCACAATTGAAAGCCGGAAAAGCACTTGCAACAGATGTGTGAAATGTTTAGAAGAAGTTAGTAAAAAGATCACAAGGGAATCCTATGCAGCTTACTTCTTGTGCTATTAATTATTGGAATTTTCAAGTTACACATCAAAACCAAAATTTCTGACAGCGTGCTTACCCAGGTAACCAAAAACGAATAACAGCAACTTGATTGTGACTCTTTTGAGTCGTACTGGCGATTTTTAAACTTATTTGCAACAAGTGTGCTGTAAGGGTATCTACTTCTTGAGATGACTTTGGAGTACACAAAAAGTTCGTTTAAGCCGCTGAAAAGCATTCTATTCAACTTAAAAGAACTAAATTGTGCTAAACAAAATCAAGAATGTATATGTTAATTGCATTTTCCACGATTTATTCCAATTTTTCATCAGGTTTTGTTTTGTTTTCAATTTGATTTTGTTTTTAATTAGAACGATTTTTGAGTAGATTGTTCCTTTGAATATTCTTAACAAGATTTTCGGAGGAGATGATTGAAATTGGTTGCTCCTCCGTAGTAACACGGCTTCCATGCACCATTTCATATTCTCCCCCATTTTTCAAATGACAGAACTACCAATGCGAACCGAGACCAAGAATGAGAGAGACAGAGAGAAAAGAGTGGGTCACAAAAGTGGAAAAATACACATTGCGAAAGGACTCCAATTGCTCTCCGTACTGCTAGTCCCTCTGTTGCTGTTGCCATTTTTGCTGCCAGCAAACGGTAACAAAAGCCGCTTTCAGACGTCGTTCGTCGTCTCTGCTCCGAGCTCTCCGACTGATATTAAAATCCAGTATTTATAAAGTAAGTTCATAAAATAGGCAAAACTTCCAATAAAGAAAATTTAGGTGTGCCCCGCCCCCCTGTCCACAGCCGGGGAGGAGAAAGGGAAGAATGCGTGTGAGTTTGTGATCGGGTTCTTGGCTTGGGCTGGGAAGCACTGGGAAACAAGCAGCTCTAAAGTGATTGAATAGGAAGTCTCTTGATAATTTTGGGAATTTGCTCCGGGCAGAGGGGGCAGCATTCGGACACGGATTGCTCGATGTACCTACACATGTTCCACTCTAATTCTCAGTCTTGTACAAAGCATTTAGCAGTGAGAGATGATCATTCCAGCAATGCATTCGGTTCGGTATTGTTCGATGATTCTATTAAAAGAATAAATATTTGAACAGCCGTCGACTGTCGAGAGATGAAGAACGGGATTCACTTTTCGGAATTGGGCATTCTACTTACGTCGGTGACTGTCGCTTCTGCGAACATGGATTTTACTCTTTTTCGTAGTTAATGAAATACGTATGGCTCTAATAAATTATCCCTTCTTTTTATTACAGGTACGTACACCACTGGAAACTACTCAATTATGCTGTGAGAAAACTACCAGGTATTTCGCTAACCATCATCAACCAACATGTAGCTCAATCCCGTCAAAATTAGGCTCCGAAATTCCGATTTACATATCGCTATCGCATTCTTTGTTTGGCAGTAAACCAAAACATCCTCCCCGAAAACGATCCATCCCCATTATTAGTCCGTTGCTGTCACCACCCTCGGATCTCCCTGTCCGGCAATAGATGTATTATATTAGCTGCCATCTGACCGACCAAATGCAGCAAAATCGATGCATCGTCGCAAATCATACAGATAAAGCGCAATAATAGAAGCCATTTTCGTCGTCAGTCAACCCAACCCGACCATCCATCCATCCATCTATCCGTCCAATCCACATTGATCATCATCGTCATCGTCGTCGTCGTCGTCGTCGTAGCGATTATTGTCCAGCCTACGCTCGGAACTTAGGACAGATGCAATTCCCGCACTACCACTCCTCGACGATTCCGGTTTTACAAATGAATTTAAATTTTGTACGAATAAATGATAAATAAATGATTAGAAGTTTCATTAATTTTATCATCGAAAATAGAAACCGGCCTGCCTGTGGCCTCGTTCCGCTGCGCTCGATTGGGGGGATCTTGCCGTTTTGAAATGGAGCCACCCAACTAAACAGCGTCCGGATTCGTCCTGGAGTGAGAGCATATGTTTGTTGAATCGGACTTTCTCCTTTGCGAGCCCAAAAAGTGGCATTTTATTCCGCCCTGCCTATGGGTGGTGGATGTCATGCAGGATGCACGCAAATACCAGAAACGAACGTTGCATACTGCGAAAGGATATTGGCCATATTGTGACGGAGGGTGGACGACGATGATGACGATGTCGACGGACTTGGACTTCGGTCCTCGGTTGCTCGGCGGCTGTTTTTGGGAAATGGAAGAGCTTTGGGATTAGGAATGATGAGCGATGAGAAGACAACTGCAACGGGAGTATCAAAATACACTCGTTTATCCTACAGTAGTGGATAGATGGCCACTGCTGATGTTGCTTCGCACCCGGTCCCCGGCCCCGGCCTTGGTCCGAGCGGGTTATGGGAGACGAACACTGCACTTTTCGCGCTGCAGATCACGGTCACAACAGAGATGAGAAATGACGAAGGCGCGATGCAAGCGTGAATTCATTTCGAGTGTGCGTTTGTGGGAATAACTAAAGCCTGCCCACGTTAAATTTCGGATACCAAAATAATGGCAGCAAAAAATATTTACTCATAACTCAACCAAACCGATTGTTTATTTAACAATAATAGAGTTATATCTACATTAGAAACAGTTGATTAAGATATTAATCCTTCTTTCTGTCAAATTCTCGAGGTTTCTGTGTTTCTTCATCTTCTCTTGAAATCATCGGTACCATTTGCTTCTTCTTGGATTTGAAGAGTTTCCGCTTAACTGGAGCCCAGTACTTCTCTATTAGGCGAAGCTCTGGACAGTTTGGCGGATTGGATGTTTTTTGTCACGGATTTGACCTCTTGTACCTTATACCATTCCATGACGGATTTCGCATAGTGACAAGAGGCCAAATCAGGCCAAACCAGAGCTGTAGAGTCATGGTTTTTAATAAACGGTAACCACTGCTTTTGCAGACATTCTTTCTCGTCCAAGTTCTTATTGACAGTTCCGGTAGAGACGAAACTTTTATATTTTCGACCTCAACTACATATGGCGTGCCAAATCAAATACTTCTTCGGGAATTTGGACACTTTCTTTGCCCGAAAATGCTCGGCAACGGTGTTCCTTTGCATTGCGGTGTAATAAGCCAGATCCGGAAGCTGTTTAAAATCTTCAAGTACGTATGTGTCGTCGTCCATTATGATACAAGAAAATGTTTGCAAAAAAATGGTGTAAAGCGACTTTTTACAGTGAAATCTTGCTTGTCATCGCGGTTGGGCACCCTCTTCACTTTATTCGCCATCAGTCTTTGCCTCTGCTTCAACTTTTGTACGTATGATTTTGACCTCTCAACTTTGCGAGCCACATTTTGCACAGAAAGATTGGGATTTTTCCCAATAATGGCAACCACCTTCTTGTTCATTTGTCGGGAGCATACTTTTCGATTTGTTCCACTTTCAATCTTCCAATCCACAGTCAAGCGCTGGTCCAATGATTTGACGAACACAAAACACGGTACTTTTCTGTAGTTTTAGTTTCTTGGCAAGATCGCTTGCCGATAAACTCGGATATTGCTGCCGTTCATACAAAATGCATTTCCACTTGATTCGACGCCATTTTAAAGGGTATCCACGATAAAATTGCCACACTATGAAATTGCTCTAACTTTTTAACCGTTGGGTAGAATTTAATGAAAATTTGAGTGGATTTAGTTCATAGTGCATTATTTACATCCTGCAAGTTTTAAAGTGATCAAAACTCGCGGAAATGGAGTCGAAAGAACAGCTCGTGCGTGATAAAATCTTGCGCATTCATCACGAGAACAAGGATCTCTCGCATCGTTCCATCGCTAAAACTTTGGGAATCATGAATTCCACGGTGTCGCGAGTGATTAAGCGGTTCGAGGAACGGTTGACCACCGATCGGAAGCCCAGAAGTGAAGGAAAAAGTATTCCGTACAACACCAAAAATCACAACCGCGTAGTTGGGGCCTTCAACCGAAATCCGAACGCCTCCGTTCGGGATGTGGCTAAGAAGCTGCACCTAAGCCGAAGTTTTGTCCAGAAGGCCAAAACTAAGGCTGGGCTTCGAACGTTCAAGGTACAAAAGGCCCCTAATCGCGACGAGAAGCAGAACAAGTCCGCCAAAACCCGTGCCAGGAAGTTGTACCTCAACATGCTGACGAAAGTTGAATGCTGCATCATGGACGACGAAACATATGTGAAGGCCGACTTCAAACAGATCCCCGGCAACCTGTTTTACACGGCCAAGGATAAGTTCAGCGTTCCGGAGCATGTCCGCACTCAGAAGATGTCCAAATTTGCGAAGAAATTCCTGGTTTGGCAAGCCATCTGCACGTGCGGGAAGCGGAGTGCACCTTTCGTGACCCAGGACACGATGAACGGACAGGTGTACATAAAAGAGTGCCTCCAGAAGCGGCTGCTTCCTCTCCTGAAGGCCCACAACGTCCCAACAATCTTCTGGTCGGATTTGGCCTCATGCCACTACTCCAAGGACGTGCTGAAGTGATATGCGGACAATAAGGTCAATTTCGTGCCGAAAATGTTCAACCCTCCCAACACTCCGGAGCTCCGCCCCATCGAGAAGTACTGGGCGATTATGAAGCAGCACCTTCTTAAACGACCTAAGGTAGTGAAGACAGTCGAGGAACTGAAGAAAGTATGGGTTTACATGGAAAAAACGGTTGATTCACAGGTTGTGCAGAATCTTATGGCCGGATAGAGCCAAGGTGCAGGCATTTGCGTATGGACTGTAAATAAAATACGAGTAAAATGGTAAAATGAAGTTTAATAGTTATTTCTCAATCCCTGAAAATTTGATGGCAATCGGATGAAAACTCGAATTTTGCGAATCAATTTTGTGTGTGGCAATTTCATCGTGGACACCCTTTACCAAATGTACCAAGAATGTAAACATGTTGTACCGCGAAATAAAGTGAACAGCTTCAGCTGTCATACAAGTGAAACGATTTAGGGATCCGTGAAATTCAAAATCTACACTGAGAGAAGTGTGTCCGAAATTTAATGTGGACAGGCTTTAGTGACTTGAAACCTGGTGGTCTTAAGGTTGTATCATACGGAGGTGTCCAACACACGGTTGGATTAGTTTTCGAATCTGGTCTGAAATGTCGATTGAAGAATATTGTCAATATCGTCGTGTCAGTTTATGTATTTATCGCCTAAAATTATCAGAATACTTTAAATTGCTCTAAGCTCTCTCGTAACATCTGAAGATCTTCTTCTCGCCTTCCAAAGAATGTTGTTTGCCCTCCTTGACTGTTCCTTTGGAACTGATAGATTTGTTTTCGGAAACATGTATTATTAATATAATTGAACGTGCTCAAATCCACTGAATGGTGAGGTTAGTATATCATATCCAATTTTGTGTAAATATTTTAGAAATGATAATGCGTAAATAACTATCACGAAAATGACTCGAAAATCGATGCCTGGAACTTTTAGTCACGCAGTGATTAGCAAAGCCATGTTAAATAATGACTGGTGAATTGTGACCTAACCTCAATAAACCGTAAGCATTTTTTTTATCCATTTTCTTATAGCTGCCTCTGTCCAGTTTCTGTTGAAGCTTTTTCGGATAAACTCCACGCTTGTGGTTTTTCCTAAATATTGAATAACTTTTTGTACAATTTGATAATGAATAACTTTTGTATATGAGCTTTTCTCATAGAAGCTCAAAAGCATCTCGATTAAGTAGGGACCATTTCTTAGCCTCATTTTTTTAAGTAGGGGCCATTTCTTAGCCTCCTTTTGTATACACTCCCGCTTCATTTTACTCAAATTTTTAGTACAATTGTATGCTATCTCTTTTTCTCTTCCGGAAATGTTACTCAATTTTCGTAAGAAGTGGATCTACTCAAAAATTGAGTTGATCCACTTTTTAACGAAAATTGAGTAACATTTCCGTGAGAGAGAAAGAGATAGTATACAATTGTACTCAAAAATTGAGTACATTGAAACGGGAGTGTAATTTTCAAATTACGTACCTAAGCAGGTTCTCTCTTTGCTCAGTTGGTAAAGGCGCAACTACAAAGCAACAACATGCTGAAGGCAGAGCTTAAATATCTCATATTCAATTCTCAAATTGCACCATAACTGAGACAACATATTTGCCTTCATGAATCTCTTGTGCAAAGTTAATCAACTTGTATGGTGTTGCTTTACTTTCATCATTCATTCGTTCCAGAATGCAATGAATGTAAGTAAGCGCAAACAACTCATACAATTTCAACGTTCTACCGTGAAGATGATAGAACAGTCATTCATTTGGAGAATCAATGGAGTGGAAACACCAACATATTTTGCCTGCACGTATTTTCAGCCACTTCTCGAATTGATTCTGCAAAATGCCTTTTCTAGATCTCGAACCACAAACTCTGTAGCGATTTTGGCCATAGATCGTTTGCTACAGCTCCGCCTTTTGGCTTCCTTTGCCTTCAGGCATGTTCGGGAATATTTGAAAAAAAAGTACCTGTGGCAGAAAAAATCACTCACGAACGCGAAAATGAATGATTGGCTACCAGAACATTCATTCAAGCAACCAAAATCTCTTGACGCTTGAATAGCCGGGTATGTGCTTTGCTATAATGAATGAGAGGAACAAAGGGACAACGGAATGACTGAGCACAGCAATTTAAGTCGACACGAATGTATTGCGTGACTGATAGAATGTAATGAAGAGAGAGAAAATTGTGCACACTGAATATTTTTTTTACTCGTCGTTCACAACAGGTCACACTGGGACCAATCTGAAAAAAGATGGTCAAAAGTGTTTTCACACATTTCCTTATATTTTAGCGCTTTGGTGTCTACGGAAAAGTTGCTAGAAATATTATTTTACATTGTTTTAAATACTTATCAAAAGTTTTACTTAAGTGATACTTTACTTAAAATAACCTTACGTTGTGTGGGTACAAGATAGAAGGTTGGTGTCCTCAGCAAACTAAATATTTAACGAAACTTCGCTTTAGATAGTAAGTACCTATATCAAAAGCATTCTGATATACAATTGATTTAGTATAAAGACTAACTTAAAACTTGTTTTTTTTTTGCTTTTTTGTGGCTCTAACCATACCAGATGTATTTAAAATGTTCAACAAAGCTATCAATATTACCAAAACGCACTACTGTGCTGAAGACGTCAACTGTCTAAATGGCTTTATTTATGTTTTAAAACGGTTTTAAGTAAAAAAATACGTTTTTTCAACAACAACAACTCAAAAACCGGCAAACTTTTACAGCCAAATTTTGCCCAGTTTGGTCAACCAACACTCAAAGTATACATGTACAAAAAATCTGCGTTGGGTATCATCGGGTACATAAAGTTTTCAGTTCGTCTTTTCGGGTGTACCTATCTTTCAAATTTCGATAAATTTTTACAAATACCTAAATATTTCGTAAAATCTGTGAAATTCTACCAGCAACCGTAAAAATTGAACGATCGATCTGTTGTCAAGATCACGGTTAAATGTTGCTGAAATCTGTAAACTCATATAAGTGTACAGTACTAAGCGTGATTAATCTCGTAGGTAATGGATTTTCAAGTTGTAATGGAAGTAATCAGATTTATTTAGCTGCTTTGAACGTATTTAAATTGTTTCCTACTTGAATAGGATTCTGATCTTTTGGCATAACTTAGTAGATAAAGGCATACGATTCATTCACAAAATACGATCTGAATCGTTACGGAGGCGAAGCATCAACGGTACTATAGATGTAATAAAAAATGCACTATCATCTTCATCTACCCCTTCATACTTTTGCGTGTAGTTTGAATGATCCGATGAGCCGTCAATACCCCATTTCGATAAATGCTCAAGATTTTCAAGAGCTACATTTTTTAAACCTTTTATCTCGAATGTAAGAGATAGTATTCGTTGAACTGTGTGATCCATAAAACTCTGTAAGTCAACCTTAGCAGATACCTGTGTAAAAAAAGAATATGTTTCAGCCAAAAAAAAAAGTAAAACAAAACCAGTTTTAAGTTAGACTTTATACTAAATCAATTATACATCAGAATGCTTTCGATATAGGTACAATTTATCTTTAGCAAAGTTTCGTAAAATATGTATAAATAAAACTTTGCTAACGCACCAACCTTCTATCTTGTACCAACACAAAGTTAGTTTATTTTAAGTAAAGTATCATTCAAGTA
>JASCZW010001590.1:0-325219 GCA_034211315.2 Aedes japonicus | reverse complement strand
TGAGTGCATGAAATAAACTACGAATCAACGTCGATAATTATTATAGTTTACGAATGAACATGCGGGTGTAATTAAGGAAGCGGCCATGGTTGAGTGTTAGATAGCCCAAAAACACGCACACACACACACAGAGAGAGAGAGAGAGAGAAAGAGAGAGAGAGGGAGAGAGAGAGAGAGAGAGAGAGAGAGAGAGAGAGAGAGAGAGAGAGAGAGAGAGAGAGAGAGAGAGAGAGAGAGAGAGAGAGAGAGAGAGAGAGAGAGAGAGAGAGAGAGAGAGAGAGAGAGAGAGAGAGAGAGAGAGAGAGAGAGAGAGTAGCCATGCTCTGAGCAAGCTCCAAGAAATGCAGACGTTCCTACTCGTTGGAACACAATTTCAGAATTCCACAATTCCAGAATTCCACAATTCCAGAATTCCACAATTACAGAAATCATTGCAAAACTCTGTGATCAACTCATTGCGGGGTTGACGAAGCGATTTGCTGCACTAGAGTCAAATGAACTAGTAGCTCAATCGATTTCACTAGATCCTTGATTCAAAAAGTAAGGATTCGGAGACGACAGCAAATACAACCACAGGGTGGCCACAGAATCGGGAAAATCGGGAAATGCGGGAAAAATGCGGGAATCAAAAATTAACGGGGAATATGCGGGGAAAAGTCGGGAATTTCAAAAGCCATCGGGAATTTTTGTCATATAGAAGGAACCATACTCACACCTTTTTCAAATGATTTAAGTAGTTTTTTTTGTCGTTTTTCTGGCCCAACGATCTCATTAATGGAATGAACAAATGAACAGTGTTTTTCTGCAAATCCAGCATTGCTGAAGACGATAACTCATTGCTATATGGATGGCCCGGTTTTCAACTGCAAGACGCTCAATGAAATGACTGGGGAAATCAGGGATCTGCGAGCCAGCCCTGGGTTTGAAGTCCTCAACATCGTTAGCTGCGGCATGCACGTCGTACACAATTCCTTCAAAGAAGGGCTAAGACAAACAGATTTGCATGTGGATTATTTTCTGTTGTTTTTGTTCAGCCTGTTCAAAACGTATCGCTGAAGGTTCTTCAGCGGTGGTCTATTTTTGGAACAATTTTATACTTGATTTGCATCAACAAACTTGAATAGAACCAGCTAAAATAGACAAACCTTGCGTTCCCCGCACTGGTATTTTTGTGTTATTAAACCCACAAACACCTATCATCCTGTCAATCATTCAACATCCAGAGATCCAGAGTTTTGTTTTTTTCAAAGACCGCAGATTTTTCGCAGACTTTTTGCCACGGATTGGTTTGACCAAATAATGTTTACTGTCAGTAGTGCGTCGTAAGCTGACGACGAGAATACTTGCCCTTTCGTTTAGCTGAAGTTGAGTGTGTAAATGCATGCATCTAACCTATGACGAGAAGCACTTTCTGCGTCGTTTCAACATGCCAAGGTAGATGTTCTTAGACATTATGCGACAACTAGAGTCAACTTATGACTTTTTCCAGCTGTTGCGATGCAGCTGGAAATGTTGGACCTGAGTCCGTTACAAAGGTATACTGCAGCCTATCGGATGTTGGCGTACGGTGTCTCAGCTAGTTCTATCGACGAAAACTTGAGGGTTCATGAGGATTTGAGGATTTTTTGCAAATCTATCCTGAGGCCTCAAGGCCGCAGTATTTGCGTCCCTCATCACCGGAAAAGGTTAAGAAACCGATGACCAGAAAAGCTTCCCAAAAATTAGAAAAAAATCATGTAAATTTACTGAACCTCCTAGAAACTCAGGGAACTTCCCAGACAACCAAAATGCACGTATATTGAAAGTTGTTTTTATGATATACAAACACATATGCAAGTAAACAAATCGTATAAAATGCAAAAATATGGTTAATACGGGCAAAAGTGGAGGCTATATACGTGCATATTTCATTGTTTTCTTAAACGAGTTGATATGATATCGTATGCGATTCAATATGTAATAAAAAATTCGATTTAAAAAGGTTAGCGGTGTATTTCCGATTTAGTTTGTGACGCAGTCCGATGAATAAATGACACATCGTATATAAGTCGAAAATTTGCACTCTTTACGATTTAACTTAAACAAAATACGATAAAGGCCACAAATAATTGCGATTTTGACTAAAAATATAGGAATATACGATACATTTTGAACAGGTATACGGCTTGTGGTTGCCTGGGTTATCAAAAGCTCGGTATTCTTCTTTTCAGGAAACCCCCCCCCCCCCCCCCCAGATTTTGCTTTTCTTCCTGATTTAAAAAGAACAAAAAATCAGAGAACTTCTAGAAATTAAGGGTTTCTAGAAGTTTATGCAGCCCCCCTGAAATTGTTTCTTAGAAATTCAGGAAATTTTCCTTAAATTCAGGGAGCTTCACATGAGCTCAGGGAACTTCCCCAAAGTAAAAGGTTCTTCACAGAAGTTCAGACAACTATCCAGAAATTCAGGGAGGTTCCCAGAAGTTCAGAAAACTTATCATATTTGTTAGGGTATTTCTTCGAAGTTAATAGAACTTTTCAAGATGTTCAGGTAATTTCCCAGAATTTTAGGGATCCTCCTGAATAGGAACTTGTCAGAAAAATAGAGAACTTCCCGGAAATTCATAGAACTGTCCAGCAATTCATAAAGCTTTTCAAAAGTTTGCGGATCTTCCTAGAGGTGCAGAGAACTTCTCAGAATTTCATGAAACTTACTAGAAGTATACAGAACATCTTAGAAGTTCAGAGAACTTGTAGGAGTTCGAGGAAGCAAGGTCCTAGAAGAGCACTACAAATGTTGCTCTATTTGAGATAGAATCTTCTGCAAGCCCTTAATGTGGAAATTGGTTTTGCCTCTAAGCCGGCTATTAAAAAAGCGATAGAATTTGCTTAAATTTTCGACAAAGACTTTTTGGCATTCCGCACGACTACTGTGGTTTTTTAAAGCTACTAAACAAATCTCCATTAACATTCCCTTTAACGCGTTACGTCATCTGCATTAAGCTTAGTTTTACAATTCACTTGACGGACATAGCAAAAAAGTGTCTGAATCTGTGCCTGAAAACGTTCGTAGATAAAGAATATCTGAGCGCTGCAGTTGCTTACAAAGTTAAAAAAGAATTTGGACAGCTGTACTCAATGCCGCCTGACGTTGCTTGCTGAATTCCAGAGAAAAGAACATCGTTTGGACAAATTTTGGCTAGATCTGATTGGTCATTCTAAGAAGGAGCTGCCAAATTTGACAACATTTGTTAAAAATTAGCTCATCCTTTCGCAAAAATTTTGGATTTTCAATAAATGGAAAGTGTCTGGTGATGAACCAAACTGAAAAAAGTTTGGGAGCACGAACTGAACTGTCAACAACTTTGAGAATACAATGTCCTTGATACAATATGAACTCAATGCACGTTGTAAGGATCGCTTTACTATTTTTCTTCGATGTTTATGCTTCTAAAAACTTAAAATATCAATGACTTATATAAAGCTAAGTGTTCTCGATAGCAATATGAGAGACCAAAGCAGATTATACATAAACTTCATAAACTTCAAAAATATCGACTAATCCAACATATATTAACTCATCTTCCCAGTCGGGAAAATAATGCAAAAACGCGGGAAAAATTCGGGAAACATGCGGGAATTTTTAAATTAAGATTCTGTGGCCACCCTGCAACCATGCATATAAGTCGTTGATAAGGAAGCTGAGAATGACTTTTTATGATTGCATTTTTAGGGGAGCTGTCTTTTTTTAACTACTGGACGGATCTCGATGAAACAACTGCCAAGTGACAACTGCCTACTGAATTTAATTGAAATCAAAACACCAAAACATCAAGATACCACCGGAACATGTTTCGGTGAATATGGGTTGTAAGTCTAAAATCGGGCTAAACCCTAGGAGCGTTGTATTTCAAGGTCATACCATGTAATAACATGAGAATTCGAATATAACCTCAATCGCCGTTAAAAACGCGAGACAATGGTAATGAAACCATATGAAACCTGGAGATTTTCTGTCAACGTCGATTAATGTAATCCCAGTGTACTTTGAACAATTGCAACCCTCGTCAATATATCGAAGATATATTATCATCAAACAGGGAACATTAAGAGAAGTCAAGAGCTGCTATTTGCATTTCAAAAAGCAACAAGAATCATCATTGATGATAAGTTTAGGCTGACAAATCATGTCAAACTTCAGATAAATGCACGTGGAATAGATTCGGAAAGAAAAACGACTTTGCAACGTTACTGTGTTACCCATAATTTCTAATGCAAATAGGGACTTATATTTAAATAATGTTCCTGCTATAATGAAATAGGTACTCATCTGTCCTCATTATCTTTTTAAATGGATGCATTGGATCCAAATACTAATACATGTTGAACTAAAATAAATATACACTATTGAATGAAATTATGAGTTTTGAATTTTGATTGATAATAAGAAAAATGAGCGCACAAGATATCAAAACAGTAAGATAGTGTGACAATTATGCAATTATTTACGCAATGTGACAAAACAGCTTCCTATTTTTTGAGACTTTTATTGAACAAGCGTATACATATTATTACAAGAGCTGAAAATACATGTTATTTTAAGGTGACCCTCCACTCCTACTTCAAAAACACGAAATTCTTAGAATGTCGAATGTTGTTTTATTCGATTCACGGCAGTATACGAGATTCAGAAAAGCTTCACTCAGGCGTTCAAAACTGAATAGCATTATCCTTTCTCTTACTCTTGTTATTTGGTATGGGAGCTATTTTCTCCATGCTTGAAAACGGGTTCTGTTCGTTTAGGAGTTATCTAACCGAACACAGTTTCTTCATGCACTCTCGAAACTCTCGGTCACAAACGTAACAAAAAATCAAAACAACCTTCAAACCAACCCTACTGCGTGACGCGCTTCAGTGGGGTACTTAATCAAACTTCAATTTCATTTCCAATTATAAATTCATGAGCGAGCAAGGAAAGAGCAGAAGGCAATCTCCATAGCGCACGCAAAGGTAAACATCATAATTACATCCCGTGGAGGTAAAAAAAAGTCATTTAATCGAAGAAAACCATTTCCTATGTTCGGCTAACCTAACACATGAACTGAATCCCTAACGACGATATTAAAAACTTTTCCTCAATTCCAGGAAACTTCAGTAAACAGCTCTGATCGGAAACCCATGTTAGTGTCCATTTGTTCTCGACGACAGTGAAGTCAACAATTTTCCCAAGGAATTTTCCAGTGACAAGGGTCCACTTCTGGTAAACGTGATTCTTCTCTTGCCTATCTTGAAATTCACTTACATTGCCACCACAATGACCAGCGACAACAGAAGAAGAAAAGAAAATATGATTATAAAGCCTTCAATACCTTTCAAAACTCGAGAGGGAAAAAAAAAATGTTTCAACTGCCGCCGGAAGGTGTGCTTGTCGAGCCGTTTGAAGGAAACCCCAAGCGGACAACACGGAGAGTCACAAGTGTACTACATTCGAATGAAAGAAGCGTGGAAAATCCGTCTCTCTTCGTTCATTTCCCTCACCGGAGGCGTTCACGTTTGAATGGGCTTTAAGCTGAAAGTTGCCGAACAAGTAAACGTTTTTGTGGCGCTGCCATCCTGTGTGACCCTTTGAGATGCTTCTACCTCCATCCCTTTGTTAGGTTATGATGGCTCTCGAGGCAAAGCAGAAGATAAAACGACAGAGCAAAGACTGTTAAAAGCAACCCACTTGGATATAAGGATGTGGTGGTACCATTGCCCGTAGAACATAAGGACGATGAAACAACACTGTTCAAACAAAATGTGGCTCTGTTGTTTCATTGACAATGAACATAGGTTCAGTCTATCCGAGTAGACCTGTAGCAGAATGTACATGGAGAAGTCATGACCTGCTATCATCCACTCTTCTTATGGCGAAGTGCTCGATGGAGCATAAAAGAGCATGGCGTGACACTCGACACCTCCGCGTACCGTTGTTGGTTGCCTCAGCAACCGTGAAAAGTCAGTTATGTTTCTTCACTCACCCATCCTTATCTGCTAGACATCGATGTGACACATTGCCTACTAGAGCACGAGCTCGTGAGCCATTTAAGGTGTAATCGTCGTTTCAAATTGCACTCACAGTCACAGTACAAGAAAGGCAGTGTTTGAAGTGGATGGTTTTATCGCGTTTTCGGGCGATCATGTTCGTTATATTGAATTGAGTTCAGCAATTAGCGGAAATTAGAATAATTTGCAACATATAATTACTGGCTTCGTGGAAATACAACCCCAAGAGTGTTTGTTTTTCTGGTAGTTTGCTACGGACAATGGGCGGTAGTTTGATTCTTTCGTGTGCTTTAATTAGGGTGGAGCATGAATTCGGCAGTGGACCGATTTCTGTCAATCACCGTCGTCGCGTTGTAGCTTACGACTTGATTTTTGATACAATTTGGACGAATCGATCTTCTGTGGAAGTTTCAGAGCAGGCACATCCAAATTGTGAAATCATCCAGCTATTTTTTTTCCAATCAAAAACAGTCTACTTCGGAGAATTTATACGTAAACATTTTCATCACCTTCTAAGAAAATAAGAAGTTTAGGTATAATGCCAATTGATAAAAACAATTCCAGAGAGAGCATACTTCCTGGGTCCTCCCTTAGCTCAGTCGGTAAAGGCGCGGCTACAAAGCAACACCAAGCTGGAGGTGGCTGGGTTCGATTCCAGGTCTGGTCTAGGAATTTTCCGTTCAGAAAAAATTCTCGACTCCCTTGGCATAAGGTATGATTGTACTTGCCACACACAATCATACTAATGCAAAAATGCTACCTGGCATAGAATGCTCTCAGTTAATAACTGTTGAAGTGAATTTAGAACACTTAGTTGAGAGCAATCAATAAGCTAAATGCGCTAAGAAAAGAAAGAAGAAGAGACAGCATATTGTTTAGTCGTGATTTAAAAAATACAAATTTGAAAGGATCTTGAAAATTAAGCACTTGGAAGAAACTTGTTCATCAATAAATTATGCAATCAAATCGTTTGATCAAAGAAGGAGAAAAATGGTGTATTCTCCTTCTTTGATAAAACGATTTGATTGGACAGATTATCTTCCTAAAAAAATGTGTTTTTGTTGAATAAATCCTCCTTATAGATTAGTTTTGTATGATGCGCGTAACGACATTCTTGGGGCAACTTCATTTAAAATAGGGAAAAAGAAAATTGAACAAGATGAAAAAAAAACTCCAAATGAATTCGAATTGAATATTGACGCAATGCTAGAAATCGAAAACGCGGAGATCGCAGCATGCGCTGCCCGTGAATGGTTGAGTTTTCATCATTATTTTGCTTTGTGAGTGTTATTGTATGCGTGAGTGCCGGATATGATTGAAGTGATGTTTATATTCGTGCTGTTTGTTTTGAAAAGGACCGGGTGAAAGTATTTGAAGGATGGCGGAAAAGTTAAATAAGAACTTTGATTAAGGAGTCGTTCCCAGGAAGTTAATTATATTTTGTGGATGCTTTGGCGAAGTCAGCATGGCATTTTTTCATTTATTTTTTGCAAAGCAAAAAAATCCCTAATATCCGTTTCCGATTAGAGAACTGCGGCAAACACCTCGATAACGAATGTTCCGGTGGCGGATAATCCTGACGGCTACGGCAAGGAATCCACTGGGGAGCCAACCGAAAGCAAACGGAAAAGCACGCAAGAAAATTAATTTCCCTCACTCACCCAAAGCCTTCAACCCAGTGACAACCCCTTCCGGTCAGAAAGAAAGAAGTAGGGCTAATTGGAAAGTGTAAGAATGAAGGAAATAAGGCGCCATCTCATTTAAATTGTAGATTGATCGTTTGAGCTCTATGGTCATGGGAAGCGACCTGACCAAGTTGAAGGTGGTTTAAAAACGCTCTTTCCATCTGAGCTTGTCATGGAGGTGCTTGGTGGTCGGTGGTCGATGGGATTGACGAAATGTTGACCATCCACATCAGGACAGGAAGCGATTGAGGTTGAATAATGAATGAGGTTAATCGCAGCTCGTACCATTGTCGGACGTGGAGCTTTAGCATTGTGCACGGTGATTAGTTTCGCTGGGATTACGTGAGTCTGGGATTGGGTCTATTTTGGCGAATTTTTCACATGATGAATGTGAGTGGTTTCGGATGGAGATTGTATCATTGCTCACACGAAAACATTAATTTTTTCCTGACAACTTAGAAAGCTAAATTGATAATTTTCTCGATTTTATGATATAACTAGCTGAACTCGCACCGAGGGAGCCTTGCTACGCTTGCAATTAAATGAATAAAAATATAAGTGAACTGGTGCTTTTATGTTTTTTTAGGAATGAGTTTTGTTAGAATATTTTCGTTTTTTTTATGTGTGTAATTTTAGCAAAATTAAACGTAGGTGTGTATTTTTAATTATACCCTCAGATCTTTAGTTTCTACCATGGTTTTTCTTTTCTGTGTAGAAGCATTTCATTGACAAAACAGTTTTCGTTAAACTACGTCTATCCTGTCAGTTTGAACTTCATTTTCTCTTGCATAACCTTAGATTAACTTCTTGTGCATATGTAGCACTGAGAGTAACTCAAGCATCCCCCATTCTTGACAAAAAAGAGGTTATAAATTTTATCAGAACATGCTGCTTTCCTCACGAAATACACATTTTGTGTTTTAGTTGGCTGGATATTGGACATGTTTGGTAGAAATTTCTGTTTCATTTGTATGAGCCCCCCTCTCCCCCCGGAGAGGGGAGTAGTCTCGAACGACCATGGAAAATTTGTTGCCAAATTTTGTTCCTGTTGGTTGATTAGTTCTCGAGTTATGTACAAATTGGTGTTTAATTTGTATGGGAGCCCCCCTTCTAGACTGGAAATGAGTTTCGAACCATAATAAAAACCTTTTCTGGCCCCAAAAACTCCTGCATACACATGTTCATTACAGAAGGGATAATTCTCATGATTGGTTGAAATTAGTACTTTATTTGTATGACAGACCTCACTTCCAAAGAGGGGAGGTGTCTCGAACCACCGTGGAAACACTTCTTGCCTTCAAAAACCTCCACATGCCAAAGTTAGTTTCTTTTGCTTGATTAGTTATCGATTTTTTGTTTCATTTGTATGGTTTTTTGTTTCATTTGTATGAAAGCCATCTCTTACAGATACGCGAGGGATCTCAAATCACCATATAAAAACATTTGATGTCTCCAAAAAACCCTCACCTTCTAGAGTTATGCAGAAATTTCAGTTTCATTTATGTGAGTGCCCTACTTCTAGGAGAGGGAAGGGGACTCAAACTACCATAAAACAATTTCTTGCCTCCAAAAACTCCCACATACTAAATTTGTTTTAATTTGCTTGATTTCAGTTAGGCAGTTCTCGAGTTATGCAGAAATTTGTTCTTCATTTGTATGAGAGCATCATCTTCTCCGGCCCCAAAAACTCCTGCATACAAAATTTCACGCCGATCGTTTCAGACAGACAGACAGACAGACAGACAGACAGACAGACGAATCCCTGTGACAATTTATGATAACCAACAGCAATCGATAAATTTGATTCACGTTTTTGAAAAATCCATGGTAGTCTAGAATTCGAACATTAATGTTGATATAAATTAGAAGAAAAATTAGTATTAGAGTAAGCACCCGCTGCTTCACAATAATTAGGTTGGGTGTAGTTAAAAAAAAACGCCAGGTAGATATTAAGTTCATTTGTTTTTGACTCAGGACTCAGGAACAAAATAATAATAAGATAGGTATAAACAAAATAATGATAGGTTAACGTTTTGTATTTAGAAAATAGTATGTATACGGCAGGTGGCGAAGGTTTTCTTTAAGTCGAGTTATTAGTACGAGACACTGAAGAAGTCTGCACATTGTAGACGAAATACGCGTATCTGTCGAAGATAAGCAAAGGTAGTTGGAATTAAATGGAAAATACTAATTTTTCTTCTCATTTCTAGTTGCAGGTATTCCACTTAACAGCTCAAACCCTCTAGGATTCATTAATGTAGATAATATTACTATTTTACAGTCATCATAAATGATAGCTAAGTCGCATACGAATATGGCGCAAAAACTCAAAACTTGATAACTTCAAAAAATATATCTCAAAAACGAAAAAAAAATTTCCTTTAAATTTTGACACATTGTGTAAAACAGTCTAAATTTTCGAGGAAAAATATAAAATCGTATAGCGTCCTCTTGTCAAACACCATGAAAATCGCAAAATACAATTCAATACACAATTCCAATTATTCAATGTCATCCGGTTTCATCTAAAGTAAGTAACGGGCTGTAATGTCAGCCTAGCTCCTTCATTTGGTCTATGTACCAAATATGTCTTAAATCCATGTCTTAAATTCATGTTGGCATTATGGCAATCTAATTATGTTGAAGCAGTTGAGACATTATTCATCAACTTTTAGTAAAACACTGGAGTGATGTTTTCGATTTCTTCAACTTTTTAACCACTTCACTGGTTAAGCTGAACAAATTATCTTAATGATCTTCAAACGACCAAAATTTGGCTAAATTGGACCGATTTGCTTAGTAACACATCCTGGATAAACAGAAAATAGTCAAACGTTATAAAAAAAAAACTGTTCGCATATTAATATGAACACAGATTTTACAGGAACACCGTAAACCCAATTTTATGGACATATTTTTTCCTATGCTACCAACTAAGGCATAATGTATTTATTAGATAGTATTTTTTATATTGATAAAGTTTTCAATAGAAATGTATGATTATGTGATGGCAATTTTTTCAAATGGCTGATCCAACCGTAGTTACAAAATCTAAATTTTAATGGGTTGAAATAGAATGACCTAATGATAGTACATCAAAATCATTTAAGCGTTTTGAAGTAGTTTTATTTTAATTTACTTTGTGAAATTTGGTTCTGAGAATAGCGAATATAGCTTCAAAATAAATGCCTAAGAGAAAATAAAAATAAACTTTAGAACTAGACGAAGTTGCATCCACGAATAGACCCCATATTGGGCTTATAGACCGACATTACTTCCATACCCGTCGAAAGTTTTATTCATAATAAAGTTAGTTTGTGAACTTCCCATGGTTCAGAACAGCATACTTCTTATTAAGCATGTCTTAGCAAAGGTATAACTAGTTGAATATCGTTTCTAGCTCAATTAGTTTATGAGTTATAAATAAAATTGTAATCGACCGTTGCATATAAGACAAGGGACATGTACCCTATGTTTAATTATTTTTCATTTGGTTTTTAAACATTTGACTTGTCCATCCCAGTCATTTTCTGTGAACATTCGGGGATCTGAGTTGTGGACTGGGTCTTAATTTCAAATTCAGTCCGAAAACGTTCGTGATGACTATCTGTTTGCAGCATATTGCAGCAACTCTCATCCGGAGAGTTACAATGTGTTGAAGTTGGGGAAAGAGATTTCCGAAGCTAAAATCGTCACTCGTGGTGAAAAACACACTAATGGTGAAGTGGTGACTGTAAGAGTGTCAAAACAAGAAGTTATAAAAATTGTGGCTTGACACAATACCTCATTCAACGCCGTTAAATGGGAGGTTGTACGGGACATTTCAGACCCTTTGTTGGAAGCTCTCGACGTAATCATAAATAAACAGAAAATTGTGAAACATGTCTCTAACACAAGCGAAGCAATCGATAATTTCATTAGGGAGGAAGTGGAAGACTCAACGATCAGTTTTAAACTGAATACAACATACAACACTTAATACAAATGAACCGAAGGGTACTTGTTAGTTTTCTAATCGACCCATAAACTTGTATAATTCAACTGATAAGTGCATAAAGTTGAGTAATTTATAGGCTAAGTAAAATTAAATGCAAATATGAGTGAAATTCTTTCTTATTTATGCATATTTCCTCATCCGTACTCATTGAGTGTTTCACTTTTTGCACTTGAGTCTAATTCGACTCAATTTTGAGTTGTTTTCAGCGGCCGTATGAACATGGTTGAATACATATCGTCAATTTGTATAGCCTAAAAAGCTACAGTTAAAATGTCAGCTCCTCGTTTTCGAGCTACTGACTTTCAAAAGACTCTATAAACATGGTTGAAAGATCTGAGCCCGAGGACTGTTTGGATGACTGAAAACTTAAATCCCAGTCTGACTGAAATCTCAGAAAAGACTGAAATCTCTTAATGTCTGTTGACCTTCCAGCGAACTCAACTAACATGGTTGAATACATATCGTAAATAAGTATTGCTGAAAAAGCAACCGTGACAATTGTAGATCCTAAGTTCTGAACTCCAGGATAGCCTGATTTACCTAAAGCACCCCAGATTATCTCATAATGTCGGTTGACCTTTCAAAACATACAATGAACTTTAGTGATTACATATCACTAACTTGTAAAGCTAAAAAAGCTACAGTTACAAGTTTAGATCCTCAGTTATCAACTCAAGAACAGTTTTGATCACCTAGAACATCCCAATTTATCCCAAAATTTATGTTGACCTTCCAAAAGATTCAGAGAACATGGTTGAACGTATGTCGTAACTTTGTACAGCCGAAAAAGTTATAGTTACAACTTTCTTCGATTCTAAGTTCTGTACTCCAGGACAGTTTGGACAACTTAGAAAATCCCAAATTATCTCATAATATCTGTTGATCTTCCAGAAGACTAAATGAACATCGCTGAATAAATTTCGTAACTTTGCGAAATCGGTAAAGATTACAACTGTTGATCCTAAGTACCGAACTTCTTCATGTTCAGGATATTTTGGGTTGAAAATCAGGCGTTAAACGCATATTTTTTTTTCCTGATAGAATCGTAAATTTGCAACAAGTTTGCCGAAGATAGATTTTGTTATTGTTCAGTGTGAAATCACAGGCATTTTTCTTCAGGTGAAAGTCTATCCACAATACATTTTATAATTACGCAGATTAGTAATTTGTTCGAAAACAACAACTTTTTGTCGCTTTTGTCCGTATTGCTGATGCTTAATTGTTGCTATCGGTAGTGTGTTGCAATAATGACAAAACGTTTTTTTTTGTCGCTGTTATATGAAAACAAGGTCGTTGCAATATGTGTGCGAATCACAACATCAGGGTGGCCACAGACTCGGAAAAATCAGGAAATGCGGGAAAAATGCGGGAATCCAAAATCATCGAGAATATGCGGGAAAAAGGCGGGAATTTCAAAAGTCATCGGGAATTTTTGTCATATGGAAGGAACCATACTCACACCTTTTTCAAATGATTTGAGTAGCATTTTTGTCATTTACTCGGTCCACCGATCTCATTGTTCAGCCTGTTCAAAACGTACCGCTTAGAGCATCTTCAGCGGTGATCTATTTTAACATCTTTATAGTTGATTTGCATCAGCAAACTTAAAAAGAACCAGCTAAAACAGACCAACTTTGCGTTCCCCGCACCGGTGTAGTATTTCTTGCTGTTAAACCCACCGACACCCTATCATCTTGTCAATCTTACAATATCCAGAGATCAGAAGTTTTGTTTTTTTCAGACACCGAGGATTTTTCGCAAACTTTTTACCATGGATTGGTTTGAGTGGTGGTGAGTATGTGAATGCATGGATCTCATTTAAACGATATTAGATCGTGCTGATAGTGATAGATAGCGCCACGCCAACCTATGACAAGAATCACTTTCTGAGACGTTTCAACATGTCAAGAGATATGATCCTAGACATTATGCGACAACTAGAGTCAACTGATGACTTTTTCCAGCTGTTGCGTTGCAGCTGGATCTGTTGGTCTTAGTGTTACATAGGTGCACTGCAGCCTAACGGATGTTGGCGTATGTCCTCAGCTAGTTCTCTCGACGAAAACTTGGGGGTTGGTGACCCTGAGGAATTTTTGCAAATCTGTCCTTAAGACTTACGGCCCACAGTATTTACGCCCTCAATATCGGAAAAGGTTAAAAAACTGATGGACAAAAATTATCTCCCAAAAGTTCGAAATAAAATCTTGTAAATTCATTGCACTTAGAAACCCAGGGAACTTATCAGAAGCTCGGTATACTTTTTAGATTTGACTTAGACTTTTCCGAGGTTTAACTATGCTCCCTGATGTCAAAGGAACATACCATAAAATTAGGGAACTTTCCAGAAAATCGGGGAGCTTTCCAGAAATTAAGGGTTCTTCCTAGAAGTTCAGACAACTTTCCTGAAATTCAGATTGTTTCCTAGAAATTCAGGGATTTGTCCACAAATTCAAGAAGCTTACCACGAGTTCAGGGAAGTTTCCAAAAGTGCAGGGTTCTTCACAGAAGTTCAGGTAACTATCCAGAAATTCAGGGGGCTTCCAGAAGTTTAGAAAACTTATTAGATTATTTTGGGTATCTTTCAGAAGTTCATAGAACTATTCAAGATATTCACGGAATTTCCAAAAAATGTAAGGAACTTTCCAGAAAATTAGAGAACTTCCAATAGAGAACAGTCGAAACATTCATGAAGCTTTTCAACAGTTTGCGGATCTTCTTAGAGGTTTAGTGAACTTCTTAGAATGCCATGAAACTTGCTAGACATGTACAGAACTACCTTAGTTCAGCGAACATGTTGGAGTTCAAGAAAATTCCTTGAAGTTCAGGGTTTCTCATGAATTCAAAAAACTTCTCAGAAGTTCAGGAAATGCTCACAAAGATCATGGAACTCCCCCAAAGATAAGGAAACTTTCCAAAAGGTCAGCAATCATCTCAGACGTTCAGAGAACGTCCCAGAAATTCAGAAAATTTCTCAGAAGTTCAGGGAACTTTCCAGAAGCTCGAAATAACTCCCGGATACTCAGGGGATTCATCAGTTCATGAAATTTCTCAGTAGTCCTGCGATCTTCCAAGAATTTCAGTAAACTCTCCCCAAGATCGGGGAACTGTCCAGAATTTCAGAAAACGTCCCAGATAAACAGGAAACTGGATTTTTTAAGCATTCGACAAGTTTAGGAAACATTCAAAGGATTTTTCCATAAGTTTGGGGAGCTTCCTAGAACTTCAGGGATCTTTCCTAGTTCAGGGTATTTAAGTTTTAAGAAGAACTTAAACTTCTTACTAATCGATAATTTTTCGAACCCAACCAAAACGAGAATAAAGAAACCAACTACTTTTTAATCAATTTCATAGAATTTCCACCTATTCACAATCTTGTAGATCATAAAAAGTTCTTGTACGGTTTAACAACATCTAGGTAATGCTAACTATTCCACAGAAATTCCACGGCTTCCAAGATTATTTTTTCAATTTCTCGTAAGTTATTTAAATATGTGTGATATCGTGCTTTTCATCACAGAATATGTACATGTGAAAGTTAAAACATTTTCTGGGAAGCGAAATATGATTTTCTAAGTTCCCGTCATTTCCAGAAAGTTGTTCCTGTTCCATGGATGATCAGCAAACTTTTTGGAAGTTCATCCAAGTTTCCAGCAACGTTAATAATAAATAAATTTTAAAGAGTGCGTTCAGTAAGAAACTTAGAAGCTTATATAAGTTCTGAAATAATGCAAAATAGATCCGGTATAAAACAAAATTTACAAACACCAGCGGTGCAGCGATGTTTTTGCGTTTGGTCTAAACAAATAAATCCAAACCACGATTTGAACCACCGCTGAAGATGCCCTTAGAAGATCTGGCTGTAACAGGTGTGGCTAGAAATGAACTTATCTTTCATGTGGTGGCAAATGTGTTTGAAGTTTGGCGAATTGCGTTTGTAAGGGTGTTAACACATGGTGAAAGAGGAATTTGGGCTGCTGTGCTCAATGCCGTCTGACGTTGTTTGCCGGGCTCAGAGATTTAGCTACGAGTAATTTATATTAACTCATCTTAACAGTCGGGAAAATAAGGCAAAAATGCGGGAAAAATTCGGAAAAAATGCGGGAATTTTTACATTAAGATTGTGTGGCCACCCTGCAACATTGTTTCTTTCATCAACTTGTCTCTTTCCCATCACCGTTACAACATTTTGTTGTTTTCCTTCGTGTTTTGTTGAAATACATTCAAGTTACAACCTATCATTGTTGCAGAGTGAGAGAATAACGGGTCAAAGTTGTTTTAAGATACAATAAGAGATTATTTGACACACTGGTCGTCATAGATTATTAAAAACTAAATGATAAGACTATTGGTGACTCAAACAGAAGGCTTAAAAGTGCAACCGCTACTTTTCAAAGAACGATGAACTCTATTCTTGGAGACCTTATCGGCTAAGTGTTTAAACGGTATTGTTATATTTTGATAAAAATATGAACATTTAGAGAGTTTCACAAAAGTGCTCGAAAAACTCGCGTTATCTAATTTGAAAAGATCGACAGATTTAAGTATAAAATAAGAAGAAAGATTAATTTCCATTTAATACCAACTACCTTTATTGCTTATCTTGACAGATAAATGTATTTCGTCTACAATGTGCAGACTTCTGCAGTGTCGTGTACTAATACTCGACTCATTAATAATTACTAAATTACTAATCTTTCTTCTCATTTTCTCGTTACAGGTATTCTACTTAAAAGCCCACACTGGACAGATGTGAATTCTTTAAAAGAGAATGTTAGTTCTCAGGTCACATTATTACTGAAAATGGCATCAAACCGAAACAATTAAGAAATCCAAAAATGGATTTCTGTTTGAAATGCCTACGAGTTGTTGTACTGAGAAAGTAATTCATCTAGTTATTATGGTCCACTCAGTCCAACAAGGCAATAATAGCAGTCCTATTATAGAAGTGTTAACAAGAAATCAACCATGCGAGCAAATTCTCCATTTATAGAAAGCCGAGCAACTACCCATTCATTAGCAAATATCGGCAGTAATGAGAGTATTTCCTTTTTGGACAAATCCAATTTATAGCTCCAACCAATCACAGAAACCCCGTATCCCGTAGAAGCGATAATAATTGGACAATTTCCAATTAATTCCATCGCGCGTTGCTTGATTGAGGAAAGGATCGAAGGGGTCGAATTTGTCAGTCTAACAAATTGGAATCGCATTACCAGCTGCTACCCCCCTGGAAGATGTCTATATCTGAATAAGAATAGGAAGCTATCTATACTCACGTTGTACGCTCTAAATCGATACAGATGATCCGATGTGACGAGATAGAGCACCGTGAACGGGATGACCGAAAGAGTGGCGAAAAACAAAAACAAGCGCCTAACGATGCGACATTTGGTCCTGTTGAGTCCTTTCATCTAGAACAGTAGTGGTGGCACCGATGGTTTGCGGTCGATTGGTTGATCCATCAATAACAATCCTAAAAGATCTCTTCCGATGATGGTTCTAGTGTTGTACGCGATTGATGCGTGTTATGATTGTACGACGAGGAGCGAGCACAGATTTGCACATTCACTAACGACCTCTCCGTATAGGCTGTGGTTATGGCTATGGATCGTTATTTTCTTCGGTGTCTAATGGACACGTTCGATTCCATCCGGGCACGGTCACACTTTGGCTGTAGTAATTGGCTTCAATTGGTGGTGTATCACTGAATTAAATATGTATCACAAAACACACTGACACAGTACAGTGGCGCGTGAACTTGGCCCGGTATTCGCTGCTGTTGCTGCTGGTATCGTTCACGGTTTTGCCCCTTCTTCCGCAAGAAATAGCAATTGGTGGTGATGCTTTGCATCTATAAAACAACTCCCGGCTGACTGACGATGATTCGCCGACGACGCTGCACTTCTAGCTTTGATGAGTATAGATACAATACAATCATTTCGCGTAGTACAGAGCCCTTGTCATGTACATGCGAACTGTGGCAGCACGTACGATTATTCTGAAAAAAAATAGAGAGAGAGAGACAGACATAAATGAACACATGCGGGGATGTTGTTTAGTTTGTGTTCGGTTCATATCAATTGAGACTGGTTGTTTAAAACACATTAAACTAAATCTGACCCGCGTGCCCGTGATTCATTATTCCGTCAGCGGATGATGGCCGTTGGGTACTTTGGATGAAGGGAGCCGTTCCAGTTGAGATGCACCGGTAGTGTCAGGTTTCATAAATTGTTGCTGAATTTCCATTTTTTTTCTTCTGAAATATATACAAATGACCTTTTCACGCATCACAGAACGTCTATTATTGTCATCAAGATCTTCATCAACACGTCGGAGGCATGACAACGATAAGTCAATATATTGCAGAAGCCGTCATTCACCCTACATTTGTGAACCCACTCTCAGTATAGTGATGCTTAGTAGCAGTGCTGCACTAATGAGTAATAAACGGGCCGAGAGCAGCGTTTGTTGCTAAATTATCTGAACGTAGGAACGTGCGGAATGAATAGACTGAGCTAATCTTCTCCGATTGTTATGATAGCTTCCAAACTGTGAATTGGCTGATACCGGGCCACTGCATATCTCTACGAGCACGTCAATTATTTCGAGTATCATTTTCAAACCGTGTTGTGATAGCTCTATATTGCCATCAACTATTATAGGTAAATTCCCGCTCAACAACGAAAACTGGTTGTTAGTGTTTTTTTGCCTATAGATTGAACCAAGGTATGTCATGCTTATCACATTCTCAATTACACGGCGATTAATTTTATTGCGGTTTCAAAAGTGATACAGTAAATTATAATCGAAATTAAAATAGAACTCTGCAGACGTTGTGTTGTATTTTCTACATCACCGGTTATCAGTGTGAATAATTACTCGTACATCAAATTTACATACAATCGAGCAATGCATTCTATTGGCTCACAATAGTTCGACAACTTTACCGATGTATACATGTTTCCCCCCTAAATGTTTGCGATTTTAAATTTCACGATGATGATGATTGACGCAGTTGTAGATTAATGGATGTAATGTAAGTGCAAATCGTTGTCGCAATGACTTGGCGAAATTCGTTTCTGATGTAGGTACTCGTACTAAGTCAGCAGTTCAGATCCATTTATCATATTCGCTTCCTCGGTAAGAGTTTCAGTAATAAATTGATTTAAATTTTTGTTTGTCCTTAGCTTGTGAAACCAATCGAAAAGAGGAGATGCAAAATACTTAACTAAAAATAGTTCTGGTAACCTTGTTCAAATATTTCTTACCTCATCCAACCTACGGACGTGTCTGTCATCATCATTGCTCTTTCAAATATGGAATCACTATAACATTCAGAATAGATGGGCACTCTTCAATTGGTTCAGGTGATTTATTGAGCAGGTTAACCGATTCTGACGTGTTTATATCTGAAATTATTATACTATGGGTGACATCCGCTCTTATTTAACATTCGATGAGTCTTAAATTGTCAAAATATTGTGCAAATTCAATTACCATTTTTTTGAAAATTAATTCTATCTTGAAAAGCTACCATCAACTAGTACGAATTTCAGTGGCTTTTCATATCGACATCCCACGATGTTGCTATCTATTATCATTAAACTTCCATGGTTCTTCGAATAACGGCAGATGAAAAATATATTCGCTCGGGGCGTATGCTTTTCTGTAGGCTCGGAGCAATGAGCGTTAGAGCAATCATAAAATTCGCCCTAAAAGGTTATGGGGTGTAGATAGCGTATTGATATCAACGTTTTGTGCATGGTTTACTCATTCATTGATTTTTACTGCCTTAAAGAATTACCATGAGTGATTACGTCAAAGTAGCTATATTCGAAACATAGGCCTCAGTTATTCTTCTGTAGACCGCAGTATATCAATATTAGCCGAGAAAAAAAATGCGGTAAACTATGTTGAGAGAGAACTTCACTTCTGATAAATGTCTAAGTACTAGGCATTGACAAATTCTGCAAGTAGTAAACAAAATATGCGTGTCTGTCAAAGGATAGTATGAGTATGAGCATGATTGCCTGAGGTTGCTACTCCGTTATTGTTAGATCAGCTGTAATTATACAGAGAACCAAAAGATGATAATGGGGACTAACTTACAATGTATAGAATCTGGTGATTCTAGATTAAGGCAATACCGCCAGAATGCAGGTCGAATAAAGAAAGAATAGGAATCTATATACTCGCTTGGTTGGAATTCTCGACACCTACAAGCAGAATCAAAGTTGAGCTCATTTAGGTATAGGATACAATGAGTTCTTGTTTATATTTGTTTTCTGATTCCATTTAGTTCGATTCAAAGAGATGCACATTTAAATATTAGTACCGATTTTAACCAACGGTAAGGATGCCATTTGGGCCACTCACAAAGTGTGATGGATTTTTTCTATTGGGAAGATATTTTTGGGAAGGTATTTTTAAACATCGCTACCCATTTTGCCGTATCAAATTATATACATACACTTAATGCATACCTATTTTTTATGTATTCCATATTTGATCTATATTAAGAGGAAAGGCTTGTAAGCGCCATTTTTGACATTTGAAAAATTTTGACAATGATATTTTTTTAGTTATGAAATGCCATGGACCAACAATAAATTGAAATATAACAATACATTTTTTGAAATTGCAATTTTCGATAGATTTCGAAAATAGGCCATAATTTTTTTTTATGACTATAAATAATCAGTTCCGTGAGCAAAGTTGGAGCCTTTTAGTTCCTTTTTCGAAAGATCCTCGAAAAAATAAAAATTATACATGTTACGAGCAAAACCGAATTGTGTTCCATCTTACAAGCCTTTCCTATAAATATTGCATGAACCTTATTATATTTTGTGGATTTATAAAATTTAAATACTGGGATACTAGGGTACATAAGGGAGGGGATGAGCCTATCATAGATGATTGATGCATTCCACTTCAACAGTTGTAACCAGTCTTTCTCAAACAAACCATCCTAGTGGAAAACTTAACTGAATTGCATATTTTTTTCTCATATTCCCGCTTCCTACATGTATACACAAGGTATTTTCAAACATCGCTTGGAAGTCGATTTGAACCGACTTAGGTCAACAGTAAGGGTGCTGCTGGAGCCTTTCAAAAAACGTGTTGAAGGATATTCACTGACAAGGTTATAGGAAAACATTCAAGGGCCTATTTGGACCGATTTCAACCAAAAGAGAGAAAGCTGTGAAAGTTAGGTTGATTTGGACCGATTTATATCAACATTCAGCATGCTGTTGGAGTCTGTCACTAAAAGTGATGGTGAATATTTATTGATCGGGTAGTTTCAATAACGCATACGAACCGATTTGGTCCTATTTAAACCAACAGTAAGGACGCCATAGAGACCACTGGGAGGACTGGGAGACCAATAGGGGTAAACAAGATGTTTGGCAACCCTTATGCGTTTGACAGGGTTCTCGGGTACGTTTTCAGATTTGATAGCTGAAATTCAGTGACATCTTAGTAAAAGTTGGAAGGTTACTTTTTGCATAAAACAATTTAAATATAAGCAAGGGGCTCATGGGGGGACTTCGATTATTTTTTATCCCTTAAGTGTTCAACAGGGTACCCGGGTACCCACCAAATTCAAATGATTGTTACTCTGGCACTTATTGACCGATTTTAATTCTTTTGACACCGTTAGATTTCAAAACCCATTCGCTTCATAGTATTATGCTATATACATATCGATAATGACCATTTGGATTCATTTAGTTCCCGGAAACCTGGGTTTCCGGGGCTGTGGTCCGAAATGGAGACACTATTTTGGAATATCGATTGAATTTCTGGGAATAGATGTTGAAATCTTTAGAATAATTCGTAGAGATTATTTCTATTCCACTGTAGCCTATATGCCGACTTGTCCTCAAACGACCATTCCATAAACATATGTAAAATGAAACCGTCAGAATTTGGTTTTCAAAATTCATGAAATCTCTCCAGAAGGCTAATTCTCAACGTTTTGTGGTCAACCGATGATTTATCCTCGCGCCGGTCATTCCGGAACAGGTTCCTGTTTGGTCTCGAGTGGCCATGAACATATTTAGAAGGAAACCCTCGCAATATGGGTATTAAAATTCATGAAATTTTGCCAGTAGAATATTTCTCAACGTTTAGTGGTCATCTGACGATTTGCCCTTGGACATATAATTTCGGAACAGCTTCCCGTGGGGCCTCGATTGGCCATGAACATTTTCAGAAGGAAAACCAGGCAACATGGGAATCAAGATTCATAAAATTTCTTTAGTCGGATATTTCTTAAAGTTTTGTGGCTAGTTTTGTTCATGACCACTCGAGGCCCTACAGGAACCTGTTTCGGAATAACCGGTTCGGGGACAAATCATCCGATGGCCAAAACGTTAAGAAGTATCTTACTGGAGAAATTACATGAATTTTGATACAGAATGGTTGTTCCAGGAATAGAATCGCAGCAAGCCGTGCTTTGAAACTGATTCGATTCCCTCCCGAAAAATGTGAGTGTCGGTAGTATTGTCACATTTTTGGGTTTTCTGTGCTTCGCCCCCACACCCGGAAAAAGAGTTACATTAGCTTAGATATGTTTATTAGTGGTAGTATTGTGACATCCGGACATAAATTATTAAGTTTGAGTGTTTGTCCGCTTGTCGCGAGTGAATCGATAATTTTTAACAGTTTTGAAGTTCGATAGAGAGTCGCCTCATAGCAGGAATTTGATTATTGGCAGAATGTGGAGCGAAAAAAAAAGAAGACCAGTGCATGTAGAAAACGGCCATTTGCTTGTCTGAAGCAGCAAGCGAAGACAATGCGCATGCATGCGTTCACATATCTTCAGATGCGTTCACCACGTGGTGTACAGAGTTTTCACATGCAGGCTGCATATTTAACGGATGGTTTGGCAACGTTAATTTTTGCGATTATTTTGTCGCGAGTGCATGAAATTAATTACGAATCGACGTCGAGAATTTTTACAAATGTTTACAAATAAACAAGCGAGTGTGAGGAAGCGGCCATGGGTGAGATGTATCTGACTATAACTATATAACAATAACCTTATGTTTAAGTAATACCAAATACGTGCCTGGTTTGGAAATTTATCATTTCCAAATCTGGAGTGTGTTGCAGTGCCCTTATCCAAATGATATCGGTAATGTGTACACGCGGGGCTTATTGTATGTGAAAGTAACCTCTGAATGGGCGTGACTCTCCAGATTATTGTAAACAGATTTCTTTCATGATATCGTTGCCGGCCAATGAGTGTTAGGTTGTACACACACAGAATGGCTGTTCCAGAAATAAGTTGGCATATCCATAATGGAATAGAAATAGCTTGTAGGAATTATTCCAAAGATTATGACAATCATTCCTGGGAATTCAATCGATATTCCCAAAAAGTGTTTATTATACCGGCCCACAGCCCCGGAAACCCGGGTTTGCGAGAATCAAAAGAAATTCAAACGACATTTCACATTATATCCATAAAGCGGATGAATTTTTGAATCTAACGGTACCAAAAAAACTAAAATAAATCAATAATTCCCAGAGTTTTTGGAAAAAAAAATCAAAATCGGTCAGTAATTGCCAGAGATACAATCATTTGAATTTGGTGGGTATCCGGGTACCCTGTCGAACACTTAATATAAAGATGTTTTTCTGTCGAACAAGGGTTAATAGCCGCTTGTCCCTGGGCACTGGCAAAACCTTTAGGTAGTTTAACTTCATCTAACAGGTCTCAGGGATAGTTTGGATCATTACCATTTTGAAAGAAGCACACAAGTGTTGCCTGAGCAGCTGAAATGCAGCCCAAAACTTCTGACAATCCTCTAGTACTTCTTATTGATTATCATTATAGTTCTAAAAAGGTGATCAATGGCCAAGTACATTATTTGCAAACAGTAGAAATGCTGCATTTGATAGAATCAGTTGAAAAAACTGAAATAGTTTATTATCACAAATCAGCACACTTTTGAAAATCATTTCGACATAGATGAACTGTTCAATTATTCATCTCATGATCATATATTCATATTTATCGGAAATATAGGTTTGATGCATCAATTAATTGATTCCTTTTGTGGCTTACTTTCAACAGCAAATAATAATATTAAAATTAACAATGAATAAAGAGTACGAAATGAGAAATGAAGTGAAAATGGGACTGGTAACCCTAGATGCTATACTTGTATCGAGGTCTTTTAGCGTGAGTGATTTTGCTCATATAGTTCTAGGAGCCCAGTTTTAAAGAAAACGTGCTTTTAGAATATGCACTGGCAATTCGCGATGTATTATCTCAACAGAGCAAACAGAAGATTCAAGCCAACCAATCTACTTACATCATGACGGTGCAAATAATAACATCGCAGTAGGAAGAGAAAATCCACATATTGCATCAAATTGGCTTAACAACAAAACCTTTAACAATATTATAACTGCCAGACCGAACTATTTTGGAGACATTATCATATAGAATATGAAGTACGACCCGCATATTCATGGCAAGACATTGAGAGGAGTGGAATGCATATCACAGAATGACACGAAGCGGCTCCAAACAAACATAAGATGCAGAAATTCACAAACTACAAAGGACTGCAGAAATCATGATGAAATAACGAAGATATGTAAAACACCTTATTAAACTTATAAACGAGACACTGACGAAATAAATAACAAACAAACAAAAACATGACACGACACCATACAAAACAGATGACATGACCATGACTTAGAGAGCAAACTTGAAAATGTAACACCTTTTGAGGCACTGTCAACAGCGTCTCTATAGACGACATGATACTTGCACGGCTGGTGAAATGCTTCAAAAAGGCGTTAAGTTATATGACGAATTTCCGGCCAACTCATTTGGGACGAATGACCAAGACTTACAAAAAAGTGATGTATGAGTGACTTTTAGAAAATCATTTTAACTCCTATGAACAAAAATGTAAAAATTGTAAAATCGTTTCTAAAATTTTATAATTTAAACTCAATTTGCAAAAAATGGCTATCTTAGAATTGTACGATTTTTTTTTTAATAAAGGCAATATAATTGTCTAAAAGTTCGCCATACAGTGCAAGATTGGCACTTTGAGGGATAAAAGTTTTTTAACAACCATTTTTTCATGTCAACATTATTCATTAAGGACAAGTCTTGCCAAAAAGGTGATCTATGAGTGACTTCTAGAAAATCGTCTTAACTTTTATGAAAAAAAAAATTAAAATCGATTCTTACACGCTAAAAACAAAATATTTTAAAATTTAAAGTCAATTTGCAAAAAAATAAAAAAATGGCTGTCCTAGACTTGGACAAAAATTTGTTTTGATAAAGGCAATATAATTTAGTGATCGTCAGTCGGTGCGAATCAAAACAAACCCAAAAAAGGAGAGAGTTCCTCTCCCATGTGCGCATCAGTAAACAGAGTGCACACAATAGATCGCTAGAATAACTATACAAGCCACAGTGGTACATGAGCGTCTTCCAACCGGACATTTTTGCCTGTTGAAGTGGCGGACTTAGTCCGTGCTTCAACCTACCCCGCAGTGGGATGTTAGGCAAAAATGTCGTTGGTTCGAGTACCACTGTATACATGCCCTTTTCGCTCAATTTTCTTAAAAACATCTGTTACATTTCCAATCCTGCCGCACACTAGCGGAACTATCAAAACTTTCTCTTCATATCTTTCATTCTAGCCAAAAACATTGTTGTTCACTCTTGGTGCCTCATGGTGATGAGCGGACATCTCCTTCTACATCATAATATAATTGTCTAAAAGTTCGCCATACATTGCGAGAAGGGCACTTCTAAGGAAAAAAAGTTTTTCTAACAACAAATTTTTCATGTCCTATTTTAACCGTGTATCGCGCCAGCTCGTCTTATGATTTGGTCCTAAAACCTCACAGCAGCCAATTAAATTTAGTTATAATGACAACTTGGATTTTTTAAAGGTCTTTGAATGTTTGAAAAATCAAGGCAATCATTTGAAAAGGGATTATTTATAAATTATTTTTTTTTTAAACCTTTGTGATAATACAATTAAATCAAGTGGCTGCTCCTGTATATTACCAAAACTTTGAAGTATATCACAAGAAGGACGATAAACTGGAAAACTAAAGCTATATCATAACATCCCATAATACCCATGACTCAAGTGCAGTTCAGTTGTTCATATCAAAATTGCTAGATTTCATTGAAAATAGTTCAAAATATTGCTCAAAAATTATTTTCAAGTCAGATGGAGCAGCGGCCCATTCCAAAAACAAAAAAAATATTTGCCAGCTTGGGCAATTTCAAGTCCAAGTATTGATTGTCCAAGCAGAATGGCACTCCTTTGCAACGTTTCATGTGAAAGTTCCAAGTGATGCTATTGGTGGTTATCTCAAGCGAATGGCAAAGAGAGCAAGCGTTGCTCAAGATTATAGAAACACAATCAAAACTCCTCGGGAATTATATGACTGGGCAGTTACAAGTATTTGCTTCATATCAGCTGAACAGAATGCAAAAATGTCAGAAAAACTATTTCATATAACGTCATATTTGAACCGGCTTTAAATGGATATGCATCATGTCTTCTCAAATTAGAATTTTCTTATTTGGTAAGACTTGATGCATATCCATTTAAAGAGGATTCAAATATGACGTCCGCTATTTTTTTTAGATTTATCAGCCCCCTCAATCACAATTTTTTCCACAACTTTTAAAAGTACTGTAACAAATCTTGACCTTCCTTCCGCCGTCTCCAAAATATATACGAAGCTATATTTGAATCGCCCCTAAAAATAGGAATATCCGAACAAGCAGATGAATTCCTTTTACATAAACGTACATGTTTGGTTCTGTTTTACTGATGTAAAGGGAAACATAATGTTTTTTACCCTTTTCTAATGTTAGTCTAGATGAATACTGTTTTTTGCAAAAATGTTCAATACATTCAATTCTTTATGACTGCTAAATTTTATTGGATTCTATAGGGGTGTTGAATACCATAACTAGACGAGTTTGCGTGATACACGCTAAAAATAGGACATGAACAATAGTTGTTTGAAAAACTGTTTTTCCTTACAAGTACTCTCTCTCTTGTAATGTATGCTGAACTTTTAGACAATTATATTGCTTTTATTAATCAAAAAATTCGTCCAATTCTAAGATAGGCATTTTTTGCAAATTGACTTTAAATTTTAAAATATTGTAAGAATCGATTTAAAATTTTTTTTTTCATAAAAGTTAAAACGATTTTCTAGAAGTCACTCATACACAGCCATGTCCAAACACTACACTGCACGCCGAGCTACTTTTTAACACGCTGCATTATATTCGTGCATTATATTCGCCACTTTGACTTCGTGCCTCCAGACAAACACCCAACGCGATGGCTACAACACGATACTGATGTTTCGGCAAGCACCACAGCCGAGTGTTTTCGATTGTGTCCAATTGCGGAATACACGCGTGGTTTATTTATTTTCTTTTTAACTGAGCCGTGCTTGTTAAACTCAATCAACTTATGCGCCCGCCACCCAGCCGCCAAGAAAACAAACCAATAAGCCAATTATCAAATTTTCAGGATCACTTTCCGTGGCAACCAGTGTCATACTGGGTGTATGCTGAGAGCTTTCTTGTGATCGTAACCACTCGGCTCGTGTATTTTTCCGAAAATCAAAAACGGTGTCAAAAGCAATACACGAGCGTGTACACTCGTGTTGCGTGCATTGCGTAGCGGGTTCATCTATAAGCAGGAAACTAAAGTGGTGCATTACAGCCACATGGTGGTGTGTTTGCATTCAAGTTAGGCTCTCGTGTAGGACGGTCTGGTGTTTTTACCAAGGCTGCTACATACATCACTTTTTTAGAAGTCTTTTCCTTTTTGAGTTATGTTGATTTAAATAAAATCGATCAAAAAACTGAAGCCCTTTTTAAGTGGCAGTCTAGATAAATATAAGAAAAAAAAAACAAAGCATGTAAAGTTGCTTGAAAAGACATAGTCTACACACCCACAAAGTTTAATTGGATTCTGAGAGGGTGCTGCCAATCACTAAGACGAGTTGGCGTGAAATTCTAACAAAATAACAAACAGACAGCTGAAGAAATAGTCGAAAGAACTCAAAACTCTCAAACGTGGCTTCTTCCGAATCATTTGCAACAGCGTCTTCTTGGACGACAGGTTCCGTGTATGGCTGGCAAAATGATTCGAAAGGATTTACGCAGAGATTTCTACTCTATTCAGAGTCCCACCCTTCATGAAAAACAAAACAAAAAAAGAACAAAAAACTTAAGCGTTGTTAGCCGCTTGTCGAATCGATTTAGACCAACATTAAGAATGCTGTCAGTGCCACTGGCAAGGTGTTTTTTCGTAGTGAAGATAAGGTTACTTTTAATAGCGCTTGAATTCCGATTTAGGCAAACTCATAGATCATTGCACGACGGTGTCATCAATGCTGTTTTGCAGTTCAGGGAGCTTGGTTACGTCGACTTAGACTATTTTCGGTAAGATCGGTTTGATATTTTGTGCTCTAAATTTATCACGATTGAAGTAAATTTACAGAAAAAGAGACTCCATTGCTTATTTTTACATCATTTCCTGAATCTAAAAGTACAGAATCCGAAAAAAAACAATTAAATTTTTTGATTGAGCGGTTCAAATTCTAAAACCTTGTAAACAAGCTCCTTGAACTGTCAAAACAGTGAGGTTAATACATTTGGTGCAATGATCTATACCAACAGTATGGATGCTGTTGTGGCCACAAAGTGTGATGGTTATTTTTGATAGGGAATGAAAAGATTATTTTAAATGTTTTTGTTGCTTGTTACGCGCGATGGCGCAAGTTAGTGAAATTGCACCGAAATGATTTTCGAATGGTCACCGTCCTGGCGCAATTTTTATAAGCCTGAAATCTTTTAGTTTTAGGCGTAACTATATTTACAAGACCATCAAAAGGTATCAGAAGAACTCCTCTTTGGAGGACAGGAAAAGTTTCGGTCGTCCAAGTTCGGTACGGACACAGTGAAACATCAAAATCGTAAGGGAGCGAATTCGACGTAAAGGACATCATTAATTACGGAAAATGGCGTCAGATCTGGACATTTCGTGCGGATCGGCTCACAATATTGTACTACGTGGCACGCTGGCCATGAGTTCATTTTTTCTTATGTGATACTGTTTGTCCTGGAGCAGCCTCACAACGCTCAATGTATTCATAATGATGGTATAAAAAATTTCATTTCCTTTTAGCATAAGCCATTTAAACTGCGCATCTGTATCCATCAACACGGATGACGACGCATTTTCAAACTATCGTCACTCATTACGGTTTATCCACAAGCAAATGCATAAACTTGAAAGCTTTTTCGCGTTGGTGTAAAAAAGATTACTTGCATCTGCCGTTTTAACTGCAATACAAAAAAAACAACCCGACCCCTTTTTCCACGCTCTTGTCATGTTCGTTCAGTGTTATCAAACACATGCACCATTGAAGGTAAACAAATACCATTATCGACGTAAAGCAGTGTACACATTTAACATCGATGCTATCTCTTTCAGTGATGACCAACAAGCGCAGAGCTCCCCAAAAACGCCGGAATTTTCGGCAATGAGATCAGAGACGACCAGTGAACATGTGTCAATCAACTTCAATGTACTTCAAATTTAAACCTCATTAGAATGACACCGAGTTTACATATGCTATGTGGGTGGACCAAAAGGCGACGCAACGCAATTTAAATGACTCTTTTTGACGTGCTCTCGGCATTCGACAAGCAGAAAAAAAAAATTCCAAATCACCACCACCCGGTGCAACCGTAACGAGCTCACGCACGCACGGTTCCTCTGTGCCATGGGAATTATCTAAATGGTACATATTGTTCGCATTTTTCCACGAGAATTTTCTAGTCAAAGCTGATTTTTCCCTGAAGCTGTATCAATTCAGTTACATCGCGTGACTTGTCCCATTGCATAGTCAAAAATGACCCTAAAAAACGTGAAGCCCGCCGACACGTGTGCGTGACACGAGCATTGCCGGAACGAAGTGAGCATATTCGTGAATTTTTATCATAAACGACGTCGGAGATGATGGTGATCATTGCCGTTGGCCGACTTGTTGGTTGAAAATTAATATTATTCATGTCGGGGTGCAACGTGGCTCGTATGTTCGAACTGACTGCCGACGCCATCCCGTCTGCTCGTGATCTTTTATGGTACCAGCAGTATACAAGCTTGAATGCGTGTCCAGAAGTACACGAGAGTGTAGAGAAAAATAGAAAAAGTGCTTGTTGGTGATCCGTAAGTAATTCTTCCGCTTCTTCTTAGTGTTTTAAATCGTACTTCGCATCAAAACCAGCTCATTGGTGACTCTCAACTTAGTGCTTCTGGATACTTTCATTAATTGAGATTGTCCGATCTGTATAATGTTCTGCAAGCACATCGTATAAAATCAAATACCGAAAATGTTCTAACCGGATCAGGAACCGCATCCAGCCTGACCAACGGGGAGTCCCAAATTTGAACTTACGATATAAGTACACCCAATGCATTTCAACGTCTGGAATACGTCTAGGAAAGAGCAGCGTTTATTTTTACTGCTGTCGTGATTTTGGCGTGAGTGTTTTGGCACGAAATGGGAGGAAGGAGTGTGCTGATGTAATAAACCGTGAATTTATGCTTACCGCTACCGCTAACTGTGTGGGATTATTTATAGCAGTATGGTTTTAAAATGTTACTTCTTGATGGAATCACTTTCATTGCGACATAACTGTGATGGATAATTAGGATGAAATTTTTATAACCGTACACTGTTGAAAACATTCAGGACCTACACGACCGAGTCCTTGCCCAATATGAATTCTAGGTTAGAATATTTTTCACTTCAAGTGTGTGAAACTAAAAAGGGGTTAAAATCCATGCATGAAGGCATGATATTTAGTATATGAGATGCTTAGCAAAACGCGAAGTAAGAGGGGCTCGGTCCTGTATGTCCTTCAGAACCTTTTTTTTTTAGTGGAGCCGTAAAAGCCACAGCGACTAATTAGAGGAATATTGTGGCTGACCCATTTGATATAGCAGACCAGTTTACCCTTCACAATTGCGATGTCTGACTCTGCATTTTTCCCCAGTTAGGTTCGACTAGCCTAATAAAGTCTATTACCTTACTGGGACTTAACTGCAAGATATCATAGTCTTGTAGAAGCCTGTTTTGGAAAAGCCTAGTCCTAAATAAAGCACTTCAATCGTAGAGCAAATGTTCTGAAGTTTCGCTTTTCTAGTTGGCAAACTTGGCATCTAGAGGTTTCCAGTTTAGCCATTTTTACCAAGTGGCATCTACTAGGGAAATCAACAGTGAATAAATCACTCTCAGATTGTTTTTGTTTAATTTAAGGACTCAAGACCTAAATTTTTCTTACTCGGTACTATGAATCTTTTTTGTTCAGTTGTTCAATCGTGCAAAAGCTACTTCAGACTGGAACCAATAGAAAAAGGGTCTGACTGAATACAACAAAGAATTGAGGCAAACGAAAGGACTGGAGACGGGTCTGTGAAGAGATCAACAACGCTACAACAGCTGCAAGGCTGCACAAAGTTCTTTCAAAAGAAACATTAAAAAAACTGGTGGTAGTTTTACAGTCGATTGTTCGGAAACTTTGGAAGTAATGATGAGAGCTCACTTCCCGGGGTCAACATCTATATTTGCTGCAGCACAGGAATTAGATGAGGTAAGACGCTTTTGGTTAGCAGATGCTTATCTTATAGCTTGTGAAATTTTCACGTCATCTAGAGTTGAATGGGCACTGAGTTCTTTTCAACCTTTAAAATCAGCTGGGAGAGATGAAATTTTCCCAGCACTGCTCCAGTAGGGAAAAGACTTGCTTACTCTCTTGCTGATTGAATTATTCAGAGCTAGTGTTACGACCTATCATCCTTTCTTCTGTTCTATTAAAGACAATGGAAAACAAATTGTGGACGACTTTATTAAGTCAACAAGCTTAACAGAGTCTCCCTTGAGCAAAAACCAATTTGCCTACCAATCAGGAAAATCTACAGAAACGGTGCTACAATCGCTAGTTAACAAAATTCGAGAAATCGTTTCAAGCCAAAGAAATAGCTTTGGTAGCTTTTCTTGATATTGAAGGAGCATTCGACAATGCATCCTATAGCTCAATGCGCTCCTCAATGAAAGCAAGGAGCCTGGATAACTGTATTATGGATTATGGCAATGCTAAAAGACCGAGAAATTTCTGATGACCTTGGAAGTTCGCAACAAACTATTAAATCTATTAAGGCCTGTCCTCAAGGGGGAGTCCTATCGCCCTTATTGTGTTCCTTTGTAGTAACCGAACTCCTTAAAAGACTAGCAGAGCTATGGCACGAGGTGATTGGTTTGGCTGACGATTTTGCTATAATAGTTCGTGGGAAGTTTGATGACACGATATCTAGTCGGTTACAAACTGCTCTCAATATAACTGTAAAACGGTGTCGAATAGAGGGCTTAAACCCTTCTAAAACTGTTATAGTACATTTTACCAAAAGGAAAAAGTTTAATTTAAAACAGCTTACTCTCAATGGAGTTCAAGTTCAGTTTGCAGAAGAAGCTATATACCTTGGTTTTACTTTGGATAAAAACTGAATTGGAACTCCTATCTTGACAAAGTTATCACTAAGGGTACAAACGCCTCATGGGAAGCAGTGTAAAGCAGTGGGTAAAACAAGGGGACTTCGACTTAAAACTATCCGTTGGATTTATTCTGCAATAGTTCGTCCGAAAATTACATATGCTGCGCTTATACGGTGGCCGAAACTTAATGAGGTAACCACCCAAGTGAAGCTACGTAAACTACAGAGACTTGCCTGTGCATCAATAACTGGAACAATGTAAAGTACTCCATCTGTTGCTTTGGATGCCCTCCTTAACATGTTACCTTTACACCAATTTGTAAAGCAGCAGGTAGCGAACAAAAAAAAGGTAGCCCTGCAATTTAAACGATACAATAAGATTTTAGATGGTGATCTGGTGAGACATTTAAAGATCCTTAAAAATTTCAAGCTAAACTCAGATGTTAAAACAATAGAAAACTGGATGATAACGAAGACAAACAACAACGCATACATATTTGCTAGAAAATCTCAATTTCTACGCTCCAACGCTCTGATTTAGAGTGGCCTCCATGTATTAAATTCTTATAAGGAGTGTATCGAATATAAGCTATCCACATACATTTGCGTTGTACGCATGTATTTGTGATGGTTTTTTATGCTCTGAACACTGCTTACTGTGCGTTTGACTGTCAGCTTTCTTTTGTTTAATTGTTTGTGCGGTTCAAATTCTGCGTTCTCAAATGTCGCGTATTGAAAAGGAAGTGAAAATTAAGGTTCTGGACACATGGCTAAGTGAGAAGGGTATTACTATGCGAAAATTGGCGAAGCGGTTTGGAATTCATCATGCGAGTGTTAAAACCATCATTAATAAGTTTGGAGAACACTATTCTTTGGATGAGCTACCAGGAAGAGGCAGAAAACCCGGTTCTTCCAACCCGAAACTGGAGCAGAAAGTGGTATCTCTAATCACGAAGAACAAATCAATGTCAATACGTGATTTGGCCAAAAAGCAGGAACGAGTGTCGGAATGATCCAGCGTATCAAGAGGCGAAACCACCTGAAGACCTACAAGAAGCAGAAAATCTCGAAACAAAGTGCAGAACAGAAGAAGCGAGCAGCAACAAGGGCCCGGAAATTGTGTTCGCGTCTTTTGCAGCGTCCGGATGCATGCGTTTTGATGGACGATGAGACCTATGTAAAGGAGGACTCAAAAACCCTTCCAGGTCCACAATACTTTACTGCCGTCGTTGGGGAGGATGTGAGCGATGCGGACAGGTCGATTCAAGTGGAAGAATTCGGTCGAAAGGTACTGGTATGGCAAGCAATATGTTCCTGTGGTTTGAAGTCAACCATTTTTTACACTACCGGAACTATAAATGCGGAAATCTATCGATCTGAGTATCTCCAGAAGAGATTGTTGCCTTTATATAAGAAGCATAGTACACCTCCACTGTTTTGGCCGGATTTAGCGTCGGCTCACAATGCCAAAACCACTCTCAATTGGCTTGCGGAAAAGGGTATAGATTTCGTTGAGAAAAATATCAATCCACCAAATTGCCCTCAGCTTCGACCCATCGAACGTTACTGGGCAATCGTGAAGAGGGTCTTCAAGAAGACTGGTAAGGCAGCTGGGAACATGCAGGAGTTCAAAAAAATGTGGGCTCAAGCGTCCAAAAAATGCGATGCAACACTTGTCCGGAACTTGATGAAGAGCATTCGATCCAAAGTTCGAAAATTCGTGAAGGAATAACTTAAATTTCATCCGGTCTTCATTATGTTCAAGTTTAACCTCGTACAATAAAGGATCAATTTTTTGTATGAATAAAATATCGGTTTTCAACATTATTTGAAAGAAAGTTTGTGGATAGCTTATTTTCGATACACTCCTTAGAACAGAGTATGCTAAAAATTGACCTATTGATAGCGATGAGCGATTAGAGTAAATATTGCGATGTCATTGATGTAACTTTGTCACGAAACGTCCTTAAAAAATCTTCAAGGGCCAGAAGCCCATGATTGTATTTAGTCTAGAATGATTAACAAAATGAATAATTGCATTAGAAGTACGCTCGGGGGAATTAAGGAATGGATAAATAGAAATCAAATAATCTTCATAGCAATTTTAAAAAGTACATAATCTAATAGAATACAATATTAAGAGGTATTTACACATCCGTGCTATCGTCAACAGATGCCTTGATTCAAATAGGTGATTTTCGTTCCCTTTCCACAAATTGTAAACAATGACTTCAAACGTCAATCTCTCCCGAATCACAAGACTCCTACGACATGCAACATTTCCGGAACAATTTGTGATTAGGGCGAACATGCAGAATATAGACATAAGGGAAACGTTGATTGTAATATTGGAAGAGAATTTCAAATCAAATACATCAAATTCTAATACAAACTAGCATACAGACAGAAAAAAAGCTAGCTTCTGATTTATATACAATACTTTTGGAAATTCGTTCGTTTTCCAATGAGATTTGCTCTTTTATAATATTCTGTTGACAATCACAGCAACCCTTGATAAGTCTGTTAGTTACTTGCTTGCCATACGTGATATAAACAACAACACCATAGCAACACCGGCTACTATGGTATAGTAAATAATAACCTACAACCTACAACTTACATCATTCGAATAAGTTCAATTAATAAAACACCATTAGAACGTTAAAACGTGTATCTCTTTAGGTTATGAGCCCAGACGTACCTAAGAGCCAAGTGCAGAGAAAAATTCTTGAAGTCGTTCCAGATCCAGGATGTCCAGTGCAAAAAAAAGCAGGAATCGTGCAGTTGGCCGGTGAGCCCTACGCCACGGGGAAGCATCGAGTAGAGACTCAGCTATCGGCCCACGGAGTGAAGGAAGCAATCACGCAGGACCCATCTGAGGAAGAGGAAGCAAAACCGGCATTCCAGGAAAACGACGAGAAGGCAACAGCACTTCTGGTGGCGTACTTAGCGGACAGTCGTTTGGAGTATATTCGTGACAAGGAAACCGCAAAGGCAATGTGGACGTCACTGGAAAATACCTTCGCGAAAGGTTTTGTTGCGCAGATTCGGCGGTCAAGGGCTATACTACGAATGGAGGAAGGATCATCCCTGGCGTCGATTCGATGAGCTGGGTATACAGCTTAAGGATGCGTGTGCCACGCTTACGGAGCTAGACACAGTGAGTCAGCTGTTTATTTCGTTACCAACTAGTTACGATGTGGTTACCACGGCGATGGAAAATGTGGACGATCAACAGTTAAAGCTTGAGACCGTCAAAGCACGTCTTCTAGCGGAGGAACAAAAGTGTTTTGGAAGAGAATCCGGTTCGAGTGCTTTGGACGGAATTGTGTTGACGGCGGAATCTGGCAGCGGCATGGAAAATCAGATAAATTCCCTGGAAAATGCTATCATTGTGGAGAGTTCGGGCAAAAGAAATTTGCTTGTCCCAAGTTAAAAAAAACTATCCGATCGGGCTCAGGTGGTGAAAAGTCAAATCGACAAGGAGATGGCGCTCGTTTCCGGGGCTAAGATGTGTCATGAACAGCATGAAATCGAAATCGTCAACAACCAAGATTATTTCCAGGACATCCACGAATTACATGAGCCACTTCACATCGACAGTGCAAAAGATGGTGAGATATTAGTAGCAACCAAGGAAGGCAAGTTGCGTGTAAAAGAAAATCGTTACACATAGGCTTTCGGACACGTGCTATTCGTCAGGAAGCTACAGTATAACCTACTATTGTTGACGAGGCTATTGAAAGCAGTAGTTAACGTCGAATTCAAGCCGGATCGTGCAATCTTGACAAAGGACGGTGAAACCATAGGCATTACGAAAATGAAAAGTAATATATTCTACTTGCGAATGACCCGTTTAAATAATGGATCGGCGTTGGCGGTCGATAACAACGAAATGGGCACCTCAGCTTTCGAAATGTGCTCAAACTGAAGAATCCCAGGTAGATGGATTGAACGACGTGCAAGGCAATGCTCAGTTTTGTGATATTTGCGCTGAAGCCAACATGGTAAGACTACCGTTCAATAATACGAGATCGCATACACGAAAACCACTGGAACGTGTGCATACGGACGTGTGTGGGCAAATCACCCCGGGAACATCTGATGGTTATCACTTATTGCTATCGTTCGTACTCGATTATTTCTAGGTCTACGAAGCAATGACGACGGCTAAATTGGAAACCAAAATAGTAACCCTACGATGCGATATCGGCCGTGAGTATTTTTCTAAGGAGCAGCTGGCTGACTACGAAGAAAAAGGAATCCAGGTATAGTCAACAGTGGGATACATCCCGCAACAAAATGGTGTAGCAGAACGATTCAACCGCACCATAGTCGGAAAAATAAGAGCAATTCTGACAGAATCGGGTGCACCGAAATACCTCTGGGGAGGAGCGGTCCTGAATGCAGTATACGTTACCAACAGAAGCCCGACGGAAGCAATAAAAGATAACCAAACACCTGCGGAACGTTGGCATGGAGAAAAGCCCGATGTGACCAAGCTGAGAGTGTTCGGGTGCCAAGCATTCTCTTGGGTACCGAAGCAGAAGAGAGGATACCGTCTATAGGATCAGGAATCGTGGACAATGTTTGTGGTTCGCGATGTCCGATTCAACGAAGCAGCATATCCGTTCAAGTCACAAAGTGAAAGCGTTAATCATCGATTTGATATTCTGGAGAACGTATCACCGGTTCCCGAGCAACAGGAGGAAAACAAAGTGCAGCTACCGGAAGACCAAAATGAAGACGTCCAAAATAATGCTGCGGATAAAGTGAAAACGACGAGAAAGGCACAACGGCACTCCCACCAGAATCAGAAAGGAACACATCTAATGCTGATAATACGAGGTCTAGTGGTCGGGAGGGCAGGAGACCAGGTTGGTTTTCCAGTTTTATTCCAAATAGATCTCTTTCTGCTGGTATAAATTCCGTACAGGTTCCCGAATGTTACACCGATGTAGTTGGTCATCCAAATGAGTCTAAGTGAAGGCAAGCGATCCGAGACGGCACGGCTGTCTACGATTCGAACTCTATTGGCACTAGCAACGACGAATGGGATGACCAGCTGGATGTGAAGACCGCCTTCCTGCATGGAAAACTCAACGAAAAGGTGTACATTCAGTGTCCAGAGGGGGTAGCTCTAAGTCCTGATGAAGTATGTTTGCTACATTGCTCACTTTATGGTCTAACTAGATGCTGGAACAGCCGTTTCAACGAATTCCTGACCATCTTAGGGTTTGAGCGATCGAAACACGACTATTGCCTGTATGTTCGAGCCTGTTTTAATAGTGACACAATATGCATTGTGGTATACGTAGATAACCTTCTGATCGCTGCTGAAAATGAATCCAACATCGAACATGTTAAGATAAAGCTGATGCACGAATTCGAGATGACGGGCAGCAAGCAGTTACAATACTTCCTTGGAATGAAAGTCGAAAGGGATTTGGATAATGGAGTGACAAAGCTATCCCAGACAGCACAAATTGAAAAAGTAATTGTTCGGTTTGGTATGCGAAATTGCAATCCTGCTAAGACGCCAGCCGAACCCAAACTACAATTGACGCGAGAAGATGAAAATTACGCGAGCTAATCGGTAACCTCATGTACACCATGATGGGCTCTTGACCGGATCTGTGTTTTGTCGTTGAGACTTTGGCAAGGTTCCAGGACGCAGCTGGAGAAGAACATTGGGTGCTACGATACCTACAAGTAACGAAAAATATGGAATTAGTTTATAGAGAAAATCCGAAGGAATCAACAGTAGCTGCGTCCGTAGATGCAGACTTTGCAAGCGATGAATCCGACCGCAAATGTGCCTCCGGATTTCTGCGGAAAGTTCACGGAAACATTGTTGCCTGGTCGTCAAAGAAACAAACAACTGTGGCGATGTCTTCTATCGAAGCCGAGTACGTTGCTATGAGTTCCTGGATTGATGAACAATCTTCAACAAGATGAACTGCAATTTCCCGTATCAGTATATGAAGACAACCAAGGGGCAATTGCGATGACTGAATATGAAGAAACGAGGCGAGTCAAACACATTGACGTAAAGTACCATTTCATAGATTTCGCCTTCAACTTTTCGCCATTGTTTTGATTATTCTGTCAGTGTGGCCTTTTACCAACAATCAATATGCAACTAGTGATTTGAAATTGGATCACTTTTGTAGAACACCTTGGTCAGAAGTACACCTTGAAGCCACCACCTTGCTGTACATATTTGCGCCTTTGTTTTGATTTGCTATGTTATTTTGACAGAAAATTTGAGAGTGTGTTCGTGTGAGTTCATTATTAGGGGCACCTTATTAAGCTTGAGACCGACCTTGGGACCGATGTGCTAGTTAGTACTGACTGAGCCAAGAAAAAAATCGTATTTGTATGGGACCTTTTAACACTTTTTACTTTTTCAACAATCAATATGACGTAAATCGCAAAGTAAATTGTTTTGATAATAACACAACACTACGCCCTTTGCGAACACAATATTTAATGAATAAAATTAAAGCACAATCCGGATATAATTATCATTATTCAGCGGTAATAATTATGCATTGCATTGAAAAAATATTTTGTTTACATTTGGCATATGTTGCCCACGAAGAGGTTTTGAGGTTCGAAAAAATTGACGTTTAAAGTCATTTTTTACAATCGGCTTCTAGACCCTAATCATGAGTTACTCGAGATTTGTTAAAAAAAACTTCATTACCAATCCTGTCGTACTCAAGCGCAGCGATAATTTATGCAAGAAAATATATTCAACCAATAAATTTAACTTAACTGCGCTCGCCGTAAACCGCAAACCGTTCCCTTTCATCTTAGAATAAATCAATTTCCGTTCCGATCGTTAGTCAAACAGCTTTCCGTTTTACGAACCCATTAAAAACTGCATTTTCTTGTCACTTCTCGGGAAGCCTTTTCGCTCCGCAAGAGGCGTTTCCAAGATGATTTATGCTTGCGCTGGTGATCCGTCGCATCAATTTCAATTTGTTTTCCCGCTGACATTCTTGGAGCTTATCCCTGCTAGGTAAAACAACCTTGCTATTTTTCCCACTTTCATCCAACTGTCTATATATATTTGCTTCCAACGAAGCAGAATAACCCAGTAGGCTGACACGTGACTGTCAATTCAACCCAAATCATCTATCTCGCTCGGCGCTGACTGACGCTGACACTTATGTTTTTCACTTTCATCTTCCCATATCACGATCGTTTCGAGCAGCCCACCCTGCGTCGGCCGGCATCTTTGCTATTCACGTATTTGAGCTGCAAGAAGTTAACCGCGGCGACCGACCGGCAGTCAGTATATAATGGGGCAGCGTGGTTATTTTTGTAACCGGCCAATCCCCAGTTGTCGGTTTTCCTTTTCCCATTCTATACACACGGACGGCCACAATACAATCTCTTCATTTTGCCATTATGTTCATTCATAATATTACACAAATATCGATTTTGATTTTCTGCCGTTGTCCATTGTACTTTTCTCCCGAGGGGAGATGCCGTTTGTTGGGGAGGAACAAGTCGGAGGAATAAGCTCGGTGTTCAGAGCTCCTTAAACCGCCATCGTCGATAAACAACATTGTAGGAAGCGAACGAACAGAGGCTTCCGACAAGGAACGATGCACGGTGAGTGGCTGGGCTGCCGTTGCTCATTGTTGGCAAGAGAACGAGTTCTCTGGCATGGAGAAGAATCAACGACTATATTTGAGGGGGGGTTGAGAAAATTGAGAGTATTTTATGTTTTTATGTGCTTGAGCGGATGATAATTTACTGTGGGTGAGTTTTTTTAGATCTTCGTTTATTGATTTGTTTGGTTTTGATTGATAATTTTCAGTGCGTAGAAATAAAGTTTTTGGACCATTTGACATGAGTTATTATCTTTTTTTCAGCATTTCAAGCACTCGAGCAAACAGTACGCGAAAATTTGTTAACAAAATAGGATTGGTCCTACGATTTTTTGGTCAGATTTAGCCTCATGCTATTACTCGAAAGATTTTCTGGAGTGTTACAAGGCTAAGGAAGTCAATTTCGTGCCGAAGTATTTCAATCTCCGAGCCCCTAATGCACCGGAACTGCGGCCAATTGAAAAGTACTGGGCAATCATAAAGCAGGCACTTCGGAAACATCCTCAGGAAGTGAAATCGGAGGAAGATATGAACTTATATGACCAAAACAGCGCAATAAATCGATCTTTTTGAAACACCTTTAAGGTCACACAAGAACTTTCTAGATACAGATTTAGGACTAATAACAAGTTTTCAATATGCTTTTAATAACATGCTTTCAGCATGACGATGTCTTATCTTGTTAGTTTCTAGCATCATTATAACAAATAGGTTATAATCATGAAATTCCATAGTAAAAACAATTGCAGAAACACATGAATATGATATGCTAGTTCGAGAAATCCCTCAAACGAACAGAAGTTAACAAAGATTGTGAAGGTTGTTGTGATTGTGAAAATTATGTTTGTTTATGAAGAGCATATGCACAACTCATAGTAAAAAAAAAGACAATCGTTTTTGACCAAATTGATTATTTAATAAATATCAGAAATCTAAAGATTGTTAATGCTCAGAAAGTTAACAAAGTATCATATGCGAGGCAGCTTTTATGGTGTAACTTTTGGTTTTACTCTTGCATAATTTATGCGCCTTTCTAAAAATAAATCCACTGAAAATTCTTATATTTTGCAAGTTTGTAGTATCTCAGTTTTAATCATCAAAAATTGCCATGGTGTATAAGAAACATGGTCTACACTGTCGATTGAAAGAATTTTAAAAACATAAAAAAATGTCTAGATTATCGAGCAATTTTCGTTCTTACTAAAAATGTATCAACTACTGATGGTGAATCTGATTGCATGCTATAGTTTCGAAAATATGAATCCTAGGGTTTTGCAGCTGTTATGTAAACTCATAATTTAGAAGCAAAACTAGTAATCTCCATTTAATTCACAACTACCTTTGCTTATCTTCGACAGATACGCGTATATTCGTCTACAATGTGCAGACTGCATTAAGTGCTCTACAGCTACCGACAGTGAAGTTATAGTCGAGTTACTACGTTATGACATAAGTCTACAATTGTAGCGTGTTGACTAAATGGCTTATATTTTGGAAGCAAAATCTTTGCTTCAATGTCCTGTTGGAATGTGATACTGACTAATCTTGAATGTCATTAAGCTGAACTATGGATAAATCATAGCTATGATATACTAAGAACAACATAACATAACAAAATACTCAAACATTGACTCCTTCCGAGTCATTTGCAACAGCGTCGTCTTGGACGACATGTTCCGTGTACGGCTGACAATATGATTCGAAAGGATCTACGCAACGATATCATCAAAGGCCTGGCGTAGAGGTTTCTACTCTAGTCAGAGTCCCGCCAGTTAACCTTACAAAAAATTATATATATAGTTACAAGCATTCCACTAAACAGCTCAAACCCTCTACTATTAAATTCTGGAATGTTATGCTATATGCTTGCGTAGAGACTATAGACATTTTAATATATGTATTATGTCAGACAGTCAAGCAGCTCTAAATGCTTTAAAGTCAGCAACATGCACATCTAAGCATGTTTGGGAATGTGTTCAATCACTTCAAAAATTGTCTTGTCGTAATCAAGTCAATCTATACTGGGTTCCTGGTCACTGCGGAATTGGTGGAAATGAACGAGCCGATTCACTAGCAAGATTCGGATCGTCTTATCAGTTCGTAGGACCTGAGCCCTTTTATAGTTTATCTGCTTCTTCTCTGAGAATGGAGCTCAAAGCCTGGGAATCTTTGAAGCACTTTCACAGCTAGGCAATCAAAGCGGTTCATTACTCCAAATATTTCTATGACTCGCAAAATACTTGATCTTTCTAAAAAAGATCTAAGCATATATACTGGTCTTATAACAGGCGATTGTCCGAGCCACTATCACTTGCAGGTGATTGGAAAACTTCAAGATGATTCATGTCGCTTTTGTGGTATGGAAAAAGAAGACTCGGAACATTTCTAGGGTTTTTTTTTCATTAGGGCGAATCTGCACATGAGAGACTCTCTTTGATTACTTTCTCTTTCATTCATGTTCCACTCAGCTTTACGTTTTTCATTCTACTATTTGTAGAGTATGCTAGCCAGCACTGTTGTGTTTCTATCTGTACTAAAGAATCCCACAAAAGTTTTATTATGGAGCTGTAGTAAATGAAAAAGAGCGAGAGAGGAGAGAATCTCTCATTGTTAGATTCGCCCTATTGAAAAAAAATCCTAGATTGTTTATGCCACTGTCCGGCAATTTTCATTAAAAGATGTCAGTTCTTCGACAAAGGGCTAATAGAACCCTTTGATATTTGGAGAACAAATCCCAGTACGGTAGTGCAATTTATTCGAAGTGTAATCCCGTGCTAGGATAATGCTCTAATTCAAGCGTTGCTGACCACTCCTAACAATAGTGGTACGTCACCTGGACAGAGTTAAAAAAAGGGGATAATCTCAATAGATCTAAAAAATGGTCGCAGTGATGAAAATACCCGACAAAGAACTCCGATAAACTCCGATTTTTATCGTGTTGAGTGGTTGAAGCCAATAAAGCTAATTTCGTACCAAAACCTGTAAATCCTCCCTATAGTTCTAAATTACATCCAATAAAAAAATTGAACTCTAAAGACTTTAAAGTTTGTAAAGCGTACCCCAAACATAGGAAATAAATAAAATAAATAGTTAAATTAGAAGTAAAATTCTCCGTTCGTGTTTTGAAACTGATTTTAGGTGTCCATACTATTGTGGATACAGATCTTCAAGGTGATAAAACTATCACCGTTGGCATTCTAAAAGTTCCTTCTTTTCCTAGCACAGACGCCCCAAATGGTCTACTATTCCTTGTTAATAGGTGTTTCTAATTTATTACTGAATGTGGCAAACTTTATCTGTACATCTCATAAATCCAATTCCAGGCAATTAAATATTCAGATTCGGTTCAGAATACATACCATTCAAATCGGGGTTTTAAGTATAGAAGATTCAATTTTTTGTTTATAAAAATAGATACAGGAATAGATAAGTTTCACTTTGAAAGCTAGAATATAGTTTATAACATTTGCATTAAAAAAAAATGTACAAAAATGGCCGATTTTTCATGGGTTTATCACCCGCACTGACGAAACTACCCATGCAGCATCAATCATAGTAACTCATGAGTCAGCAGACAAAATTTGACAGCTCTATCAGTTCTAACCGTGATGGCAAAAACAGTGAAGCAACTCCGTTCAGAAGTGGTGTGCGTGTTCAAAGAACGGCACCAAGCCGCGTCGAAAACGGACATCATGTGGCACTTTGTGGACGCCGGATTAGCCCGTTCCGGCATCTACAACATCTTGGCACTATTAGATAACTATCAGCGCATCGAAAGAAAGCTCGGCTCTGGACGGCCGACGACCCTGAGCGACAAGAAGCTCCAAAAGATGCTAAAGAGGAAGACAGGGGGTAAAAGTGGCAACATCGCTGCGTGCGCTTGGCCGGAGGGTCGGTTGAACCGGCCAAATAGTGAAAAAGTACCTAATACTTAAGGGCAGAAATACTTAAGGGCGAAGACGCGGTGTTCTGTGGGCGTCGGCCCACTATTCGAAGCGATCATTGGAGGAGATGGAGCGGCTGAATATCAATATGCTACCCAAGTCGGCGAACCCGCCCAACGTCCCCCAGCTGCGTCCCATCGGGAATTTCTGGGCCAACCTGAAGCGTAAGATCTACTCCAACAATTTTGTCGTAAAAACTGACGATGAATTGAGAAATAAAACGAAGAAAGAACTTAAAAACATGCCTACACGCACGATTGGATTGGAAAAGGAGAATCACGTTACTGCAACGTGACTTTTCTCACTTCACTATGTGACGAAACTCACTTGTGTTCTCCGAATAATCCCCACCATATATGTAAGAATACTTAAAGATGTGAATTCAATGAGAATCATGAGCATATCCATTCGAAAGTAAATCCTTGTTTTTATTCAGCCCACTGTAGCCTACAAGTGAAGGCCAGATGGTTCCCATCTGCACCCCCTAAAAAGTGTTTAATTTTCCGCAATACAACTTTTCTGCATTCTTTGTGCTCTCTCTTTTCCTGTTTATTGGAAAACTAGGCTCCCTTCACCCTATCCGTTTTCCATCTGCTCCACCTTGATTCAAATGCTTTCTTTTTTTTCTTTCTCAAGCACAAGGAAGCTTGGTGTGTCTTCATTGTGCCTAGCATACATGATGTATGATTCTTAATTTATGTTTGTTCTCGCCTAATTCAATTGATCGTTGATTTATGTTTCACCTTTTTGACACGAACTTTTTCGATGAGTGACGAATCCGTCCAAATTGGTCGACCTTTGCACCGTCGAGTCGTCGTTTTTTTTAGTTCGAAGTGGAAAAAAATCACTTTGAATTCACTTCTAACAAATTTTCATTATAAATAGAACATCACAATGAGAAATGTTTTCAGGCGAAGAAGAGAAAGCTGTTCCCAAATTATGCACAAACTTCAAACTCACGATTCTTTTTCTGTTTTGCAATCGACGACCGTAAGGCAATGGTAGATTTCTGCTTGGTTTCTTCGTCAAACAAACACCGAAACAATTATCGATACAACACAATAGACACCAGATGAAAAGTTTTAGATCTTAAAGAGCGATAGGGACAGCCAAGTGGTTGGAATGGATGCAGGTTGGTGTGGATGGAGGAGGCGCGCGCGCGAGTTTGCCCTTCTTTTGCGTGTTTTCCGTCCGGTTCTGGTCGGGCGATGTAGACCGCACGAAGTTCTCCGTTGAACTGAGCCCGAGCCTCTGTAGCATGTTTATTAACGGAGGGAAAATGGGTTTCCACGCCGTTCTTTCCGAGAGGGAGCGATATCCAGACAGAGAGAGAGAACGAGAGAGTGAGCATCCCGGGTGGAGAATGCTCTTGGTGTGGGATTATGCAGCATTTTCCGCGTGCAGTAGAGTTGATTGGTGGTTTGTTGTTCTCTTGAGTTACCTAACCAAACAGGTCCTAGGATGGGGTTGGATGCTTGTAGTGCGTGGAAAAAGGGTAAGAGGGATTACAACACGAGGCTTATTGCTGGCTTGGAAAAGCTGGAGAGAAGATGAAGAAAATAATTTACAAAGGATGCATTATTGGAGTGATTGCACCGGGCGCAATAGGTGACTGGAATGATTTCGATAATGTTTGGAGTATCGGTCAAGTTTCAAAACAGTAGTGTATGCGGACATACATTCAATTGAGTTATAAATAAGCGTTCACACCATGTGGTTGTCCATATGGTTGAGAGATTCATTGATTGAACTTTATCAACAACAAAATTTAAATGTTTCCTCCTTTGGAGATCTTACTTTTTCGAACTGATATAGTAATTACACTTAAGTTTTTTCACACGGTTTTTTACGTGGTTTATCTTCGGCAATAACTCCAGAACGGATCAACTTATCGACCGAATTCGAATCAAATTTTTCATTTTCAGGGAAAAGTAGTTGTTCAAAAAAGTAACAATTTACTCAAAATGTTTGAAATTGTATTTTGACCATTTTTTTTTCGATTTTTGGGAACCTTCTGGTTTGTATAATAACTGTGCAAAATTTCAGGTCGGTCTTTAAACAAATTTACAAAAGGTGTCCACAGTTAAATTGCATCACTTTAAACTCGTCCTCAAAAACAAGTCTCTCAACCGATTGTCATAAAATAACCAGGGAATAAAATACAATGTATAATCTTGGTTTAGGTATTTTTATTTCACTGTATGTCTTTACCAAATCTAAAAGCCCGAACTATCTTCTTAATACCGCGCATAAGATTTTGTACAAGGCTTGAACCGACTTTTTTTTCGCTTTCAATCATGACTTCAACAATTCCAGTTCTGTAATGGCAACTTTATGATGCTTACGAAGTTCGTGCTTCATTATAGCCCAATATTTTTTAATTGGCCGCAATTCTGGAGAGTTTAGGGACTAAGATTCTTCGGCACGAAATTGAAACCATTCGTCTTGTACCACTCCAGAACATCCAGTGACAAGAGGCTAGGTTCGGCCAAATAATTGTAGGAACTTTGTGTGTTTTTAGAAACGGAAACAGTGGTTTTTTCAGGCATTCATTCATGTATTGAACATTTACAGTTGAAGTTGCCACGAAAGGCTTACTCCGTTTACCACACAAACAAATCTCCTGCCAAATCATTTCTTGGGGAACTTTGACACTTGCTGTTTCCTGAGAGACTCTGGAACATCGAACTTGTCTTTCGCATTCACATACTGGTTGCCGGGAATTTGTTTAAAGTCCGCTTTTACGTGTGTTTCATCGTCCATGATTCAGCAGTGTGGTTTCATCAACATTTGTGTGTACAGCTTACGAGCACGTGTTTTAGCTGTCCTATTCTGTTTTTCATTGCGGTTTGGAGCTTTCTGAACTTTGAATGAACGGAGCCCGGCTCGTTTCTTGACTTTCTACACGAAACTTTTGGTCGGTCAAGTGCAGCTTTTTCACGACATCCCGAACGAAACAGCTGGGTTTCCCTTTAAAGGCAGCAACCACTTGCTTGTGATCCTTCACACAGTACGGAACTCTTTCTACCACTCACCTTCTTCCGATCGACAGTTAAACGTTCCCTGAAATGTTTTATGACACGAGACACTGTAGACTGGTGAATTTCCAACATCTTTCCGATGGCTCGGTGCAAAAAAAGTGGCTTGCTAAGGTGCGTGTGCAAAATGTTCTCGCGCACTTGCTGTTTCTTCGACTCCATTTTCGAAACTAAGACACATTTTACAATGAAATTTCACGCAGTGTAATCAATACACACTGAGGTTATTTCACCCAAAATTTCGTTGAAATCAACCCAAAGGGCGAAATGTTACAGCTTATTGAAAGTGATGCAATTTAACTGTGGACACACTTTACTGTCTTATTTGAAAATTCAAATTTATATGATAAGCGTGTCCAAAAACATTAAAAAAGTTGCCTCAAATTCTAAAACTCTAAAAAAATCACAACATTTAGCTAGAGAAATTCAGAAATTAAACATTTCGAAAACATGTGCTTAATGTAATAACTGACTGTAATAAGAAAAACGTCCGCTGAGGAAAACAAAAAGCATAAGCCATATTCTATGGCTTTTCCAGCTTTTTATTGTAGTTGAAGTTTCCGCGTAGGCTAAAGGGCGATACGGTCAAAATTTGGTCAATATCAACTTGACGTATTTTTTTCAATTCTGCATTTAAAAAAACCTGAACACCCCTCATTTTGAAGGTGTGTGTGTAGAATGTTGCTTCTATTTTGATTTTGGAATTCACTCTTCAGTTGTCAAAATGCCGTCCAAGCAAGAAGAGCAGCGTATCAAAATTTTGCTCGCGCATCGCGAAAATCCGAGCTACTCGCACGCAAAGTTGGCAAAATCGCTAAAAGTTGCCAAATCAACCGTTACAAATGTAATTAAAGTGTTTGGGGAACGTTTGTCGACAGCCAGGAAGTCTGGATCGGGGGAAATCGAAAACCGGAAGCCGCTGAGACGACAAAGAGAGTTGCCGGTAGTTTCAAGCGAAACCTAACCTATCTCTCCGAGATGCCGCAAATAAGCTGGGTGTATCGTCTACAACCGTGCATCGAGCCAAAAAACGAGCCGGACTATCGACTTACAAGAAGGTAGTGACTCCAAATCGCGATGATAAACAAAATACGACGGCCAAAGCGCGAGCCCGGAGGCTGTACACGACGATGCTGACGAAGTTTGACTGCGTGGTAATGGACGACGAAACCTACGTCAAAGCCGACTACAAGCAGCTTCCGGGACAGGAGTTTTATACGGCAAAAGGAATGGGAAAGGTAGCAGATATTTTCAAGCACACGAAACTGTCAAAGTTCGCAAAGAAATATCTGGTTTGGCAAGCCATCTGTACCTGTGGCTTGAAAAGCAGCATTTTCATAGCTTCCGGGACTGTCAACCAAGAAATTTACGTGAAAGAGTGTTTGAATAAACGTCTGCTGCCTTTCCTGAAGAAACACGGTTGTTCCGTACTGTTTTGGCCGGATTTGGCATCTTGCCATTACGGTAAAAAGGCCATGGAGTGGTACGCCGCCAACAGCGTGCAGGTGGTTCCCAAGGACAAGAACCCTCCCAACACGCCAGAGCTCCGCCCAATTGAGAAATACTGGGCTATTGTCAAGCGGAACCTGAAGAAGACCAAAAAAACTGCTAAGGACGAGCAGCAGTTCAAGGCAAACTGGCTTTCTGCGGCGAAGAAGGTGGACAAGGTGGCTGTACAAAATCTGATGGCAGGGGTCAAGCGTAAGGCCCGGCAATTCGGATTTGGAAAAGCGGAAGCCTAACTGAATATTTTTCCTGAATTTTATACTAATTGAACTTGAAAAAGAAATTTAATTTGATTTTTTAAATAAACGATTTCACCGATTTACACGCGTTTTTCCTTGACCAAATTTTGACCGTATCACCCTTTATCTCAAAATATAGTGATATCGTTCATTACAATAATCAGTAGATTTTATGAAACGATTGTTGATGTTTGTCAAACTGTTGTCATAGTCAAACAGACATAACATATTGATCATTTTCCACTACAAATCATCATCACTTAAACACTAGCGTCATCTGTTAAGCACACTGTGATAGGTGATAAAGCTGGACAGATGGCAGTAGTGTGCTAAGGGAACGTCGAACGTCCATTAATTATGTCACGTTCATTAATTATAAAAAGTCACTTTTTGCGTGACATAATTAATGAACGTTCCCTAACGTCAAACGTAAGGGAATCGTCTATGAACGCTACCACTTGAATTGACATTGAAATGCCTGATCGATGAAGAAACCGTAAGAGTTATGTCTGTTTGTCTGTGGTTTTGTGTTTAATTTTTTGCGATGACACATATGCTGGTTAAAAAAACACCTAAATTCCGTATACATTGATTAAATTTGACTTTGCTGTGCCTGTTCTCAGAGGTTGCAGTATGTTAAAGCATGGCACATTAAGTAATGTTTTGGAAGTTTTTGACAGCCATGTTCTGACAATATTATCAACAATAACAACCTTTTTTTTCTCTTTTGGACCGTGTTTCAGGAAAAATCACGTTTCATGAAAAAAAAAGGAGTAAAAACATTATGCACAATGAATCCTAGAAAGTGTGAGCTGTTTAGTGGAATACCTGTAACTAAAACTGAGAAGAAAAAATAATACTTTACATTTAATTCCAACTACCTTTATTGCTAAGATAAGCAATAAAGGTAGTTGCAGTAAAATGGAAAATACTTTTCTTACCATTTTTAGTTATACACAAACTCTTGGAAAATTATGGTCAAGCAAATAGAAACAAATTTGGCATGTGGGGGTATTTGGATGCAAAAAACGTTTGTATGGTGATTTGACACCTTTCCATCTTCTGGAGAGGGGGGCTCTCATACAAATGAAACACACATATCTGCATAACTCAAGAACTAATCAGGCAAATGGAACTAAATTTGGCATGTGGGGGTTTTCGGAGGCAGGATTTTTTGTCTATGGTCGTTTGATACCCCTCCCCTTTCTCGAAGATGGGCTCTCATGCAAATGAAACAAACATTTCTGCATAACTCGAGAGCTAATCAAGCAAATAGAACCAAATTTGGCATGTGTGAGATTTTGGAGACAAGAAATGTTTCTACGGTAGTTTGATATCCCCCTCTCTTCTGAAAAGGGGCTCTCGAGACATAATCATGTAAATGGAATAAAATTTGGCATGTACAGGTATCTTGGAAGCAAGATTTTTTTCTATTGTGATTCGAGGCCCCTCCCCCCTCCAGCCATGAGAATTATCCAAGCAACTAAAACCCAAAATGTATCTAGAAATTAGAAGAAAAATTAGTATTTTCCATTTAACGGGTGTCCACTAAATAATGAGAACGAAAAGAATGGGTCAGGAAAAAATACCAGTGAAGTTTTGTTCAAACTGATTTATTTTATTAAAAGGGTCAACTTAAATCTTCAAACTAAGTTTAGTGAATATTGTCATATGGTCCGTGGTCCGCCGTGCTGCGCAGCTTAGTCGTTATGCTGGAACATGACCGTTGGACGGCAGCCACATCGATTTTTCGGATGCAGCTTTTGATCCTGTTGGTAAGTTGCTTGGTGTTCTTGGCCTTCCAATTATCCTTGTATACCATGGAGCTCAAAAGACCGAAGAAATCCTCGATAGGACGGCACTGTGGCAAATTTGTCGGATTCCGGTCTTTTGGGACATATGGTATATTTTGGCTCTCAAAAACGTTAGCGTTTTTTGCGTAGTGCGATGATGCCTTGTCCAGCCAAAACACGTATTTGCCATCCGAGTGATGTTGTTTAAGAAATGGGATGAGTATTTTCTGCAAACACTCTCTTTGGTACACCTCTGGTTGATGGCCAAACCGCTTGGTTTGAACCACGGCTTCGAAATACCCTTATCGGATATTACGATGTATAACATAACCTTCGATTCAAATTTGTGCTTGAACTTATACATTACTTTTGGAGGAGTAGTAGATTTGTCCTTAGTGTAGAATCGGTCGTTTCCCGGTATCTGAGACTTCGAAAGAGGAAAGTAGCTTTCGTCGTCCAGAACGAAAGATTTTCCGCCGTAATTCCGAGTCATCCAGCGGCATTGGGATTTCACGGTTTGAATCTGCTCATCTGTGTACTCTGGGGATCTGGTTTTCTTTCTACACACTATTCCTTCTTTCTTTAGCGTCTTGCAGATGAGTGACTTCGAACAATGGAACTTTCAGGCTGCTTCCCGTTGACTTACCGAATCCTTGTTGTTGAACATGCTGCGCAGCGAGCGGAGCGTTTTCTCATTCATTATTTTCGCTGGACGGCCGCAACCTTTCTTCGGGTTACTCTCATGCATGCCGGGATACGGTATACGGTGGATACCGGAACTTTTCACGACAAAAATGGTCCACCGTGTATTTTTTCCACGATCTTCGTTCGCTTGAAAGAATTGTACAACGCGCGCGCGCAGTTCTTCCTGTTTCGACGGCATGCTGAACACGACTGAACATGTTAGAGTGAAATAAGAGTGTATGAAAATTTTCTGGAGAGTGCAACGATTCATTCATCTAAAGTGACATTTCTATGCGGCCGTTTTTGTTCTGATGGAAAAGTATTGAAATCATTCTCATTTTTTTAGTGGACACCCGTTAATTTCAACTACCTTTGCTTACCTTGACAGATACACGTATTTCGTCTACAATGTGCAGACTTCTTCAGTGTCTCGTACAAATAACTCGACTTGAGTTATTCGTCGGTAGTTGGAATTAAATGGAAAATACTAATTTTTCTTCTAATTTCTAGTTACAGGTATTCCACTAAACAGCTCAAACCCTCTAAGATCCAAAATGTATATTTCTCGGGTAAGAAGCTACATTATGCAAAAGACGTTAATCTAAGGTTATACAAGAGAAAATAATGTCAAACTGACGGTATATGGCATAGTTTCCAGGTACAATTTTTGCCTATGAAATGCTTCTACACAGAAAAAAAACCCTGGTAGAAAGTATCGTTCCGAGGGTTAAATTAAAAGCAGCAACAAAATGAAAAAAAATATAACTCTATATCGAAGTCACACATGAACATATTTTGACAAAACTCAATATTTTTTAACTAGAATATTTTAACAAAAAAAAAAAAAAAAACAAAACAAACAAAAACGCGCCAGTTTTATTAAATTTTAATTGATTTAGTTGCAAGCATACCAACGCTCGCACCGGGTTCAGCTAGTAATAAATAATAAATAGTTCAAGCTAGCAAAAGGGTTAAACTTTCCAAGAAACACTGTGTGGCGTTTATATATAGTATACTAGGAAACATTGGCGATGGTTAGAAAGCCTCAATCCACATGTCGGAATTAGCAAACTTTTCGGATCTCGATTTTAGCAAGAACAATTGGTGCCACACGCAGTGCTAATAATTCTTGGATGGTTTCAACTCTTACTGTACCATCAGACAACCATATCGGCAGAATAATGTGCTCAAAATTCGTTTAAAAAATCGAAAAATGTCATTACGACTTCAAAACTTACGACTGAACAAATTACTGTGGTTCCAAAAACGACCTTGGGTAAGATCTATCTGATTATAAATTTACTGCAATATCCTATCCTGGATCAATATCCTGGGTGTATATGAAAGTTACCTTGGAAAGGACGTGACTCTCCGGGCATTCTGAAATTGGTTGCTGGTTCTGCAATAGAGCTACTTATTATTTAGCTGCTTGCAATGGTAATTAAAGCTTCTTTCAATAGTAGCTTAAAGGATTGTTGCATACAGTTTTCTTCCATGAATACATACATGCATGCACCCATCATGAAGAGGAAACAGAGTGTCCAAAAACGCCACTCAAATGTAAATGTGGTGGAATAAAAGCTGAAATTCACAAAATTGTGTTTGTTCCATTACTAAATGGGCCATGCGTTAGAGTTATTAGATTCATTCTATTAACGTCTCTTTCAACTGTACATCTGCTGTTGATGTTCAAGTTCACTCGAGACGGCATAGAGTAGGTAGAGTCATTAGCTTCATATAGTTGTGTATAGAGTTCATTCTAAGAAATTCTCTGCAATCGTTCTTTTCAAGCAATAATTTCAATAATATATACTAAGAATAAAATATATGGTATACTCAGGTCTTGGACATGCTTTGAAAGTGTTTCCGAACTTATTGAACACCGTGTTCGTAGTTGTTATAATCATCCCTATGCCTATGTGCCGTCGATCGTATCTAGCAAATCTCCTGTAGCGCCATGATGTCGAATAAGTTGAAATAAATTCGGTTTCTTCCCAACAATTGAGAGACCTTTCGTTGCCTTGGTCTACGCCAGGTGAACCGGTCCGTATTAACATTAACTATTCTGCGAGTAGACTGAGTCGAAACGAGTTTCTCTCACTTGACGAGTCGACAATTGCCGAATCGAGTAAATCGACTGACCGTTTGATTTGCATGGAGAGCCGAATCACTCGACAATTGTCGACTCGTGAGTGCTCGACAAGTGAGAGCAACTCGTTTCGATCGACTCGCAGAATACGCCCAAACTTGTTTACTTTCGTTGTGCTAATGACATATGACATACATGATATACATACATTATGACATACAACGATGACCGTTGTACGAACTGGTAAATAATTTAATCCAGTACAGAAAAACACGTACTAGACTAAATCAGTACAGCACTGTACCAACAATCAATATGCAACTAGTGATTTGAAATTGGTTCACTGTTGTAGAACCCCTAGGTTCAAAGTACACCTTACAGTCTGCACTAACATAGACTAACTCTAAGACCAGTAGGTCCAATACAAAAACGATTTTTTTCTTGGCTCAGTCAGTACTAGAACATCGGTCCCAAGCTTAATAATGCGTCCCTAATAATAAACTCACATGAACACACTCTCAAATATTCTGTCAAAATACACAGCAAATCGAAACAAGGCGCAAATATGTATAACAAGGTGCTAGCAACAATCTAATCGTGCAACTAGCGATTTGAAATTAGGTCCACTGTTGTAGAACCCTTGGTCCGAATTACACCTTGAAGCCGCACCTTGTTATACATATTTGCGCCTTGTTTTGATTTGCTGTGTTATTTTTGACCGGAATCGATTTGGTGTGTTCATGTGAGTTCGTGCAGGGGTGCATTATTGAGCTTGGGACCGAGCTTCAGGACGATGTTCTAGTACTGACTGGTGAAAAAATCCTTTTGTGGGACTACTGGTCTTAGAGTTAGTCTATGGTATAACCGCAATTTATTTCGAAGAAACCAATAATCATAACCTTACAGGCCTGGGCAAACAATTAATCCTCCATGTTCACCTTTTGTTCCGCGAGATCCTTCCAGAACTGCTTCTTGCTCTCTTCAATGACCGGCAGGATAGTGTCGAGTAAAGCTTTCTTTCGATCCGAATCAATACCACGTGGTGCTTTCAACCGTTTAAGTGTATGGTCGAATTTGAAGTTACTTTCCGAAATCATCTTGAGTTGCTTTTTTGAAAATAGGAGGCAACGTATCAATTCACTCCCTTCCTCAACTGAGCTGCTGTATCCGAACTGGTAGCTGCCCTTGTTTAGAACAACTTTTCGGATATTTTCGATATAAGGCCGTGGATGAAGTTTATTCAGCGTATACTGCGAAGCTGTTACCGTTGTTTGAAAGAAGTCGTCGTGTGTCATATCAAAGACTTCCACATTCTTTTTCGCTTTTTCCACAACTTGCTTGAAGTCAGGATATGTGATTACCGGATCCCCGGTGTTCTTCCGCATTCTTTTTCAACAGCAGCATGGAAGCTGTCGGCTGACATAAACGTATGTCCTGACTCAAAATATTTTAGAACCAATTCCTTCACCTGAACTGAATCTGAGCTCATCACAAGAATCAGATGAAGGAATAGTTCAATTTTATTTTGGCCAGAACAATTATCCAGCCATAACGTGATCTTTTTGCATCTCCAAATCTGTGAATTACACGGTGAAGCAACTAGCAATGTCGTTAGCTGACCGTCCGCTAACCGATTCTTCCCAAAGGCATGCAATGACAGGGTGAGTCCGGGTATACTTTCCGACTGGCGCAAATGTCTCGTTGAATACCAGAAGCCTTTGGGAAAACACGACAGTTTTGAGGCCTTCTAGCCGAGGAAGCTGAATGACCTAAAAATAATGAAATAAATATGAATTTGCATTCAGTAATTTTACGAGTTTTTACCTTCTGTAGATCGACTGCTAGCATGACATGGCCAGGCGTAACCTCATCACCATCGTATTGGTAAGCAGCTCAGGATTGCTTAGCTAGGCGCTTATGCTCAAAAACTTGCTGCACGTTGAACATAATTCCTGTGTAGAGGACTCCTCAAAATCATGGCCAGAATCTTTGCAATGTAGGCTGAGACGCTACGCATGTTTCACACTGCTCATGTCCAAGCTTGACAAATGAAATATTCATCGCCTTTATTTGCCGGGAATATACACAGTAGCTGACATTATAATCATGCGTGTCCAGAAAATTCTGGTGCATCGATTTTCAGTTAGGTCCGACGGGAGATATAAGCGATTAGAGCGTGTTCGCGCCGGTAATGCGATATCGTCGGATTATATGATTTAATATGATCCACAACAGCGTCTCTTTTAACGGTGCTCCTTTCGTATTTTCCCCGTTGTGATAACTTCTTTCCGCCTTCTTCGTCACCAGCCACGCATCTATATATGATATTGCTATAATACAAAAATCATATTATATTAATACAAAATGTTCTGTGCTATAAAAAGACAACTTACCCGCAGTCTTCTGAATATCCAAGGGTGTTTAGGAAGAATTTTCGGCAGACAACCACAAACTTACCACTTTCCGATTGAATATTGAATACGTAAGTGTACAGCTTGACTGGATTATCAAGCACGTAGTGATTCTTTTGCGGTTCTTAACGGGAATACGCTGAACTCTTTCACGGATAAATGCACTTTGACCAGCAGCGTCTTGTTTCCAGAATCTGGTATGGACCGAAATTCGTTCGTCCTTCGAGATGGTCTTCCAACATTCTTGTCGACAAGTGCATTCGGTCAACTTGATTTGGTGGGACCTGCGTCGTTTTTTCGCACTGATTCTCTTTTTAGTTTCTTTTAATGTTCTCTTCCGGTTTTGACGCGTGTTGTTGTAGATGTTTCGAAAAACTCCCGTCTGAATCAACTGAGTTCTCTCTTCCGCCGAAGAAGATTGTATGGGTTCTGAGTTGTCCGGTACATCAAGGCGCGGCGGAACCGAGGGCGGAACATAATTTTCGAGTTGAAAGCAGTGACTTTTTGGCACGAACTGTTCACCTGTTCCATCGACTAAATCGAATCCAACAAAATCTTCTTCGTCTGTCGTGCTTGATTCACTGTTACAATAGAACTTTAACAACTCGAGCGCAGACATATCGGATTCAATGTTTATTACGGCACAAATTAAAATATTATTTATGAAGCACTTCCGAAACACAGCGCCAACGCTTGCTATGATCTGTCAATAAACGACGTCTCTGAAAATACACAAGCAGCAATGGGACTGGTTATGTGCACATTCAGTCGCTCAACGTCATAAATTGCGGCATAACAGTCCCATGCCTTTTTTTCGTCACGTTAAATTAGATTTTTTTGTTTGTTTGTATAATTTAGTTGTTACTTGGTGCATAGTTTATGCTGTGCACACAAACAATTCATTTTGTCGAGAAAATCATTGAAAATTGAGAGAAATCAATGAAAACATTCAAACCCATTTTTCTCGATTTGATGTTTTTGCGAATGGGACAATTATGCCGAAAAGGGCAGTAGTACCGAGGTCGAAAGTAACATTTGTAAACAATGACTTCTGGCGTATTTTTCTGGGATCTGCTTGTTCCCACAAACAAAATAGCACTAGAAACAGATACAGAGAGTTTTTACCTTCCCGTCGGTAGTGGATATAGGTGTTAACAACCTGGCATTTTCAGGAAATTTACGTCTTAAGTCATTGTTTGTTACTTTCGACCTTTCGGCGATTTTGTCTAGGTTTATGGTGTACTGAGGCCCAATGGGGTTCTTTAGCAGTGATCGATTTTCGAATCGTTAGTTTTGAATCACCGAATATCAAGCGATTACTTTGAATATATCTCTGAAATTTTCGCTTAGGAAATTAATGCGTTGGTCTCGTTCGAAAATGTTTGAATCAAACGATTCAAATGCCAATAATTTAGAAACAATTTTAAATGAAATTGCAGCAGTAATGATAACGCATAAGCATTCTCTAATACGATTGGTGGCATAAAATTATCAGATATTATTACAAACCTAATTAAAGAGCAGACATACAGGGTGGCCACATACTCGGGAAAATCGGGAAATGCGGGAAAAATGCGGGAATCCAAAATCATCGGGAAATATGCGGGAAAAAGTCGGGAATTTCAAAATCCATCGGGAATTTTTGTCATATTTAGAATATGAACTATATTAACTCCTTCTTCAATCGATTCGAGTAGCGTTTTTGTCATCTACTCGGTACATCGAACAGTGTTTGACATTGGCATGTAGTCATTTTCTGCTGGCTTTATTCAGCCTGTTCAAAAACGTACCGTTTAGAAAATCAGGCTACACGGCTGTGACAGGTGAGGTTTCGCACATGACTTACTTTTGTTTGTATTTGGATAAATTTGAAATGGATGAATTTGTATTTTTTGGCAAAATTTGAATCGAAGCTTTTCAGCGAATAAAAGCTCAATTTGGAAAATTAAGACCACAATTAGCTAGCAGAAAGATTTTTTTGCCCGATTGTGGTCTTAGTTCAAGAAATTGTGCCGTTTATTTGAAAACCGGGTTCGTGAGAAATCGTCGATTTATATATTTGTTTACAGAAGCAAATTTCTCCAGAAATATAAAATTTCGACCAGTTAATGCATGATGATATATTGTATCACTAGAAGGTAGCTTTAGATAAAAATGATGAAAAATCGTTTTTCCACTAATATTATGCGTAGTTCGTTGGGTGAAAAATAAACAAATTGCTAGAAGAGCGCTACAAATGTTGCCTCATTTGAGAAGATTTGAGAACGAAGTAAGGAAGCAGGAAGAAAGAAAGCTGAAGTCATCCGATTTTCAAAGGGAGCTTTTCGTCGATGTTTCGACCAAAAGTGTTCGCTGTTGTGGTTGATGCGGTAGAAGATAAGATGCTAGGATCAAAGTTGAATTTTGTTATCATGGGTGCACCAGACCGAATCTCTTATGGCATCGTTTCTGTTTAATGATTTAAAATTTTTTTAGCCTGAGCGTCAAAGCAAAACTATTAATTGATAGAGAATTGACGGAGAGCAATCTGCTGCCAGCCTTAATTTGAAAACGGGTTTGCCTCTTAATCTGCAATCAAGAAAGCGAGAGAATTTGCAAAAATTTCCGGCAAATACGTTTTGGCATTCCGCAACAACTATCGATCTATTTACTGTGGTTTTCTGAAGTAGCTACTAAACAAATCTCGATTAACATAAACTTTAAGGTGAAACAGGAAGCATTCCTTTCTCCATATGAATTAGAGGTTAGGTTAATTATCACTTTACGTTTTTGAGACTAAAAATCACATACAATACAAATAAAAAAAAAAACGCTAAAATTGCTAACCAATAGATGCTCCAGTGGAGCAAAAGATTCTTGAAAATTTCACGCCTGAAGTCCTACTAGTATTTGAGGTTTGTGCTCAGAAAACTTCGTAGTGATATGGACTTGATCCCGTATGTCCTTAACGAGTTACGTCATTAACCCTGATGTTATAACTCGCATCAAGGACGTAGCTAAAAAGCGTCTGGAGCTGTGTCAGGAAATGTTCGTAGATAAAGACCATTTCAGCGGTGCGGCTACTAACAAAGTGAAAGAACTGATTGGTCATTCCAAGAAAGAGCTGCCAAATTTGACATTTGTTGAAAAGGTGCTCATCCTGTCGCACGAAAATGCAACGATGAGAGCGAGGTTTTCAATAAATGAAAAGTGCTTGGTGGTGAACCAAACTGAAAGGGGTTTTGTCAGAGAATTGTCTTTGAACTCTCAAAGACGTTGAAATCAAGAAATACTTGATACAATTGCACGCAACGCACGTGCATTATTTTGTAGTCGAAAACCTCGAATGCTTTACTATTTTTCCTCAATGTTTCTGCTTCTAGCAACTTGAAAGTTCAGTGACTTATAAGAGCGCTTTTTGTTCTCGTTCGCAAAATGAGAGACCAAATCAGGTTACGCAATGCGCAAGAAGCCGATTTTCGGCTGCTATCCGTCATTTTGCCTAAATGAAACAAGTCAGAAACTCTGATTAAATAATTTCCTCAAATGCTTCAAAAATATCTATAAATTAAAATTGTATTAAGTCATTTTCCCAGTCGGGAATATTTGGCAAAAATGCGGGAAAAAATCGGGAAAAATGCGGGAATTTTAAAATTAAGATTGTGTGGCCACCCTGGACATAGCTAACCCAAGAAAAAAAATCTGAATTTAAGAGGATTCTGTACACAACGATTAAGACTTACTAAATGCTTCAAAACTTCGATAATCCTAGGATTGCTCCAAAGTAGCTAGGAAGCATATTTCACCCGTCTAAGATTTTGTCCTCAAATTCAGTTAGTAGTGTAGTTAATGATTCAATATATAATTCTACTTACAGGCGCCTAACCCTCACCAATTTGCGATTGAATTTGTTCCTCACCTCCGAATCGAAAAATCAGCGCTTCGATTACTCCTACAAATACTACCAATTGAACGACGATGACTTCAATTTCAAAAATATCGAACAAATACTGGAAGCGGAAGACATCATCTCGGACTTTCCAATCTTCCAACAGGAATGGAAGCAACCGACGGTATGTTGATGAAAATTTCCTTCAAATTGTCCGCAAATCTTACCTCTTCTTCTTCCAGATCAACACTCTACACGCAGAGCAGACAGCAATCCTCGTGGCCATCATCAAGCTTTCCCAACTTGACCCCTTGCAACTAGCAACCCATTACGATCTGTTCATAACCTACAACGTTGCCACGGTTGATCCAGATTCTTGCGACCGTCTCCAACTATATCTGGGCTCAGTGGGCTGTCAAGCGAACGGATCTGTATAAAACTGACCTTGCGGTGACCTCTTCAACGGACGCGACACGTACAGAGATTTTGCTAACAGTTACGGCTACTTCCGAATTTCTCAGCATTGGAGGTGGTCTTCCAAAAGTGATACCGAATCGCGGCTTCGACCGATTCTGCATCGAAGTTCACTGAAGTTCCGTTCGGTGGAACCTGGCCAGCGGCACTGGCGATATTCAAAAGGTAGGTTCCGAATTGGTATTCATCGATTGGCGGAAGGGTTTCCATTGATAACGATAACGAAAGTGTTGGGTTTAGTGCTCTCTTATTTATCTTGGGGGGTGAAACGCATTGAAATCATTTGAAAAATTGATAACGGTGTTTCAAACAAGTCAAATTTTGAAATGTAGGTTAGGAGTCTTATTGTCGACTCATCAAAACTAATCCCCTTTGCTAGAAAAGCCGTTTGGCCACTTCAGATGTGAATGCACCTTTTTTCCGCAGGATATGTCAAAATATTCTCTTCTACGACGACAACGGTTACTGGCGCGCCATGCTGAGCAAGATTAGATGAGCTGAAGATGACGAAACAGACATTGAAATTATACAGCAGGTAGGAAGAAGAAGCCCAATGTGATACATGTTTACCAATTATTAACTTCCCGTGTTTTAGGCACAGTCATCAAATTTTGGCACTCATACACGCTATCTACTCCGATTACGAGGAAACATGTTCAATTAGATTAATCGAGGATCAAACAACTACGTTAATGGAGTTAAAGGAATGCCTTCTGAGTGAATTGTCTGCTAAAATAGAAAACCCTTCGGACGTTCGAGAGATCCTGCAGCGTGAACTGAAAACCGATCGCGTTTATTTAAATTATCATCTTGAAAGGCAAAACGTCTGTTATATTATTTGTATCATTTTACATTGGTAAATTCACGAGCCCATCACCGTACCGTTACCACGTTGTCAGTACCACGTGGATGTTAACAAATTTGCCAATCCGATTGTCACGTTCGTCTTCTTCTTCTGGCACTTCTGTTTCATCATCCACAGGCAGTACTCGACGCTTTTTCATCTGCTCTTTGGGTGATTGTTCAATTTCTGCTTTTTGTTCCGCTTCGTACGGTTCCGGTTCGTATTCGCCATCTCCGTCGTGGAGAATGTCCACGAAAATGGACACCAGGGGATCATCGTCGGGAATGTGGTGGGCACTACTGGACAGGACGTTACGTGGATCAGCTTGCGCTATTTCGGCTTGAACGTCCTCCGGAATCGGGGCAGCCTGGGTGCAGGCGAGGGCGCCGAGCACTGCAAAAAGCGCACTAAATATTTGCACGATGACTATGGGTTATCGGGTTCTGAAATGAAAAACTTTGATCAACTTTGAGCGTCGGTCTTTTATAATTTACCATCGGTTTGGTCGTAAAGATTGCGCTTCAGTTTGATGATTTGGTTTATGAGCTATCTGCTACGATATGCAATTAGGGATTTTCAATTGGGGGAGAAAGGGTTTTATGGGCGGTTTATTGAAAGAAAAAAACATTTGATATAAGTATTATAAACTATAAAACTTTCAGCAAGATGATGTATGTATGTATGTATGTAGGAAGCCACCATCCTAGCGTGGGCCTTGCCCTGCATGCGGTTCCACTTAACAGAAAGATCATGCTTTGTTACCGTTCTAAATTCAACATACTGCTGTATGAAGGGCCAAAAAGGGTTGGGTAGGTCCGTAGGGCAGAGACGCTTACGCGAAACCTGCAGAATAAGAGAATCTCCTTCCAGCAATATGATGATCCAATAAAACGAATAACAAAATAATACGCAATCCAATTAAGCTTTCCACTACAGATGGTTTTGTTTGAGAACTGGCGCGTCAAATTCATTACAACTGTTGGAGTGGAATGTAGCAATCATGAAGATGATAGACACATCCTCCCTAGACTCCGGTTGGCCATCCACTCCATTGTCCAATTGAAACTTCAATGATGCCCCGATGCACCCCTCCCAATCCCAGCATTTATATGTTTTTAAATCAATGAAATATAATCAGGTTCATGCAATATATATCAAATATAAAATATATAAATGAAATAAGTATATATAAGGAGTATGTAATTTGAGACGGAAAAATTGATAGCCTGTTCTGTATGTTTTCAAAACTGTATACCTTGCTTGTCGAAATTTCCTTTCTGCTGGTTCTTGGGAGCAATAACATGTATTAGTTTGCACTGCACCCCGAAGCAACCTAAACATAAAATCATATATGATGAAACAATAAAACTTTCAGCAAGATGATTACGAGAAATTTGATGGCTTTTTCATCGACTCACAATTTGAAAATCCTAAGGGTGGGGAGCCAGATTCCGGATGATCGGGTGATCCGATGTCAGGTAGCGTGCCCGATTGATAGACTCACTAAAGTGATCATCGAGCATTTTTATCTCGGCCAGACGGTGGACCTCAGATGTTCTTGTCCTCGGAGGGGTGTTTGGGATCACACTGACGAATTTGTTTTGAACACGCTGAAGTTTCAGGTGATGTATTTTTACGCAACTCTCCCAGATTGGCATGCCGTACTCGATGACTGGAAGTATGATTTGCTTGTAGACAGCAAGCTTGTTTTTCAGGGATAATGTGGACCTTCTGTCGATCAATGGGTACAGTAGTCATCCGAACGTTACTCTTTTTGAAAGTTTTGTCAACCGGCTCCCTGAAAATAGGCTTGCTGTCTAGAAAAACGCCAAGATAGACAGTTGATTTGACCCATTCCACCGTTGTGTTTTTTAGGCTTATTTTACAATCCTCAGGCGGAACAAATTTGAGATAGTTGGAGTGTGGGAAGAGGATGACCTGGGTTTTTGCTGCGTTGATACAGATGTTCCATTCGGTGAAGTATTCTGACAGGACATTTAGGCTTCGTTGCAGTTTCGCTGTAAGCGCTCTTGTTACCCTACCATTGTGGACGACTTCGATATCATCAGCAAACAATAACAGAGATCCATTTTCAGGGAGCGGGGTTATGTCCGAGTTGAATAGGTTGAACAGAAGTGGACCTAGTATACTTCTCTGCGGAACACCGGTGGAAATCTCCTGTGCATCGGACACCTTGCAGCGAAACACGGAATGTCCTGTCCGACGGATAATTTTCAATTATCTTCACCAGAGAGATGGCAGAGTTGTATCGTTTTAGCTTGTACGCAAACCATCATGCCACACGTTATCAAAGGCCTTCTCGATGTCTAAGAAGTGCCATGGCAGATGATTTCGAGACAGGCTTGTTCAGTCTGAGGATGTTAGTGACTCGATTAAGTTGTTAAATTGTCGATCGACCACGTCGGAAGCCAAATTGTTCGTCGAGCAAGATGTTCAGCTCGTCGGCAGATGAAAGAAGCCGACGGTAGATCGCTTTCTCAAACAGCGCAGATAATCCTGAGAGGAGAGGTTGATGGGCCTATATTGCTGTTCTACCATAACTGGTCCCATGTTGCTTTTGGTCAAATTGCAGCTTTTTCAATATATGCTTAGTTTTTTAACTATACTATTGGATACAAACAAAACATTATAAACTTTGTTCTGAGTTTGTATAAAAAACATCAAGTTAGCTGCCGTTCTACGCATAACTGTCCCATGTTGCGAAAGTTGCAGTTGAGAAAAAAGCGTTCTAGAGTTTTGCATCTGCCACCTGTATGTATAAGGCGCTGTAGATTCGTGTGTGAAACCTGCAAAATTCCTATGAGTGGCATTTGAAGATGCCGCTTTGAGTTTTCGATCGGAATCTCGTAGGTACACGCCACAAGATTATTGTTGCTGTGTGAATACTGAGGTTAAAATACATCAGTGGACTGATTGTTTCCATGTCCCATGTTGAAAATTCTAGGCATGAAAGTCCCACTACGACATTTGCCAAGAGATCTTCGATAGCAAAGTGGTCGAAGTTTACAACATTCTTTTGTAGGAAACACTCGACACTCAGCGTTGATAAGGGGCTTATATGTAACCAAACAATGCCCTGCATGAGGAAAACGTTGGCATTAAATTGTCTATATAAGCCACCATTTGCATTTGTTAGAACTGTGTTTTTAATGATGATGTGGTGATAAAAAATAATCAGAATCGTAGTAAGAGTACATTAACAACACGCACATGGCATGTATTTAAAGACGTAAATTCTATCACCAACGATCCATCAGCACACATCATGCAGTGGGACCGATATGCCTAGATTTTTTCTGCTGCAAGGCAAGGTTCTACGCATATCAGTCCCACTGAATCATTCTACCGTATTTTAACGCTACAACAATAATCTCGTTGGTTTAGCAATTCTCAGATTCCATCAGAAACTCAGCGGCATCTTCAAGTGCTAATCTCATAAATTTGTGGGTTCTGACACGAATCTTACCGGCCCTATACAATAGTGACGCAAAATCTCTGAAACGCTTTTCGGTCGCTGCAACATGGGACGGTTATGCGTAGAACGGCAGTATAGCTCTGCCGTATGAAGGATCTTTCCCAGGTTTCTGGATGGGGATGACTTTGGCTGACTTCCAACACGTGGGAAGTAGCGCGAAGCAGGGAGGCAATGGGATGAAAACCATCGCCAGATGGTTATAGAACTGGAGGCTCAGTTGCTTGAGCTCCAAGTTCACGATGTTATCGAAACCTGGGGCCTTCATGTTCTTTGAGCTTTTGATATAAGTCAACAATTCGTCAGCTGAGATCTCCAACTCCTCTGTGAAGTCGTTGGGGCTTATATGGATGTTAGTGATAAGCGCGCTAACGGCAGCTTCGTGTGCACTGACGATGTTTTGTCCGAGATTGTGGGAGCTGACGAAGTGTTAACTTCTCTCAGCAGCCTTCTCTACAGGAGTTATCAAGCGATCCTTAGTGCCATTGCTGTTAAGTGGGATAAAATGTGGAATGAGCTTTGGCTTTGTTTTTAACATTTTTGTCAACTTCCAGAACGGCTTTGTACAATCTGGGAGAGAGCGGATCTTATCGGGGAAATTGTTATTCTTAAGGTCCACCATTCTGGCCTTAATAATTATGTTCACTCGATTACAGTGACATTTGAGCGTTGGCAAACCAGCTGGTACTGCCTTCGAATGGCGTTGCGCAATTGAATAAGTTCTTTAGTGGGTCTATCAATGGGTACAGAGTCACTCACCTGATCTATCACCGGTACATGTTGCTCCCGGGCCTGGGAGATCGCTTGCTCGATGCTCTGCAGCTGCCGTTCGATGTCATCAACCAACTCTAGGTGCATGTTGAAGTCGATGTTGCCGTCAACGTGTTGTCGGAATCTCTCCCAACTGGCGCGATGGTAGTTTCGTCTGGTGATTCGATGCCGTTTGACCAAGAAGCCAACTGCGGCCACCACCGGATAGTGGTCCGAGGCGAGCTCCTGGTGTACGATCGGCTGGGCGATGTTGTTCCCCATGTTGGTGAGGAAGATGTCGATTGTCGAATGGGCCCCGGATCTGCTCAACTGGGTTGGAGTATCCGGGCCCAGGATGGTTTAATTTCCCTCTTTCAGGTCTTCCTGCAGAATCATTCCGTTCCGATTCCGTCCGGTAATAATAAACTGCCCCTGCCTCCGAGTCAGCTTGTGGATGTCGTTTCGTAGGACCGTTGCTGTTCCGTTAATGGTACTGGCTTGCTTGGGACAATAGGCCGACGGCATATTCGACCTCAACTCCGATGAATTCAATAAACTGCAGCTGGAAGCTCGAAAGCATGTTGTTGTTACGCAGGGCGATCGCGACTCCTCTACTAGAGCCTCAACGATCAAGTCCCACAACCCGATAGCCATGAATGGAGACGCTAAGTTCGGGCTTGAGGTGCGTTTCCGTGACGATGGCGATATCGATGTCCTTCCTGTTAAGTAAGTCTCCGAGCTCGATAACTTTGTTCCGGATGGAACAAGCATTCCAATTGAGAATGTTGATGGTGTGTTTATGGTCCATAATTAAAAATGAACGTCATCGTCACGGATGTGGCGGCTTTGAGTTGTTCGTCCCTAGAGCGGCAGGAACGTAGTTGCAACAATCAATATGTAACTAGCGATTTGAAATTGGTTCACTGTTGTAGAACCCCTTGGTCCGTATTACACCTTGAATCCAGCACATTGTTATACATATTTGCGCCTTTATTTTGATTTGCTGTGTTATTTTGACAGAATATTTGAGAGTGTGTTCATGTGAGTTCATTATAAGGGGTGCATTATTGAGCTTGGGACCGAGCTTGGGACGATGTTCTAGTACTGACTGAGCCAAGAAAAAAATCGTTTTTGTATGGGACCTACTGGTCTTAGAGTTAGTCTATGGTAGTTGTCTGTAGAGTTCTTAAACAAACTCGACCATTTGCTACGCGTTGTAGAACTGTCAATTGGTCGGTGATTGTGTGGAGGTACTGCAAGCCGGATTGCACCAACCCACTATGGTCCGAATGGACAAATTTCACGACAAAAATCGATAACTCGAAAACCATTATCTTTAGACAGATGGTGTCTTCGGGAGATTTGATTTTTAAAATAAGATCTATTTTCTGGTTTGGGTTGTGATAGTTAGTGATAGTCAGATAGGTGGTCCTTTTATGTTCATAATAAAAATTTCAACTTTTTATTCTTATGGTCTCTCCCTAAGGAAAGTTATAAAAACTGTTATAAAACGATACGTAGATGAGATAGAATTAAATTATTTTCACCAAAGTTTCATTAAATTAAAATATCTACAATTCTGTTGGAGCAAAAATCCTCTAAACCATAAGAATAAAAAGTTGAAATTTTTATTATGAAAATAAAAGGACCACCTAAGTCACAACCCAAACCAAAAATAGATCTTATTTTAAAATCAAATCTTCCGAAGACATTATCTGTCTAAAGTTAATAGTTTTCGAGTTATCGATTTTTGTCGTGAAATTTGTCCATTCGGACCATAGTGCAACCTGGAGGAAGCGACCGGCGGGGGTTGACGGCGGCTGCCGCGAATCGTTGCTGATCGGTGGCCGATAGACCGCTTGGCATGGTGATGATTTAATTGCAACGGCGGTAGATTTGGCACTTGGTACTGGAGTGTTGGGAAGTTTTCCTCGTCCATTCGAGAGGTGGTCGACGTTGGCCAGGTCGGGACTTGCTGGACGCCTGCTTGCCGATCGCCAAAAACTCCGCACGTTTGGGACAGGTTCGATTGCTACCTTCATGATTAGCGCCACAGTTGGCACACTTTGGAGGGGCACCTTCGACCATCGGTGCATAATCCTTGGTATGTTCCGGCACATTCTTGTATGCTCCGGCACATTTGCCACATCGAGGTTTCATGTGGCAGTTTCGAGTTCCGTGGCCGAACATAAGGCAGTTGCCACACTACGTAACGTCGCGACGACGACGCGTCGTGCTGTCTCGGGCGGTTTTGGTTCCACTCGACAATGACGATAAAGAGGGCCCGTGTTTTCAACATGTCCGCCATCGTGACGGAACCCTTCTCCAGGTGGACCAGATAGAGTTGGTCCCGATGATTTCCCTGATGCTGTCGTCTTACGGGGAACACCTTCACTGGTTTTAGAGCGGCCTATTGCAGCATTGCATTGATTATTTCGTCCGGAGTAAATTCAGGAAGGCCACGGAGAATCACCTTCAGCGCTTTAACTTTTTTTTTAAAACACTATTTAAAAAAACACTTTTTTGAGCGTATAAATGGAACGATTGTGATTGGGAAACAAGGAGAATTTAAAATTAACACTTCATTTGATCACTTTTTAAAAATAAAAAAAAAACATTGAAAAACTTTTTTCAAATTTTCGCTAGAAAACGCGAGCAAATTCCTTAAAATTCTACAAGAAGCTTTTCTTTTGACAGCGGCTTGTTTCCGGGTGCATCCTGCATATAAAACTCGTGTCGCTTTGCAACTAGGTGAACTCTAACAGCACGGTAGTCAGTAACCATTAAGCACTTGATTTTTGTATCGGTACTGCCCAGCTTGTATAGCGGATTAACTTGAATCGCCGCACGTTCGGTACCGTATCCGCTTGTAGCTGCTCAGTTTCGATATGGCTTCGGGAGCTGATGCCGCTGGTTCAGATGACACCATGTGTTGATTTTGTTGACTTGTTGAAAACGGGGGAAAAAACATCGTATCGAGAGAGCGAAAAACACGACCGTACGTGTCGCTTGTTCGAAATGGAATTGCGACTAACAGCACTGGGTGAAAAAATATTATTTACTCCCTCCCAGGTTGTTTATCGGTAACCATGATACCTATGCTTACTAAAAACTTCTGCAACAAGTTTGCTATATACTCGCAGCCATGGAATCTCGTCGACGTCGATTGTGCTGTCGGTCCATCCTAAGCTTCTTAGTTTTTCACCTACTCTGAATCCGACATTCCTAGATTTGGCGTCAGCAGTTTGAACGGGGTGGCTTTCAGGGGTATTGTAATGAGTTCGGCCTTTTGATCACGAGTATCAATTTACTTGATGTGTACTGTATCGCTTCAAACCAGATCTCGGATAAAGTAATACTTCACGTCAATGTGTTTGGTCCTTTTGCTTTCCAGGGTTCTTAGTCATACCAACACATTGGTTGTCCTCGTAAATCGGCACAGGGGTACCATGTACATGAAGGTCTTCCACTCGCTTGAGTGCAGTACAGTGTAGAGTTGAAGAGCTGTGCTGGAACCGACAGGATAACATACATCTAGCCTGATCCAGATAATGTATATCAGGCTACTGGGCAATTCCTGGCTGAGTAGGCTGAGTTGTAGGCCTTTTCTATTGGAGTTCTTGTCGGATTGCACTCTCTCATGCTGAAATGATTCAGAGTCTTCATGATGCAGGTCTCCCACGATAGGCCCAAGGAATTTCCGCAACGGTTGTAGTCGATCTGCATCCTGATAAAATACCGCAGTTCGCCAGAATCGGCTAATGTGAACAAAGAAGACAGCTTCTTCTTGAGCTAGTTGGTGATGTTTATGTTTCTTCTGGCAATCAGAAGATCATCGACGTATAAAATGATTCACAGCTATCCTCTCGATCTCACTGGTGAACATCTGATTATAACACCGAGGCAATTGGTACAATCCGTGAAGCGACTTTCTCAGCATGCTCGCCATCCCCCGTGCTGATTTCACACCGTCTAAAGCACCGATGGAAATAGTTTTCTGTCGAGGCTGCTGTCGAAGTTGGTTCAGCGTAATCCCTTAGCACATCATTAACGGTGGGCAACAGTAGCGCAGTTCAGAAGCGCTGCAGCGCTCTCATTTTAGTTTAGCCACCCTTCTTCACAAAGGTCGTTGCTATAGCGGTGATCAATTTAGTTACCCTATTCCATACCGGTAGAAAGGTAGAACTAAACATTTTGACAACATTGGTTCTAGGAGGTTATCAACATCGTATTTAAAATATGCATTGGAATGCGTATATTTGATATATTATTATCAATGTCTAAAGCTGATTTATTCGTTCTAATTACTGGATAGATCGAATATGGTTTTAGCATATAATTTATGCATTTTAGTATATTTGTTTTTCTCCGTGTACCAACCGCTTCACGCGCTGCAATCGGGCTGCTAAATTTGAGCACCCGACTCTTCCCGAAAGCCCCGTTAGTTATGGCCCAAACACAATGATAACGGAAACGGAAAACGGCAAAGCCCGATCTGAGTATACCTGCTTGTCGGAAAGAAAACAGGCTAGATTCTGCCGATTCGAATTGGACATATCGAAGCCATTTGCAGCAACTGTCAAAATTTGCGTTTTCCGTTCCGTTTCCGTAATCATTGTGTTTGGACGGTTAGTTTGGTAGCGCGTTTAGAAGCGATCGGTACACTCTCGCGCCACTTTACTCAATTTTTGAGTACAATTGTATGCTATCTCTTTTTCTCTCACGGAAATGTTACTCAATTTTCGTTAAAAAGTGGATCAACTCAATTTTTGAGTAGATCCACTTTTACAAAAATTGAGTAATATTTCCGTGAGAGAAAAAGAGATAGCATACAATTGTACTCAAAAATTGAGTAAAGTGATCGCGAGAGTGTACGGTGGTGAGTGATTATAGAGCGCTGCTAAACGGGCTTCTATACCCCACCGTTAATGATGCTCTTATGCTCTCATAAGCGTCGTTAGAAATATCGACCGATGCGTCGGGAATAAAATCAGTCACTCCCAAGAAGTTAGAAGTTAGAAGTTAGTCGAGGAAAAAATCGGTGGGAAATTCAATGGGGATAGTTATATTTACACCCGACTTGAGTGAAAACCAATAATCGTGTTCACAATTTTATTCTAACGCAACATTTCTGACAACACCACAGCCAGCGTTAGTCAGTGTCACATTTCGAATGTCTTCTTTGCTCGTGGTTTTTATCATCGATGCACCGACCACCAGGGGCCTGGCAACCCTATCCTTGCTACTAACATTTGACAGAATGAAACATATCGCGGGCCTTATTTGAATAAGGCCCGTCTGACGTTTGTTTCTACGGGTACGAGCCCCAGTATTGTTTACAAACAATGAATCTTTTGACGTTTAGATGTTAGAGATGTTGGCTAAAGCAAAATGACTTCTTGCCAGCTCCCTGCCGACCACCGACCGGCCGACCGACAGCTGACGATAAGCCAACGAAAATAGTCCAAAACAAAACAGACGGTGGTTGGCTAGTTCAGCTTCGATTCAAATTAGGTAGATAATAGTTCAATCAACGTTATTTAATTTACCATTCCAATAGGACAGTGTGCCATCTGTGTCGAACAAAGTTCATTTTAGCTGATAAGGATCGTTCATAGATTTAGTTCACGGTTCCTTCCTCAGAGCTTATCGAATACAGAGCGAGAGAACATTATTCGTTCCATGATGATCGCCGATTTGGAGCTAATCAAGAACCACATTGGTGAATACCCAGATTTTCCGACGAAGGGAATTCTGTTCAAGTAAGTGGTACATATAGCTTGAAATTGAAGTTAATCTGAGTTTTGTTCTGTTACAGGGATATATTTACGGCCTTGCGAAACGGCCCTGTGTGTCAAGCGTTGAAACGGTTAATAATCGCTCATATTCGAAACACATGTCCGCAGATTGAAGTCGTCGTTGGCCTTGAAGCGAGGGGCTTTCTGTTCAGCCTGCTGATTGCCGCTGAGCTAGGTATCGCTTGTGTTCCGATTAGGAAAAAAGGAAAACTGCCCGGCGAATGTGTCAAATATGAGTACAAACTGGAATACGGGACGGTATGGAATTTTGAGTATGTTTGGTGATCGTAATCATCGACTGATGATTTGTTTTTGTAGGATGTATTCGAGATTCAACAAGGTAGCATAACGCCCGGACAGAAAGTACTGATCATTGATGACCTTCTGGCTACTGGTGGAACAATGGACGCTGCTAACAAGTTGGTGCAACAGATTGGCGGTGTTGTTGAGCAGAATTTGGTTATTATCGAATTGACTTCGCTGGGAGGTCGGAAGAAGCTGGAAGCATCAGGTTTCGCTGTACATTCCTTTATTGAATACGACGATGTCGAATGATTTCTGGGACACTAAGCCACAGAAGCGAAGCTATGAGAATCTACCATCTATTCGATAATAAAAAATCGATGTTAAGTTGTTTTTAGTTATTTGGAGTTTAGAGGATAAACGCATTTTTCCGCAGGCAAATTAGTTCAGTTTGTGTTCAGTGTAGTTGATATGATCAACGCACGTTTGGTTGATATGATTAATTGCATATACATACCAAATCAAGCTGTAATATGCATTAGGTCTCAAGACTCTCAAGTAACATTGAGAGATTCTCTTCGTCGACTTTCTCATTCGTAAATAGTTTGTCTATTAAACGATTTGCTGATGTTTTTGACGTATTGGTTCCTAAATAGGCTTTATATTACCGTAATGTGTGTGGAAAATACTTGAACATGTGTTTACAAGCCGTAGGGACGCAAAGAGAAAGTCGTCGAAGAGAGTCTCCCATTGTCGTTTAGGAGCTAATGTATTTTTCAGCTTGAAATGTTAGTTGAACCTATGGTTCAAAAAATTTTTTAGTGGTTATATGTCTACAATTTAGCTAAACACAAAAGTGCAGCTTCTTTTATGGGAAAAATAAAATTTTATCTCACTTCTAGATGGATCAATCACAATGTTTTTTTTATACATGGGATTAAGTATTCAAAAATGAATTTTTCGAAAACAATATTAAGGGTGTATGTGTCAACAATCCAATTTCCATTGTCCGGCAGCGATTAGGTATATGGAAGAAAAATGTCTGTAGCTATCATTAATATTGTTCTTGTTCTTAGGGCTTAGGTCCCTCATCAGCACCCCCAACCCCCTTCAAAGACTTTTGGCCATACTCTTTTATTTTCAATTTTCACCTCATGTTGAAATGGACATTTAACGATTATTTTAATTGTTTTCCAATAGTTACAAGCTTATAAGAACAGGGTGGCCACAGACTCGGGAAAATCGGGAAATGCGGGAAAAATGCGGGAATCCAAAATCATCCGGAAATATGCGGGAAAAAGGCGGTAATTTCAAAAGTCATCGGGAATTTTTATCATATGGAAGGAACCATACGCACACCTTTTTCAAATGATTTGAGTAGTGTTTTTGTCATTTACTCGGTCCACCGATCTCATTGTTCAGTCTGTTCAAATCGTACCACTTAGAGCATCTTCAGCGGTGGTCTATTTTAACATCTCTATAGTTGATTTGCATCAGCAAACTTAAAAAGAACCAGCTAAAATAGACCAACTTTGCGTTCCCCGCACCGGTGTAGTATTTCTTGTTGTGAAACCCACCAACGCCTATCATCTTGTCAATCTTGCAATATCCAGAGATCATAAGTTTTGCTTTTTTCAGAGACCGAGGATTTTTCGCAAACTTTTTATCATGGATTGGTTTGAGTGGTGGTGAGTGTGTGAATGCATGCATCTCATTTAAACGACATTAGATAGTGCTAATAGTGATAGATAGAGCCACGCCAAGCTATGACAAAAGGCACTTTCTGCGACGTTTCAACATGCCAAGGGATATGATCCTAGACGTTATGTGACAACTAGAGTCAACTGATGACTTTTTCCAGCTGTTGCGATGCAGCTGGATATGTTGGCCTTAGTGTTACATAGGTGCACTGCAGCCTAACGGATGTTTACGTATGTCCTCAGCTAGTTCTCTCGACGAAAACTTGCGGGTTGGTAACCCTGAGGATTTTTGCAAGTCTGTCCTTAAGTCTTACGGCCCAGTATTTACGCCCACAATATCGGAAAATGTTAACAAACTAATGGACAAAAATTATCTCCCAAAAGATCGAAAAAAATCTTGTAAATTCAGTGCACTTAGAAACTTAGACTTTCCCGAGGTTTAGTTATTCTCCCTGATGTCAAAGGAACCTTCCATAAAATCAGGGAACTTTCCAGAAATTCAGGGTTCTTCCTAAAATTTCAGACAACTTTCCTGAAATTCAGATTGTTTCCTAGAAATTCAGGGAATTGATGATGATGATGATGATGATTTGAACTACCATCTAATGTAGCAAGGCAACTGCCTATAGCACTGGACTGTTTTAATTAAACAATTTGATCAAGGTTGTACTGTGCTAAATGTTTCATCATGTTCCCGTATGAAGGGCCAAAAACGTATTGTGGGCCCGTAAGAAGATACACTCACGCGCAACCCAAAGCTACAGGGATCTAGAGAGAATCTCCTTCCAGAAACAAGTTCGCATAAATCACACCAAAACCGAGCCCTCGCCAATTAAAAAGTCCCATTAGATGGGGAGAAGAGCCCGCCCTCTATTCACGAAATGTTAACAACAGGAAGTTGGCACCCGAATAGAAATGGTGATGTAAAAAATATTAGCAGACATCTTCCAAACATAAAATTTGAATGTGGGTTGTCGTATTCTAAATGTATTCAGAGTTCAAAGTAACGCCCTAGTACATATAAATACAACATATTTAAACTTCACATTAAAAACAAACGTATTGATGATGTTAAATTTAACATCAGAACACGTCTTATAAAACTAGAATCTAAAATTACATGACAATCAAACGTTATGTATGTGTGAAATGTTGTGTACCTAAGACATCTAAACACATCTGATGATATTATAATTGGCCGTTACCTTAGAAATAAACTTCATTCTACTGTAAAAGACTACAGGTCTACAGCATTAGAAAACTTCTTACAACATAAGAATGAAACGTTACAATAGAATCAAAGGTCTTTGTGAAGTAAAATGTTGTATTCATAATAAGCCAGAATACATCTTGTGTCATGACAATCACACGTTGCGTTGAAATCCATGTTCTTATAGATGTAAAATTTTGTACTCATAAAATATCGGTAAATATCCGATGCGATTAGAATTAAGTGTGAATCGTATATGTTTTGGCGATATTGGTGCATATTTACTTTATGTACTTTACTCAACACCCGAATAAAAATCAAAATTAGCTCAGCCTAACATGTGATTTTGATGCTTTCAGATTATTTGGTTTTAATGTTATTATCTACAACTGAAAACATCCGGAAACGATACACCGTCACGTTTTTCTACATCTGAATGCATCATACATCATCTCTTTTATTGGATAAAATCGACACTTGAAAACATATGTAAGATGTTTATTCATAACCTTTAATACATCTGAAAACATCAAAAATCCTTTGACTGTGCTGTTTTATTCAAATACATTTGAAAACATCAATATGCTTTGATATCTTAAAACATCAGAAAAACATTTTATTTGAATGTCAAAATCATGACGTTAAAGGGACATTGGATTAGAAAAAATTTGTTTGAAAATGTCTGATGTTAACATCATGTTACCTTGCCTAAATACAGCGAAAACGATCTGATCTCTAATGTTCAACGTAAGATGTACATTTGAATTTCATGTTGATGTAGACATTGAAATCAGACATCAGCCTGATGTAAATTTTTATTCGGGCAGTCCCACTCTTCCTATTCAAATCGCTTCAATCGGGTACTCTGATGGTCCCTCCCTTTATCCCAACATATGATGTTACATAAATATATGAAAAATTCAGAGAAATTAATATGATTAACTTACCTTGATTTTGCAGTCATCTTACCTTGAAGCTTGTGTTAGCTTGTTTGGTTAAAAGTAAAATTGGTTAAGGTTCCTCGTTCCTCACTTACTGCTTCAACCTTTCTTTGATGTAGGGTCCATATTATCGTCTCGGTGTTCCTCCTTTTGAAGAGCTGACTTTGGTAGCGCATATCGAGACTGACATGTCATAAGACACCGCTCACGGCCATGGGATAGGAAAAAGAAAGAAGAGAAACATTAATAATTGGTAACATGCTATGCGCATGTGAGATTTTCATGGTGATATTCTCACAACGGCCATTCAGAATGGTTCGACGGATGCATATGAGAGATCATTCCCGATGAGTTTCCAATCGATTACTCAGAAGACAGAAACATTTTACTACGTGCTACATTTGGGAATTTCAGGTCAATGATCCCCCATCGCATCTTCAAGTGGTCATTACAAGCTGTCCATTTGGTTCAGGCATTTTTGAACGTTTATGTGACAGCCTATTCACACATGAAATCTGCCGCGACCAAGCTGGCAGAACGCGCCCATACCCCTTTCTGAACCGAAGGGCAGGGTTCCTAGAAATTCAGGGAATTGTCCACAAATTCAAGGAGCTTACCACGAGTTCAGGGAAGTTTCCAAAAGTAAAGGGTTCTTCATAGAAGTTCAGGTAACTATCCAGAAATTCAGGGGCTTCAGAAGTTTAGAAAACTTATCAGATTGTTTTGGGTATTTTTTCAGAAGTTCATAGAACTACTCAAGATGTTCAGGGAACTTCCCAAAAATTCAAGAAACTTTCCAGAAAATTAGAGAACTTCCAATAGAGAACAGTCAAGAAATTCATGAAGCTTTTCAACAGTTTGAGGATCTTCCTAGAGGTTTAGTGAACTTCATAGAATTTCATGAAACTTGCTAGACATATACAAAACTTCTTAGAAGTTCAGCGAACATGTAGGAGGACTGCCTTGACGCTCAGGGGTTCTCATGAATTCAAAAAACTTTTCAGAACTTCAGGAAATGCTCACAAAAATCATGGAACTCCCCCAAAGATCAGGAAACTTTCCAAAAGGTCAGCAAACATCTCAGACGTACAGAGAACGTCCCAGGAATTTAGAAAATTTCCCAGAAGTTTAGGGATCTTTCCAGAAGCTCGAAAAAACTTCCGGATGCTCAAGGGCTTCAGCAATTCAGAAAATTTCTCAGTAGTCCTGCGATCTTCCAAGAATTTCAGAAAACTTCCCCCAAAATCGGGGAACTTTCCAGAATTTCAGAAAACGTCCCAGATAGACAGGAAACTGGATTTTTTGGGCATTCGAAAAGTTTAGTAAACCTTCAAAGGATTTTTCCATAAGTTTGGGGAGCTTCCTAGAACTTCAGGGATCTTTCCAGGTGATCGAGAAACTTTCCAATCGTTCCGAAAACATCCAAAAAGTTCAGGGTATTTAAGTTTTAAGAAGAACTTAAACTTCTTACTACTCGATCATTTTTCGAACCCAACCAAAACGAGAATAAAGAAACCAACTACTTTTTAATCAATTTCATAGAATTTCCACCTATTCACAATCTTGGAGATCATAAAAACATCTCGGTAATGCTAACTATTCCACAGAAATTCTACGGCTTCCAAGATTTTTTTTCAATTTCTCGTAAGTTATTTAAATATGTGTGATATTCTGCTCTTTATCACAGAATATGTACCTGCTGGAAGTTAAAACAACTTCTGGAAAGCGAAATCTGATTTTCTAAGTTTCTTTGAATTGAATCAACTTTTCTAAAGTTCCACCATTTCTCTTCTTGAAAGACAGCGAGCAAACTTCATGATTATCTGGAAACTTCCAATTATTTTATTCAACTGCCGAGAAGTTTAATCAACTTCTGGCATGTTCATTATAGATATTTCCACCCAATCTTCATAGATATTCTGCAGTTCATTAAATTAAATTTTTAAAAAATGCGTTCAGTAAGAAAGTTAGAAGCTTATATAAGTTCTGAAATTATGCAAAATAGATCCGGTATAAAACAAAATTTACAAACACCAGCGATGCAGCGATGTTTTTGCGTTTGGTCTAAACAAATAAATCCAAACCACGATTTGAACCACCGCTGAAGATGCCGTTAGAAGATCTGGCTACACGGCTGTAAAAGGTAAGGCCAGAAATGAACTTATCTTTCATGTGGTGGCGAATGTGTTTGAAGTTTGGCGAATTGCGTTTGTAAGGGTGTTAACACATGACGAAAGAAGAATTTGGGCAGCTGTGCTCAATGCCGTCTGACGTTGTTTGCTGGATTCCAGAGAAAAGAAAATGGTTTGGACAAATTTTGGCTAGAACCAAGAAGGAGCTACCAAATTTGACATTTGTTGAAAATTGGCTCATCCTGTTGCACAAAAAGGCGTATGTTAAATAAATGGAAAGTGTCTGATGGTAAATCATGCTGGAAAAAGTTTGGGAGCTCAGAGATTTAGCTACGAGTAATTTATATTAACTCATCTTAACAGTCGGGAAAATAAGGCAAAAATGCGGGAAAAATTCGGGAAAAATGCGGGAATTTTTATATTAAGATTGTGTGGCCACCCTGTAAGAAAATGAGGTTCCTTCAAAACTTAACAGATTAAAAGATATCTGATAAGCCAAATAAAATTGATGATTTTTTCATTTTTCGGGTTTTAGCATGAGCCCAAGGTTACCTTACCAATCAGACTAAGGCCGGCGTGGTCTCTGCTGTATACAGAAGTTGTCTCCATTCTATTCGGTCCATGGCTGTCACTCGCCAGCCTCGCTGTCTGCGGAGGGTCTGCAGGTTGCCAGCTCGTTTATGGTACCACAACAGCTCTGGTAGAAAGTAGCCGCTCGATGCCCGCTTTTCCATACCTTCTGTCGTGTCCAGCAAACCTCCTGCAGTGCTACGACTTCGAAGTTACATGGTTGAAGTTCGTCATAGATTATCCTATCGCAGCCAGGGAAGCAGAGCGATTTGCAGTTCCATGTTCCGAGTTTCCAATCGTAGTCCTTAATTCGTCGCCTAGGTCTTTGCCGATTGTTCCGGTCCGTATTAACATCTGTTTTATTTGTAACATTGATTTTTTTATGGGCGGCTTGTTGGGCCTTCCCCAACCCCCTGTTTCGCCGGAGGCCCATCGTGCACAGCACTGTTTAGAGTCCCACGCTGTATTCACAAGGACGATGATCAGCCGCTCCTAGCATGGAGAACAGACGCTGTTTTGAGCCGCCCCTAAAATGGAGAGCAGACACTCAGCTAGACTGTACCCTTTGAAGAGGGCAGCCCCCCCTTCCCTGTCAGCATATGACCAAGGTCCCACCGGGGTTGGTTATCCGATCTTTCCTATGGTTACTCAGACCCCAGTCGGTACCACGGGGAGGTAGGGATAGGAGTGACTGGACAAGAGGCTAAAGATCGCAGTAGGATCTATGTTATACCTGCAGGTACGCGAAGTACTAATGGTACGCATTGTCCAGTCATTTACCAACCTGTGAGCCCAAGGTTGCAACTCCGTTATTGTCAGATGAGCAGTTATTATACCGAGAATCAACAGATAATGATTGGGATTAACATGCATCCTCAATGATGATGATGATGATTGATGATGATGATAATGATGATGATGATGATGATGATGAAAAATTTGTATTTTCCATTTCATTTCAACTACCTTTGCTTATCTTGACAGATATGCGTATTTCGTCTACGCGTCTGACTTCTTCAGTGTCTCGTACTAATAAGTCGAGTTATTAGTACGAGACACTGAAGAAGTCTGCACATAGTAGACGAAATACGCGTAGCTATCAAGATAAGCAAATCTCGAGTAATTCATGATTAGGGCCTAAAAGCCATTTGTAGACAATGACTTAAAACGTTGATCTCTCACGAACCACGTGAATCCTACTATACACAGCTACTCCATATGGTAGAACTAAAACTCTTCTACCAGATGCTGCTTTTATTTCACGAGAGTGATTCAGGATTCAAGAGAAATCGACATTTAAAGTCATTGTTTACAAATGGCTTTTAGGCCCTTAACATGAATTACTCGAGAAATGTAGTTGGAATTAAATGGAAAATACTCATTTTTCTTCTCATTTCTAGATTTATTTAAATATTTGTACCGACTTAAACCAATGGTAAAGATGTCATTAGGGTTTTTTTTTGTTTCTTGATTATCGAGATTTTCAGTGCTGGTTCATCTCCCGTCGTAGTCACTCAAACACCACTTTTGGGCATTTTCGTAACTTCTCCGGGGGTGAGATTCGAACTAGTGACTTTGGCGTGAGAGGTATGGATGTTAACCAATACGCCGGGGCCGCCCCCATGTCCCCATAGGGTTAATCGAAAGTGTTATAACAAATGCGTTAAAAATGGACCAAGTTCGGATGGTGATAGAAACAACTTCAAAAAATTATTCAGTGGAACAAATTTTACCTAAATCTTACGTTTATTTAAGCTTCTAAAAAGAGACTTTGGCGTTCTGTCGGCCTTGAGTGGCCTTACGGCAGTTGACCGGGATATTAGGTCTGGGCGTTGAAAAGATGGATGTTGGCATGTTCTTCGGCGCTTTCGTTTTTTCGTTCAGTACTCCTCAATTTTGGCCATTAAATTGTTCCTCAATTTGCGAGTGTTGGCGGTCTTTGTTGCAACGTTCATTTTCAGGGGTCCATCTCCTCCAGTCATCTCTTCGACGCTTCTTGCCTTTTTACAGAAGGGAGAGGATATTGTAAATGCCAGCTTGGCTTTATCGGGTGGACATGAAATTCCTCACAATGTCCAGCTTCATTACTCCGCCATGGCTCTAGCAGTACGACAAAACCATCATGCGTAGTTGTTTGACTGTTTTTGCCATGGCGTTTGAAAATTAACTGATAACACTGTCAATTTTTTTCTGTACACTGCAAGGTTGCTTCGACTGCCATGGATCCTTAAGAGTCACCCACAATTGATACGTTGCGGATGCGTTTGCGTGAATTTGATAGTTTTCCCATACACGGTTGTTTGCAAAAACCCATTAATGGGTGAAAAAACACCCATTTTCAAATAGCATACCCGTCTGTCATAAAATGGGAAATTCTCAATCATGCAATGGGTAAAAAATACCCATTGAAAGGGAACCTCATCACAATACAAAAAACGGGTATATTTTTACACATTAATGGGTGAAATAACAGTTCAAAAACGAAGCGTATCGGTGCATTTTTGGTGGACAGCGCAGTTTGTTTTATTTTACTTAATGTTATAAAACCTAACATAATATTCGAAACAATATACTGTTGGAATAATGCAAGTAAGACATACGATAGTTTTTATAAATAAGAATCTAATGCTTCAAAATTATGCTTCCAGATCGTCGATTGTAAAAACTTGTGTTAACAACCGCTTTGTGTGCACGGAACATGGAGGAACTTACAAAGAAGCTGGACGCAGAATTATTGATTTTTTAATAGATTCTTCGTTTCCATAGACATGAATAAAGACTTAGTAAAAGTATTTCATTTCTATTTTTTTGTATTTTATCATTAAGTACCATGAATACTATAAATTTACTATTTACCAAACTGCTTAATAATCTGCACCCAAAAATGGGTAATATTTCACCCATTTTGGAGAAACCTCGATTTTTATTGCAATGGGTGAATAAATACCCATTTTGTGACAAAGACTGCTTTTACCCATTAATGGGTAAATCAAGTTACCCATTCAATGAGGAGAGACACTTCTAGCGAAAATGGGTGTTTTTTCACCCATTAATGGGTTTTTGCGAACAACCGTGTAGGTTTTCTGTCAAATTTACGTCAACGCATCCGCAACGTATCAATTCTGGATCAACAATAGAAAAGGGCCCATCAACATTTGTAAACAAACACTTCTGAACCTATTTCCTCGCAAAGCGTAGGCCACCCACGCAAACCAATACCATCACCATGTAGGGGAAAGTTTCCCCTACTCGATGATTCTGTAGGTTTGCGTGTGTAGCGAACGGCTTCCGAGAAAACGGGCTCAGAAGTGTTTGTTTACAAATGTTGATGGGCCCTTTTCTATTGTTGATCCAGAATTGTGGGTGACTCTTTACACCACCAGTATAAGGTAAGGTAAGGTAATCGCATAATGCTTTGTTCATACAAAAGCGTTGTAACATAATACAAGGCTAGCTTGATGACATTTTCCTTGTAGATACTTTTCAAAACACCCTTGTATTATGTTACAAGTGTGTAGTCTGAACAAAGTATAAGCATGATTGACCTCCCACGGATGCTATTCCGTTATTGCTAGATCAGCTGTATTTACACAAAGAACCAACAGATGATGTTTAAAGCCGGTGACCCATTATGAAGCAATGCCGATGCCGGCCGTGCCCGAATTCTGGACAAGAAAGGAAGGACCGTGTTGATTATAGTCACTAGATTCATAGTCTGGCGGATACAACGACGGGAGCCAATTTGAACTGTCACTTGGCGGAGCCAATCAAGCATTACATTACAGTAATGCTCGATTTGCTCGCTAAGTTGCGTTCAAATTGGCTGCCGTCTGTATCTGCCAGACTATGAATCTAGTGATATTATGTTGATGTGAAACTCGCTTTGAAGGAAGCCGAGAAATCCTCTGCACCTAGGGGAAGGTTAGCAGAAGAACTAGTTTTGAGGAAGCAAGACGTTTCAAATCGGTAGTGTTACTATTGAGGATACGACATGGCGCAGTTGGCAGGTAAGTAAGGATAACAGTACATGTACTACTCGTTATATTGTTCTACCGAGTGAGGTGGACTCTGCTAAGAGTTGCTTTCGAATTTGGAGCGAACATGACTCTAAATCTATCAAAAATAAAATCTGGAGCGAGCAGATCGCCATTTTGAAATTCAAGCTAAGTAGCACTTCAAATGAAAAAAAATTGCTTCCAAATTAAAAAGGAAAAAAAAAAACAAAACAAAAACACGTAATTTTCAATGCTGCGGTTCTTACATTCCGTTTTCTGGCATGCTTTGCCACTGTGTGTAACTAACACTATTCGTCAAAAGCGCTCCAACTAGCAACAGAATACCGAACGCCAGTTGCACCGTATCCCGAATAGTCCTGCATGACCTAATCGGCGTTAAATCGTAAGTATAATGTGGAAAAAAGATGTTTTTTTCGGATACTTCTGTGTGCTTTTAGTTGGTGATCGGTTTTTCTGCCTGTGTATGTAAGTTGTTCACATGAGTACGTTTTCTTCTGAGCCCCCCTTTTCTATGGATATCCTGCAAATAGAGATAAGACAAGTTGGGCCGCCCTCCGATTGCTGGCCCTTCATAGCATTAGTAGCTGATATTGATTCTATTGATGCCTGACTCATTGATTTGGTATCAAACGGGGGAGACTTGGTCCTATACCCAATACTTTCCTTTTCTCCAATCCGTTCAACTAATCGCAATATTTTGTGAAATATTACAATTTGTGATCATTCTAAGCAGTCGGTTCTCGAAAATTTTGCAGATCGACTTACTTCAGCAAGATGCTAGGAAGCAGACCGGAAGCATACTCCCCCAGTCGTAAGGTAATCGACGAGAAAATTTGGCCAAATCAGTCCATTATTTTTATGCATACGTTAGTGGTTTTGAAACTAGCCGGCTTGATGTGCCGCAAGGGCTCAGGAGGGATTCTCTGCCCCGAAGCAAAGAGTCAGTCCCATTAATTAGTTTTTCTACTGTGGTTATCTACAATTTTTTCAGCATTTGCAGTATGGAGAAGCTGGCTGGCGTAGCATCCCAAGTAACATTGCTAAAACAATCCAGCTTTATTTAGCTTTATTAAAGTTTTATAAACGCCACTGGAAATCAATTAAGTTTTATGATTGTACCAGGAGGTGCCAATAGGATTAATATCTTAGTCAGGTTCATGAGAACCTACACAGCTTCTTTACAACGATCTTGAAACGTTGTCTTCTAAAATTCGTTTTACTCCTATGCAAAGCTTTATTTTGACTTTATGAACACGTAAAATGCTGTTTTGAAATGCAGTTTTAAGACTCATTCATATTATCTTATTATGGTCAGTTGAAAAAGCATTTTAGAACCATTTTGCTTCCAGTAAATGCATTAAACGGCAATTTGGCATTGAGGAAGTAACCAAATGACCAAATAGTTTTATAGTAGCCATTGCGAAGATAAATCGGCTTTTTGGCTAAACAGTAATTTCTTCACTGATATAGTCTTTTTTGTATTTTCTCATACGCGGAGTAACGATCTGTGATGATGTTGTTTGAGAAGAAAATAATTTCTCATCACCATGAGGCTTTCGAAATACTACCTCAGAATGCCCTCCGCTCAATTTCAAACTACTTCTATTCAATTTTCACAGCCTGCCGTGCGCTAACGGAACTATCAATACTTTCTCTTAACAACTTTTTATTTTCTATTTACTAGGCTCAGGCGCCAAAGAGCATTACGGAGCCAAAATCATATTGTGTGTATAATAAATGTTTTGTTTTGTTTTTGCTTTAAAACTAGGTTAGCTTGGGGAACCGAAGTACTTGCGGTTTATTCAAGGTTAGAGATAACAATTTATAATAGGATGTGGAAGGATATTAAGGACTTATTTTTCTAGATAGCACGCCGTTACAAAGCTACTGTTGATGGTGAGCATAGCGGGGATAATCTGTAACGGAACGAAAACAAAGGAAAATTTGGAAGATAACAACGAGAAGAGGACATTTGGATCAAAAGGGTACCACGAAAAACCCTTAACAACTTTGGTATGACAAAAAAAATGCTGTCTACTCCTAGAACCTCATGGTGATGAGAAATTAAGAAATCTCGAGGCGGGCAAGTGGCGTCATCAACACACGATTCGCTAAAACTAACAGAAACGAACTGAAATTTTAAAAAGACAGTTACAAAAATTTACGCACGGTGGGCACTCTGGCTTGGATGTCTGTTCTCTGTGTGAATATTTTCAAACGGAATCAAAACAAACTACCAACATCGAAACCGAATCTTTTTTTTTTAACCCATTGCGCTGTTTACTTCAAGTTTGTACAAATACAAGTTGTGCCAGATCAATTGCTCACATTTATTACATTTTTCAGGGTTGGCAGAGTGTATGATTTTGCATTGTCCGGTCTATAAACAGTGTCTATAATCTAAAATACTGTTCAGATCCTTGTACGTTTTAATTCCGAACTTCAGAGAATGCCCTTATTTGGAATTTTAAAAATAATTCAAATGTCTGTAAAAGTCTGCTACATGAATAAAATGTCTGCTAAATGTCTGCATCGTTGAAAAAGTCTGCTACAAAAATTAAAAGTCTGCAAATTTACAGACATGTCTGTGAATATGGCATCACTGACGCCGAGCTACTTTGCACCACGCTAGCGCGTGCATTATATTCGCCACTTTGACTCCGCGCTTCCAGACTAACACCCAACACCGTGGGTACAACACCAATGTCAGTGCTCGTGGTTTGGCTTTGGACACCGTGACTGATGCTTCGGCAAACACCACAGCCGAGTGTTTCCGATTGTGTCCGATTGCAGAATACACGCGTGGTTTATTTATTTTCTTTCTAACCGAGCCGTACCTGTTAAATTCATGCGACTTATGCGCCCGTAAACCCAACAGCCAAGAAAACATACCAATAAGCCAATTATCAAATTTTTAGAATCATCCGACGAGCATTGCTCTATCCGTGGCAACCAGTGTCATACTGGGTGTATGTTGAGAGCTTTCTTGTGATCGTAGCCACTCGGCTCGTGTATTTTTCCAAAAACCAAACCCGGTGTCAAAAGCAATACACGAGCATGTACACTCGTGTCGTGTCCTTTGCGTTGCGGGTTAATCTATAAGCACGACACTAAAGTGGTGGATTACAGCCACTTGGTGGTGTGTTTGCAGTCCAGTTCTGCTCTCGTGCAGAACGGTCTGGTGCTTTTACCAAGGCTGGTTATAGTGCCTTGTAGTCCGTTCATATTTTGGCATACATAGGCATACATGGCATACATACAAAATTTCAGTGCGATACTGCCCTTAGTTTTGTCTTGACAGCTGATTGTTGTTGACGTGCTTGGCATCGTGTTGAATATGGATGAAAACGATATTCGATCTCTCATAAAACATTATTTTATAAGAGATCGAAAATCGGCGAAGGAAACAAAAGAAAAGTTGGATAAGTATTATGGGGCAAATGCTACGTCAGATAACACCGTTAAATATTGTTTTCGAGAGTTTCGTGGTCACGTCAGAATTGACAGCTTTGGCCTTGTTTGGGCGTATCAAAGGCGCTGAGATACCCTTCGATGACATGGCTGCCCACACTAACACCTTTGGTTCATATTTCGATTTGCTGGCATATTTAACATCGTCTGGTGTTGTTTTAATGTTGGCAGTATAGAAACCATCGTTGCCACTCAATTCATGGTGCAAAAACGTAAAGTAAGATTCATCATCCAAAATTATGCACTTTCCATTTGCAAAATGCTCGCGAAGAAGTGCACAGCAGCATTTTGGTATTTTTTCGAGTTGTCGCTGTGTATATTTTGGTGCATGCTGACGTTTCCGAGAGATTACGTTATGTTTTCTCAAAATCCGATGGACTGTCATGTTTGAAACCTGAAATTTTCGTGCTAATTTGCTTGTTAATTGGCCAACCTTGTTTTCAGCGCTTGACAGCAGTTTTTTCGTTGTTCTGGCACTCAATTTTGTTGGGCGACCACTTTTCTTTTTATTTTCCAGTTCTTTACCATCACGACAATCTTTCAAAACACGGTATATTGTTGATTTTGGCTCGTCTTTGAACACGCTCAAAATTTCACTTGTACTAAGCCGTCCAAAAAGGTTGGCGACTTGTGCTCGTAAATCCAGCCTGTACGACATTTTTAATGGAAACTACTGCGCAATTTAAGTTTGACAGTTCAGTTGGAACACAGATGAACGTGACAAGTACATTGGTTGACATCTGTGTGTTTGTTAATGCTGTCAAATAAACGCCTGAAAGTATTCTCAGGACTTATGTTACACATGTTATTTTGGGCGAGTTTCTGTATAGTCACTAGATTCATAGTCTGGCGGATACAATGACGGGAGCTAACTTGAACTGTCAGTTGGCTGAGCCAATCGAGTATATCTCGAGTAATTTATGTGAAAGGCCTAAAGCCATTTGTAAACCATGACTTTAAACGTTGATTTCTCACGAATTACGAGAATCCCACCATATCCTGCTACTCCATATGGTAGAATTAACATTCTTCTACCAAATGCTGCTATCATTTCACGAGAGTGATTCAAGATTCAAGAGAAATCGATATTTATATTCATTGTTTACAAATAGAATTTAGGCCCTTAACATAAATTACTTGAGACATGCTCGATTGGCTCCACCAAGTGACAGTTCAAATTGGCTCCCGTCGTTGTATCCGCCAGACTATGAATCTAGTGACTATAAGTTTCTGAATATGAAAAAGTTATCCTGCCGCTGGGTGCCGCGCATATGCTCACCCATGACCAAAAACACGAACTTCGAGAGCACTTCGAGACAGTGTTTGGACTTGCTGATGCGGAATCAGGACTTTAGGCGTCGATTGGTAACTGTTGATGAAACCTGGACTCACTATTACACACCAGCGAACAGAATGAGAACAGATTGCTCCGAAGCGGCTAGGGAGGCTCAATGGATTGGATAGATTTTGATGTCGGTTTTCTGAGATTGTCATGGCATACTCTTCGTGTACTACCTCTTAAAGAGTAAAACCATCAACAACGAGTATTACTGTTGTGGATCTGGGTTTTTCAAAAATGAGTCTACGTGGTTTATTGGCCTGTTAATTCAGATTCACATGATTTTGCAAAGCATTTTTACCTCCTGAATCACATGAAAGTTAAGTGAAATTCTAGTGGACGTTTTCCACTGATTATGTTAATTTGTTTTGGGTTATGGTCATTTTGACCACGATCATAATCTGTTCAAAATCTCTTACTTAATGCTAAAACTTCAAACTTTTTTGTATGTACGTATTTTGGGGTGCTGTATCGGATAATCTTTTTCTTAACATCCTTCTTCCCCTTCTGAAGTGTGATCTAATCTTTAAAAAAAACTTGAAGCACAGACTGAAATTTCGTCTCGAAACGTTAAAACAGGAATTTTTCTTTATACACCAGATCCAATCCAACTTGGAGACGAGTCAAACAAATCACACATTTTATAAACTACATCATTCGGGTCCTCTACAGTCTCATTATGTTTCAGATGGACATGAGTTAGTGTAAAGTTTGCATTTTCCTACGTTCTTCGGTTGCACCACAACATCGTAGCATAAGACGAGGGGTCGTCCCATGCTCACTTTTGGAACTCATATAGACAAGCGATCGATAAGCTAGCCAAGTAAAGAATTCAACGTTGAAGATTTCTTAAAAAGATGAAAATTTAAAATGCATTAGGACCCCTCGATCATGCTTGGAGGGCGAGGGGGTGACTCAACCAAAAACAGCTCAAGTTCGCTCCGTCCAACAGAGGCGCTCGATCGTTCTCTCAGTTTGGAGTTGTAGCTGAAACGTGCTGGTCGTATAACCATACTTTTTTTGTTCGCGCTGGTCATCTACCTTGACGGTATTCGGTTCGTTCGGTGTTGTTAAATATTTTGTTTTCTCATGTTTCTTGCGTAGATTGTTTCCCTTGTCCGGGTACATAGTAGTATTTTTCCTTTATTTTTTCGATCTTGCTTCTGTATGCGGGTGTTCGAATCGATCCGCGTGAGCTTTTGAGAGAAGATCTTCAGAGGAGAAGCTCTTACTGGTGGTTGTTTGGCGAGTGACACTATGGAAGATAATTCTTTTTTCTGATATGGACTGCAGCAAATTGGATTGTATCCGACGGATGATAATTACAGTGCTTGGAAGCTTCCTTCAACCTTGACGAATGTGTGGTTGTTTGCGATAAAAAAAGAAGGAAAATCGTGGGGCACATTCGCAAGGGTGTTTGTAACGGTGATCTTGTGTATAAGCAGCAACGTGAAAAAAAAACAACAAAACATAGAGTGTAGAGTAGAAGCAGAAAAAGTCTCATGAATGTGCTAAAGGCCAGCGGTTGGGAGCACTCAAAGAAGAAATCCATTAAAGCGTGTGAGAGCCAGCAGCAGACACAAATACGGCAGAAAGAAGGGAAAAGCAGCTCGGAAACGAGTAAAGAATGGGAAATAAACATATTTTCGTGTGAAATTTACTACTTCCAAAGTAGTACAGTTTACTCCGAGGTTTGCTCGGGGCTCAGAGTGATAAATTTTGACGACTTAGCTGTTTGGACAGGCAGCCCAGCGACAATTGTGTTGAGTGAAGATTCTGTGCTTTCGGTGGCAGTCTCAGCAGCGAGAAAGCTGGGCGACAGTCAGTGACGAACTTTTCTTTTTTTATGACGCGATCCGAGCGAGGCGATCTGAAGAGACTTGTTTAGGTGGGACCTGTTTTATTTTAAGGTCTAGGTCAGAGTTGAAAGGTTTGGTAAGGTTGATGGACTTTTTTTTGTTGAAACGAGGTGGAAATTGGAATGCTCAAAAGTAAAACCGAAGGTAGCTTGTGAGAATTTGGTTATGGTTGGGTAGGTTGTATGTCTGAGGGTACAGGAAAAAAAGGTTTGTTTAGATGGTTGGGTGTAAATTTTTTAAATGGGTTTGAAGCTCATTAAGATCGTGAATGGAATATTTGGTATGACTTGACTGCTAGCTAATTCAAATTTGTCATGGACATCATTGCATTATTGCCTGTTGTTTCAACATGAAGGTCTCGCTCGGACAATAATCTATTAAAACGTGTGAAAAAACCTATAGCGAGCTTTCCAATAAAATCTCTGTTTAACAACGGAGTTTTCGAAGTTACTAGTTGGATACTAAGCGCCGCAAGTACCAAGTAGCAATTTTCAACAGAAAATTGTTTGACAGTGTGAGCACCACTAACTGGCGTTATTAAATAGGACTGTATCGTTAATTATGGGAAAGAGAAGCACTGATTTATTTGCGTCTTTTTTTCGGAATTTAAGTTACAAAAATAGTATTCTTTATAGAATAATCAAATTACAGTTATATTTATTTAGTTATTCATTGACTTCACCAGGCCACGCACTTGCTTCTTAATGTTCCTCATCAGTTTTTGGACAACTGGTTCATCGATGCAGTTTTGTTTCATTAAAGCCTGAACATGGGGCTTATTTGAGAGCAATTTCAAGGATTTCCAACGAACTGACTCTGTTTTCGCGATACCAGGTAGCAATTGTTTGGTATTTTTGCTCTCGGATTCCGGATACAAAGAGACTGTTTAGTGAATATTTTTTTTTTGAAATTTAATCTCTGAATAGAACTTTAATCTTTTCTGAGCATCCATCCATAACTGATGTGTTCACAGTAACTCGGTTAAATAGATGGAAGATCTTGTCAAGTATCACATCAAATACACGGTGAATAGGTAGTGAGTTTTTTTGGCTTCAAATATTTGCAACCATCATGTGTTAATGAAGTTGTGCTGATCATCAATAATTCAGAAACCAAAAAAGAGTCTTGGTCTTGATCCTCTACCAGCACATATAATCAAAAATATAGTTGATGAAGTTAGCAGAAGCAGATAATTTCTCCTCTCCATGCGAAGCGCTAGGAGTGGGACAGTAATTTTATTGCTAGAACAAATAGACATGAAGAGAAAGTGTATTGATAGTTCCGTATAGAGTAACGGCAGGCTTTGAAATTGAAAGATACAAGATCGAAAACGAGCGGAGGGCATTTGAACGGTAGCATCCGATCAGGCACATAACCATTTGTCATACTACCCCATGCAGGATAGGCAAGGGGGGAAATAGGCGGTGCATGCTAAAAATAAACCCAACAGCGGGAGATAATTTCTCACCCGTGTTAGGCAGTATTAGGAGACGGACAAATCGCTAGAACTAGAAACAAGCAATAGGTTGTATAAGAGCCCGATCGGCTGCAAAACCTTTTGTCAGTCAAGGGGATTTCCCCCCTTGCCTATCCTGCATGGGGTATTATGACAAAGGGTTATGTGCCTGATCGTATACTACCGTTCAAATGCCCTCCGCTCGTTTTCAATCTTGTATTCTTTCAATTTTCAAAGCCTGCCGTTACTCTATACGGAACTATCAATACCCTTTCTCTTCATGTCTATTTGTACTAGCAATAAAATTACTGTCCGCTCCTAGCGCTTCGCATGGAGATGAGAAATTATCTGCTGCTGCTAACTTCATCGAAGATCGTTACTTCCGCGCTGGGGAGAATACAAAAAATAACAATCAAAAGTGTAAAAATAAAGTTGTTACTTTCCCTAGGATTTTATCCGATTGTTTCAATTTAATTATTGAAACAGGTGTTTACTCCGACTGTTTTAAAACTGCGAAAGTAACTCCTATCTTTAAGTCAAGAGATGCCAAAAAACCGGATAACTATCGACCAATATCGACTCAGTAGTTTTCAGTAAGATATTCGAAAAAAAATGTTGATTACTCACATGGTTAGATTCTTAGAAAAACATAAGCTTATTTACAACATGCAGTATGGAATTCGTTACGGAAGTAGCGAATCTGTTGCTATAACTGAACTTGTTGATCAAATTCTAACAAAAAAAAGTCAAAAAATGACTCTAAGTGTTATGTGCGGGGCATTATATCTGGAGAAAGCGTTCGATACATTGAATCAAAATACATATGTAAATTGGACCATTATGGAATCAGTGGCATTGAAAATGATATAATTTGTAGCTACTTGCAGAATTGAACTCAGCTTGCAATACATGATGGGGGAAATAGTTCCTTAGGACCAATTTAACTGAGATACCCCAAGGAAGCAATATTGGTCGCCTATTGACAATACATCTCTTATTGACTTTTGCCGATGACTCAGCTTTGTTTTATCCTCATGTCAATGCAGGTTCAATAATACCTAGAATGGAGATAGATCTTCAAATTCTCCAGGATTATTTTTGTGAAACTTGCAGAAAACCAAATATATGATTTTTAGATTAGCATTAGCATTAGCATTGACGTTTGCACACCTCGTGGATGGAGCTACGATGAGGAATAAGTCGTTGAAGACATTGCATTTCATTTTCATTTTGCAGCAAATGGTGGGGCAATAAGAGCGCAAGTCAGTCCAAAGCCGATGGTGAAGGAGGGGTAATGGCGAACTAGTCTGTTCAGACCACATGAACTCCATGGGAAGGAACAAGGATAGGTTAGGGTAGGTGGTTAAGGTAGGGCGTTTTGGACCTGTTAAAAATACTACAAAGAAAATTATAAGTCGAGACGCAATAGACCTATCTGTCAGAATACAAGTCTGGAATATGAAGGAATTGATTGATCATAAAATCATTAATTTACATTTCTGCATTACATTACATGCATGGCATTACAATGATATACAGCAAATCCCGAAAAGATAGAAAGAGTCATTTCCTGTAGTTCGTATGAACGTGCTCAGGCTATTTGAGATGCCACTGTAAGTTTCATGTTGTTTTTACGCTACATAGTTGCTATATCAAAGTAACATCTCTCTATGATTTGCTATAATTTGAAAGTCGGCTGTCGTATTCCGCATTTATTTAAATTATAATTTATGAACAATGAAAGAATTGCCACGCCAATTAAAACTGCACCTCCTGTCGTGTCCCTTAACTACTTGATGTCAGGCGTCTACAAACTGTTTCTAGCCTCGTCTAAGCGTAAATTGCGGCGAAGCCCGCCGGTAGCACACTTTTTCAATTTTGAACAAACACACCTATGACAAACCCCATTGATACGATACTCTGAGTTCCTAAACGGGCCCTCCACATCCCACAAAACCACAATACTTATGGCCACGGTCTAGAAGTCCACTGCATATGAAATTCTATGACACAGTTCAAACTTCCACCTCAAATTAAATATTAAATGTTTCAAAATTGAAGAAATCTATCTATTATTACATTTTTAGTGATTTGCGGCCCAACCCGCCAATATCACACTCAACTTTAGTGCCTTTATACATGCATGCTACGATGCGGCTATTAAATAGCAAGAGAAGCGAGTGTGATATTATCACTACTTTGTGTGGCTGGACCTTTGGCTCTCCCATGAATGGTTCGTTAGAGTAGAAGGTCATACAATGACATGACCTAGCGACATCTCTCATAAATCAGCTATCTCCAATGAATCATTAACATGAGATTAGGCCCTCCCACCAGCGTCCAGGTACAAAATCCAGCCATGGAGAGGGAATTCGTTGAAGACATTGCATGTCACCATGAAACTAAACCAGTGACTTCACGCAATAATCTTCACGAAGACACTCCTCGATCGCTCACCTGGCCACGTCCATGCAACCGTTGGAGATAGGGAGGATTTGGTAACTACCTTAAGAAGACACGAGGAACCCACGTAGCCTTCAGTAAATATCAAAAGAAAAGGGAAATAAATAGTCGGAGAGAATAGATAAACAGATTGCCATGTTTGGTGTATAGAACAAAAAATTAACTAAAAGTGGTCGTTGGGAACATCTAGTCTAAGAAAGTTATGTGATGCTCCATTTCTATTTGAACGGTTGAGACTTAAGCATTAATTTTAGTCGTAGCCAAATATGGCGTATGGTTATAGCGCCATTACTCGCTCTCTGAAAAGAGAAGAAAGTCTGAAAATACCCATCGTCGTCACCTAGCGTTAGGGACTTAATTAATTAACTAGTAAATTTCCTAGCTTTGTACGGCTAAAGTTCCATTACATACTCTCTGGAAATAGAACATCTTAAAATGGATATGACTCACAAAATTCTTCCTACGACCAACACTCGGAAAGCATACCCACACACTATTTCTCCATCGGTTAAAAGTCTTCTGCTTTGCATCCTGCTAGGCGCATCGATCGCCAACTTCAGCTGGCCTGAAATCTGCCGACGATCCGGATAATTTTTTCGAACTATTCATTTACCCGAGGGTGGAACGATTTGACCAAAACACGTAATATCGGAAGTAAATTTGAAATTTTGACGGGAGAAAAAATATTTGCTGCCATCATCAAACAAGGCACACTTCGATCGTCCAACCAAATATATGAATTTTAGATCACCACAAAAAGTCCTTCCTAGCATTCCAAACTTCTATGTGGGAGGTAACACCGTGGAGAGGGTAGAGTCGTTCAAACATCTGGGAGTTCATATGGATTGTACTTTGTCTTGGTATGTTCACTAGGCTGATGCAAATTTCGAAATGTTTGCTCCCCTAAGCTTAATCGACGCCAATTTGGGTCCTGATAGTCCTCAAAAAATTTGAACACATTTGGTTTTAATTTGGCTTTGCACACGCTATTCAAAGTTTGTATGGGAATTAGTATGAAGAATCTCAAACTTACATTTCCAGATCCCTTACATCTTGATATTATGTCCTTAAACCAAATCTAACTAAGATTCATATAGTGTAGGTTGCGAACTATCAAAATGCCGAAGATACCTGACATGTAAATTTTATACAAAAATAGCTATTTTTGGATTTTATTGGATTTTATTGGGGGGCATGTTGGCTTCGGCAATGTTGACTATTCTCGGCATAGCATATCATACCCAAAGATCACTTGTACATAGCATAACTCACCATATCCCTATCACCGACCAACCGACATGAAACTCAATCTTCACTATTGATCAAGAATCAATAACGACCGATTCAAATGTGCAGCGATCCCATCTGTCAAAACTCATAGAAACATTTGATCTAGATCAAATAAATGTGTCCAGAATAGCACAGACATGAACCTTCTCATCAATTTCTTAAGCGTGTTTGTGGCTTCAATAAACGATCTCAGCGAACACGAAGATAGATGTCAGTAATATGATTTGAACAGAAATATCAAGAGATTTTCTATTGTCATTCATGTCGGTTTGTCGGTGTCCCTATCTGCAGACAGAGATAACCCTATTCAGTTCCACTTAACATTTCGCCAAAAATGTCGAGTATCAAAAACCCGCTTCTCTCTACGCATTTGGTCACATCCTTACAACTGTTTGAAAAATTTATATTGCCGAATGTGTGGGGAATCTAAACAACCTTCGTAGACGTTCAAGAGATAAACCATTGGCCAGTTTCAATGTTGTATTTGCGGAATGGTTATATATGTTCAATATATTATAATAGTTCACCTTTGATTAGAATTTATTTGATTTGAACTACTGGAAGTATTACTTTTTTTTTCTTTCTTAGCGTTTCAAGCTTATTGCTTTCGCAATTGCTTGCTCTCAAATAAGTGTTCTAAATGCACTTCCTCAGTTGTTAATTGACAGATTTCGATGCCAGGTACGAATTTTACATTAGTATGACTGTGTGGAAAGTACAATCCAACACACAAAAAACACAAGATATGCCAACACACAAAGAATAATGATTCTTAAAATTAAAAAAACCATTACTAAAATCATTCATTTTCGTAGAAATCGGTTTACTTTCAAAACAAAAACCTTCAAACCGTCAAATCAAAATTTTGCTGCTCTACATTTAAAAGTTGAAATTTTTAAAACCAATTGTAGAACTGTTAAATCGAAACCGTGGTTGAAAATAAAAGCCAATTATTTATATTCCAGAATAAACTTTCCCACCAAAAGTGTCGTGCAATTTAAATAAAAGTATGCTGTAAAAATACTTTCAACATAAAAAGTTTTCTTTTCAGATGAACTGTAGAACTGTCAAATCCACTCCGTGGCATATTTGAAAATGAAAGTAAATTATTTTTATTTGAAAATGAACTTTCAACTAGAAGGTGTAGTGCAATCAAAATAAATGTATGCTGTTTTTATTGAAAGAAAAAATGGTTTTAACATAAAAAGGTTTTAATTTTCAAATGAATTATTATAACTTTCACAGACACCGGAGGTTGGCGTCGTTTAATCACCAATGTTTCCATCCCGGAAGATCCAAGTCGAAAGATTTTCCCCATACCTTCCGAATGCACCTGAGCCAGGTCTAGCATCTGCTGATGCTCGTCGTCGCTTGTGGCACCGCTGCAAAAAAAAAAAGAAGATGGGATAAGTATCAGTGACATGGCCTATTCCGTTTGCATGGTCCGTTCGGAACTTAATAACGCCGAAAGTTTGTGAACTTTCCTTCTAAGCGATTCGTTGGGGCGAGGAACATTTTGAATGTGAAGCTTTTGTATTATTTGACAACAGTATAGAGAAAAAATCCATACGACGACTTCCTTTGTGTTGGTGGATTTGACAGTTCTACAATTTTCATGGTAAAAGAACATACTTTTAAATTTACACACTGAACCGAAAAAATATACTTTCAATTCAAACACAAAACTTTCGCAGTAGATGATTTTATTTTTTTTCAATGAAAAATAAACTCTTTTCAGAAGTAAAGTGCTAAGCTCTTAATAAAACAATATTTCTTTTTTGTGTGAAGGGAGTTGAGAAATTTTCCTTAACGAAAAATTCCTAGACCAGACCGGGAATCGACCCACTCACCTCCAGCATGGTATTGCTTTGTAGCTGCGCCTTTACCTACTGAGCTAAGGAAGGACCCAGTGAAGTATTACCTACTACACTGTATTTTTGAATGTTCTTGAATTCCTGACTACAGTTCCAGGATCTGGTCTGGTCTGGTTTTTTTCCGTGTAATATCGGACCGGAGTTAGAAAAGCACGTTTATCCGTTCATTCATTCATAAATGCGTAAATACATAAATACACTCATACACACATACAGATAGTAGCTCAATCCTCAGTAGCTCAAGATCAAGGAAGGCTACACACTTAGATTTTTTTTACAGAAATCTGTAAAGTTTTACCGAATTCTCAACGTTCGGTAATCCGATTTTACGGATTTCGGTAAAATTTTACCGATATCCGGTAATTTTTTTACAGATATCTGTAAAATTTCACCGAAATCCGTAAAAAAGGATTACCAAACGTTCAGCTGTTGAGAATTTGGTAAAACATTACAGATTTCTGTAAAAAAAAGGTAGTTGGAATTAAATGGAGAATACTAATTTTTCTCCTAATTTCAAGGTAAAGCTTGTTCGCGACAAAATCTGGACAAAATAAATTTGGAATAAAACTAATTTGCTGTTAGTTCGATCCAAGATACATTTTTTAAATAAATAAAATAGTGAATTATTAGTCATCTTAAAACTAATTCCAGTTACTTAATTGGGCTGCATGAAGAAACAACGCACTTTTGAGTTTACTACAGCCATTACGGTTTGTGCAAACTTCTGTGCAACCGATTTAGCTGCTTTTGTCCAAGATTTTCGAAATTTATCTAGCTTGTTGTTTATATTGAGAGAGGCGTAGTGATGAGATGCCAAATCAGACCAGACTAGCAAAGGAGCGTTATGGCTGTGTAGGAATGGTAACAATCGCTTCTTTAGGCATTCTTCACGGTATAGTTTCTTGTTTACCGATTCGGTAGTGATGAAGTTTTGACTAGCTCGACCACAGCTGCATATTGCCTGTCAAACCAAATATTTCTTGGCCTTCTTTTTCGTCCTGAAATGCTCCTCTACGCTGTTCCGGTGCATGGCAGTATAATAAGACATTCCGGCAGGCAGCCTGAAGCCTATATTCGCGATACAACTTGCGAGCCCGAGTTTTAGCCGTAACATTCTGTTTATCAGTACGGTTCGGTACAGTTTTCACCTTGAACGACTTCATAACTTGCCGGTTCTTGGAAGTATGCACGAAAGTTGGGGACATTTTTGTGCTTGTTAAAATTACTTATTTTTTTCTGTGCTATTCATTGCTAATCATTTCGAAAGTTCTATGAAAAATTTCCTTTATTTTTTTTATATGAGGAAGTTCGGACATACTGGAGAATCACTGCGGTGTGATCAAAATCATATCTCCTGGGTTTCATTCGCCACATTGGAAGTGTGGACTACATACTTAGAAATTATTAATTTTACACGAGACGTAATTCATATTTGTTGTCAGTCGGGGAATGTAAACAAACATTTCAGGTAAAATTATGTCTTCTGAAAGTGACACATAAGCAAGTCGTCAAAATGATTACTAGAGGGTTTGAGCTGTTTGATTCAAAAAGAATGTTTGATTCAATTTATTTTCTTATCTCTTTCAACTCATTCTTATGTGCTACAGTACCCGGATAAAAATAACCATACAATTACAATACATTAATATAAAATCTAGAAAAAAACGTCAAAAGGTCGAAAGGAACAATTGTAAACAATGACTTAAAACTTAAATTTCCTGGAAATGCCAGGTTGCTGCTCACACCTACATACACTATCGATGGGAAGATTATAACTATTTCTATCTGTTTCTGGTGCTATTTTGGTTGTGGGAGCAATGAGATCCCAGAAAAATACGCTAGAGGTCATTGTTTCCAAATGTTGCTTTCGACCTTTTGACTATTTTGTCTACAAATAACATAAAAATCTATTTCCGACCATGAATCTTATTGTTTATGAATCAGATAAACGAAAAATGCGTATTGTCATTACAATAGATCTACAATTCACTCCATTTGCTTGGATTTTCAACAATTGTGAAACAATACAATTAATAGTTATTGGTTCAAATTTGTTCGAAAATAATGTTTTTTTCTATAGGTAAGATACATAACAACCCCCTTTTCTATTGTCGATGTCTCAGTTTACATTAGATTCTATTATGGTAACAATAACTCCTATTGTCATCTTATAGTTGTTAACAATAAGATTAATTGTACATACTATAGATTCTATTGTATGGTTACAATACATTCAATTGTAAATCTATGAGATTTTTTATACGGGTACGCTTGCATGTGCCGTTCTCAGGGCACCAAAGTTTACATGACATTTTGGTAGTGTGTATTCACGGCAACCGATTTTTCAAACCTTTATTAGGCTTATTGACGTTTAATCACCTTTCCCTTTCTAGCACATGCAGATGAATGATGGTTTGTTTTCCTCCAAAAGATTTTCCTTCTTACTTGCTCTCCTTTGTTTTAAATGGCGCTGTAGTGTGCGTGCGTTCAAGGCCACTTAGCTTAATATTCTTCCGTCAACTGAATAACTTTGCTGAAAATATCCATGTGATAACTAAAATGGTAAAAGCTGTGAAGTTAAATAATCAGCTTCAATTTAACTAGAAATTAGAAGAAGAATTAGTATCGTCCATTTAATTCCAACTACCTTTGCTTATCTTCGACAGATACGCGTATTTCGTCTACAATGTGCAGGACTTCTTTCAGTGTCTCGTACTAATAACTCGACTTGAGTTAGTCGAGTTATTAGTACGAGACACTGAAGAAGTCTGCACATTGTAGACGAAATACGCGTATCTGTCGAAGATAAGCAAAGGTAGTTGGAATTAAATGGAAGATACTAATTCTTCTTCTAATTTCTAGTTACAGGTATTTCACTAAACAGCTCAAACCCTCTAGGAAGCTTCAATTTGATGAATGATTACCAATTTGATGATCAATTACCACGGAGAAACTAAATGTAAACAAACAAAAACAGATATATGCACGGCGCTGCGAGAATACTTATAATAGGATGAACTTTGCTCAATTTTTTGCTGCACGCTACACGCAAAAAAAGCCATGGTTGAAACTACCGTTCCGAGGGTTAAATTAAGCACAAAGACCAACAATTTTCACCTGACTATAAAAGCGTTTGATTTTACCATGCCTGCGATTAGATCTACCATTTTGTGGTTAATATCAATATGAGGTCTTTCAAATATACCAATTTAGATGTTAATATATCAATTTGACTGAAATTTCATGGTAGTTTTGAAAATAGGCATAGTCGGGTAAAATTTCCGTTTTTACTACAAGATTTTTTTTAAATGTACTGAAAGAAATGTTGGAATACCTATCAAAATTGTAATAATTTTATTTAAATTTGAGTTTCCGACCCTTGCTGTCCAAATGGCTTAACATTCAAAGCCTCGCGATCTTTTCCAGGCCATCATTAATTATATTTGCCATTAGATTGTTTTTCTTTTGTGTTGGAATCAAAAGCTCTTTTGAGCTTATCATAAATTAGCTCCTGAAAGTTCATGGAAATAGTCTGTTAGCATAACGGAATTAGACGACTAAATGGTCTCAATACATTTTTATGATATTCAGAGAAAAGACGATCAAACTGGGTTTCAACACGTCTATGTTCACGAACAGCAACTATGACATAAATAGGCAAACCAAAACTAGAGCGTACGCACCTCATTGGTGTGTTTTAATTAGTTAATGAGCGATGTGTGAACGAGTTGCTATTTGTGTAAGCGCATTTGCCTCGGTGCTATTTTCGGTGCATTATCCATCTAGCTAAACAATCAACTAATCGCACCAGCCGAGTTTGCGGAATGGCTATAACTATACATTATGCAAGACAAAATCAAAAGCAGCGCGAAAGATATCTCTCTTTCCCCAATACTCACAAGACCGATGCGTGAAAGATAGGAGGAAAAATGGCATTCACGGCTCAGCAGTGCCGCATGCCTTCTGTACAACAACACAGGAAGCCCACAATATGGCCACTCGCTCGGGAGGAGATGTCTTAGCTGGCGAATTTAATTTCATGCTGCTCCACTGTTCGACGAATTGTTATACGGAGAAGAAACAACGAAACTGGCTCATGTTCATAGTTCGGACGGCCGGCGTTGCGGTTTCGGCGGAGTCTGACTTGTCTGACTGCGACGATCCGCTGCTGGAGATAGTGTTTCCATTTGTAGAGCAACAAATATTGTTCGGTGGTTTATTTTGTTTACGCTTTTCCATCCAGTTAAGAAACCATATCGCGTAACTTCCTACTCGCTGGGTGGTTGTACGGACTGGGGATCGGTTATTGCGGGTAATGCATGTGAAATTAGTGGTATTGTTTATGAAATTAGACTAAAGAACCGGAGGGGAAGGGGGAGATGAAGTGCATTCGTCGATGTAAACTTTGGAATCAACAAACGTGAGGAATGTGATCAATATGAAGATTACGATGCTGGTTAAACAAGGAAATTATCTCATAATTCGCGAGAGCACGATTTGAAATGATTATCCAATACGAACTGGCCTTTTGATACATACGTAAACTGAGGCTCCCTATTAGTGACAATTTCGGTATATGACGCTTTCGTGGAACTTGGTTACATATAAATTAATTAGCGCTGGAAAATTCGTTTCATCAGTGACATTCGTTTCTTTCAGTTTTGGCGATCCTTGAGCTTTTTAAATGCTGGCTTTTGTGCTTTTTTAATCTATCTATTGTAATCTAGAGTTGTATTCGTGTTTAAAAATAGAATTAATTTAAACATTAATTCTGAAGGGTGCTCACAGATTAATTGCATCACTTTCAATAAGTTGTAACATTTCGCCTTTTGGGTTGATTTCAACGAAATTTGGATTTAAATGACCTCAGCGTGTTTTGTTTACACTGCGCGAGTTTCATTATGAAATGTGTCTTGTTGTTGAGGACGAGTTTAAAGTGATGCAATTTACCTGTGGACACTCTTTGATTATGCGATGCGCATCTTGTCTGAATATATAGAAGTAATATCTTATTTTACGTGATATTCAGCCTGTGCATGGTTCGTCACACTTTTCTGAAGATTTGTGGAAGCTGATTTTAACAATCGAAAAAACAGGAACATCAACATTTAAGTGGATTCTTCCTATGCTTGCTTCCGAACATAATATTCTTCGGTCTAGAACAGTGGGGACAAAAAAAGGGATCCTTTCTCAACGTATGTAAAATTTAGTTTCAGGTCTGCTACAAAGAATCAAAGTCAAATTTGCACTTTGCTGATGATACATTCATCGTAGGAAGACAAAAGATGGCCATCACTTTTTAAATATGAAGCTGTTGCAGATTCTTACGTTTATTCAGTCTTGCTAACGGGTCTAAGGATGCGTTCCATTTGGTAAAAAGTCCTGAAAAAAGTAAATTAAAACCTAGGGGCAAGACAATGTGCAATCCTGGCTAACTCAGAGCATTTATGAACATCTCTAATTCACTGGATAAATATTGTGATATTTAACATTCCTACCTTTTTTAATGCTTGGTTTGAAAGTGAAATTGCATGATCAAAATAAAAAAGCTTCTTTCGTGAAGGGTTACCCTATCAATTTTATGGTTGTCCTCACCATCTTCACCTCCTCCTTTTATTCAATTAATATGTAATAAATAACAATTTGTAAAGATTTTGTTGCGCTAAAAGGTTGGAACTTGTGTCGGTCCCCCAGCCAAAGAAGAGCTCATTTTCTCTGAGTATACAACTTAAAATGATACCACCTACAGAATTTTCGCTTCTGAACTCCGAATCGGTGTCCCTACATACCTATGCAATCTTCATCAGAATGACTCTATCCGATGTTTGTCCTGTTCCATCAAATCAAATATGCGTCAATGCATCAGCAATGTTTTCCACAGTCGAAGCCAACATCGAATGGAATTGGTCAATCCATCCGTACAATGGGAATATGTGACATTTCTGACTGCTGAACGGATCTCTTCCAAAATGAAACCAAGCCGGATCGTCCAATCGCAAAACTAGAGTTTTCAATATTTGTGGTTGGTCGATCCGGCTTAGTCTCCTGCAAGCAAAACAATGAAACAATATCAAACAATATTCTTACCGCAATCGAGGCCCAATTCCTTTTCCAAACACTACCCAGTCTAATCTGAAATCTGAAATATTCATTGGTTGCCAAGATTGACACCGTCATTAAATTCAAGCCAGTGCTGCCAGAATACTTTAAATCGAGTTATAAATTATACAAGTTAACGGAAACTGATTCGTTCTGAGCAAACGTGAGTTTTATGATCAAATAAGAGTGAAGTTGTTTGTTTCGTTTTCACACATATTTTCTGGCATTCCCACCACTTTATATCTTTGGGCGAAGAAGAAAATCATAGAGTGTGCGAATTTGTTGAATCCCGAGTAACTTTGAAAAACAAATACTGACAAGAAAACTGTCTTGCCCCTGAGCAAAATGTTCGGAAATCCCTCCACTGCTGATCGGCCGATTTTCGAGTAACTATTTATCCAAACTAATTTCTCGTTTGTCAGCAACTCTCATTAGCAGGGTCATTTGAAATGAATCCGTTTCAGGAAAATTTTGGTTAAAATTGATATTATTTCTCCAATTGGAACACAGCCTTACTACTATACCATCATGATTTGCAATCGTCCCTTATACGTGAAAAAAAAAACAAAATTTGAATGATGATATTATAGCAAGTCTTTGCTGCCAAAATACTTATTAGAGTCCCAATTTTCAGTTTCTGGTGAGTACTGCCCTTTTTGACCCGATTGGCTACTAGAAATCTGTGCCGAAAGAGGGCGTGTTTTGCCACGATCCGTGACGCGGCGACAGGTACAAATTTTCATTGGATTATGCTTTTCGACGGCTCAAACTTCATAAATTTTCATAAAAAATCTATTTCTAGCCTTGATATGGATCAATAACTATTATTAGCCGGTCCGGGACAATCCGGATGCCCCGGGGGACCCTTTAGGCGGGGATAAATACGGATTTTCGCCGAAACATGCCTTTCGACGGTTAAAAATTCATTATTTTTAGTAGTCTACTTCTAGCCTATAAGTGGTCCAGCGAATATATTGGCCATTCCGGGACAATCCAGGTGCCCAGGGAGAACGTTTTAGGATGGGACAAAAACAGATTTTTGCCGAAACAAGCCATTCGGCGGCTCAAACTTCATGATATTTGTTGAGTACATTGTCTACTTTTAGCCTTGAATTGAAGCAATGACCATATTTAAAATTCTAAGATAACTTCGATACCCCGGAAGTACCCTAAGTAGGGAGAAAAACGGATTTTCACCAAAACATGCCTTATGACCAAATCTTAAAGTCTTTGCAGTCAAAATACTTATTAGAGTCCCAATTGTCAGATTCTGGTGAATACTTCCCTTTTCGACACGGTTGGTCACCGGAAATCTGTGCCGGAAGAAGGTATATTTTTCCATGATCTGTGAGGCGGTAACAGATACTAATTTTCATCGGATATTCGATGGCTCAAACTTCATGATTTTTTTTATGAATAGTCTACTTCTAGCCTTAAAATGGACCAATAACGAAGTGGCCATTCCGGGACAATCTGTATTTGTCTCCTTCTAAAATTTTTCCTTGGGCATTCGGATTGTCCCGGAATGGCCAACATGGTCACTGATCCATTTTAAGGCTAGAAGTAGACTATTCATAAAAAAAATCATGAAGTTTGAGCCATCGAATATCCGATGAAAATTTGTATCTGTTACCGCCTCACGGATCATGGAAAAACATGCCTTCTTCCGGCACAGATTTACGGTGACCAATCGTGTCAAAAGGGCAGTATTCACCAAAATTCAAAAATTGGGACTCTAATAAGCATTTTGACTGCAAAGACTTTAAAATTTGGTCATATATAGTTTCCACAATGTGAGTTTGAAATCCGGGTCAATATGACCCGAAACACCTTATTCGTAACTTTTTTTAACAGCCCTTCAGAAATGTCAAAAAAAAAAAATGGTTTCAATGCCGAAACGTACCCCTCTATGGTTGAGTAAAAGTCAAGAAAATTCAAACGTCTCGATGCCATTCCGGGTCATATTGACCCCGACACCTAAAGAAGGTTAAGAGGGATCTATGAAGCAGTACCGGACAGCAGCTACGTGTAGAGTTTCCAGGCACGCGTTTTGGAAATATTCTGCCAGCTTTCGTCCCAATTTCAGAAGTTTTATATTTTGTTGGTTGTCAATCCACATCAATTTTCAAAATATCAGTTTTGTGACCAATTCCTTTTGAATTGGGCAATCAGCTCTCTCTCGGTTTTTTTACGCGTTGTTTCCGGTGTTCTTGTGGTCCACTGTCATCCGTTCCTGGAACCTTTGATGAAAGAATCATATATATTCATTAGCATTCCCAAGGTGCGATTTGACAACCCAGGATTGTGCATGTGTTTGAATCATTTCGCGAACGGTTTGCTGATTTTATTCAATCTTTACCGAAATCTCACTGAATACTGTACAACTGTACAAACGTGAAGTTAAACTGGGACAATTGAGTTAATTTTGATCAAGTATGAAAAAGTTTACGCAAGTTTGAAAGCGGCGCAATAATTATCGACTCACCCTTCATTGATGGATATTGTCTGATTAAACCTGTTATTAACCGTGATACAATTTGAGGAGAACCAGGAGAGAGTAATTTTGCCGTATGCTTTATAGGTTAGGTTAATTATAACTTCACGATTTTTGAAACTAAAAATCACAAACAAACCAAAACAAACAACGCTCAAATTGCTAACCAATGGATGCTCCTATGGAGCAAATGATTTTTGAAAATTTCCCGTCTGAAGTCCTAATAGTATTTGAGGTTTGTAATCAGAAAACTTCGAAGTGATAGGAACTTGATCCCGTATGTCCTTAAATGTCTGTAATCTGTGTAAGACTAGGCGCCCACTGATGTGGTGGAGGTGTGACATCTGCTAGCATGCCAAAATATGTTGTCGACGTTCGCCTCACGCCACAAGACTTTGACTCGATATTTTGACATTCCACACAATATCGAATAAATGATCGATTGCTACATATGAGCAGTTTTTTTTGTAATAATAAAATAATTTTGAGTGATTTTGATTGTTTTATGTTTACTTGATTTAATAAACGATCGGCAGTAATTCAAATTCCAATTTTATTGTTTAACATTCATTTGCTTATTTACTAGCATCTTCTAGAAATATTCGTTAAAGAAACCATTCATCTTCTGTTCTACTTTCGATTCGCCACTGAGAGCTATCCACTGTAAACTTTTCCTTGTATAAACAAAAGCGGATCCGATGATGGATGATCCTCCGTACAAACCCGCAAATTTATCTTCTTCTAGGTGTGAGATAAATAAAGTAAATGATCAAAACAACTGAAAGCGTACCTTCGATTCTTTCGTCCGGCTGGTTAAATGCAAATAAATCTGGATCTCTAATCGTAAGCAAAGTCTCCGATTCGGTCCTGAGCACTGCACACAGCCCTTTTTTGTTTGCATAATTGATCGCAAAAAGGCCTTTCGTTTTTTTTTTTAGTTTGAAGCGGCGTTTGTACGTCGTCGGTTCACAGCAAACGATTTGTTTTTTGAATACATTTGTTTTTCATCTCGTTGTCATGGTAATCGTGGGAAGTGTTGTCGATATGAAGTTTCATTTGTTTGATTCACAATAAAAATTTACGTATTATGAATTATTTTAAGCATATAAATCAAAACATGAAAACTTGTTAAATTTATATGACATTTTATTGCTATCCCTTTAAAATTGAATTAGACTAGAGTTCATTTTTTTTAATTTTTGGAATCTTTACGTTCAGTATCATCTGACATCACTGGATTTAATGATTAATAATCATCCATCCATACTATTGTCTACACAGTGCACGATTGACTGCAAATTAAAATCGAAAGAGCCATTTCAACATTGATAGTAAATTTAATATTTTATTACAAATATTACAGTTTGTGACAAGATAAGTGTTTCAAGTAGTAGTTTATTCAATAACTCGTGTCGTGATATGGTGTTTGAACTATGTGTAATGTCATGGTTTATAGAAACATCAATCAAAAAAAAAAATCTCGTTCTAAAACCACCAAGAAGAAGAATACGGTGTGGTAAAAGACGATTTTGAACGGAGCCATACAATAAGCAATACGTGAATTCTCAACTTCAATTTTTGGTGGAACTATTAGGTCAGAGCTCTGCAACAATTTGATGTGACCATGTATGTAATAGAACGTGAGAGATTGGTGATTTTTCTTAGTAGTAGTAAAATTGTATTTTATTTGTCCGTTTTTTTTGTCTTATATACTAGGTTTTACAAGTTAAGTGTTTAGCCCATTGGGCTCTTCAGCTTTGTTTAGTGTTTTATGTGTTTTATGTGTTAAGTGTGTTTTGTGTTCAAATAGTTTTTTCAGTTCGGTCCTTGGGACATTGTTAGTTTTAAAATTTGATAACCTAACTATAAACTAATCTAAATCTACAATTTGAAAATCCTAGGGGTGGGGAACCAGATTCCGAATGATCTGGTGATCCGATGTTAGGCAGCGTGCCCTGTACCGATTGATAGACTCACTAAAACGATCGTCGAGCATTTTTATCTCGGCCAGACGGTGGACCTCAGATGTTATTGTCCTCGGATGGGTGTTCATTATCATCCTGAGGAACTTGTTTTGTACTCTCTGAAGCTTCAGGAGATGTGTTTTTGCACAACTCTCCCAGATTGGCATTGCATACTCGATGACCGGAAGTATAATTTGCTTGTAGACAGCAAGCTTATTTTTAAGGGATAATGTAGACCTTCTGTTGATCAATGGGTACAGAAGTTTCAACAGAGTATTACATTTTGTGACAGTTTTGTCAACCTGATCCCTGAAAATAAGCTTGCTGTCTAAATGCACACCAAGATAGACAGCTGATTTGGTCCATTCCACCGTTGTGTTGTTCAGGCTTATTTTACAATTCTCAGGCAGGACAAGTCTGGGAGAATTAGAATGTGGAAACAGGATGACCTGGGTTTTCGCTGCGTTGATACAAATCTTCCATTCAGTGAAGTATTCTGACAGAACATTCAGGCTTCGCTGCAGTTTCGCGGCAAGCGCTCTTATTACCCTACCATTGTGGACGACTGCGGTATCATCGGCGAACAACGACAGAGATCCATTTTCAGGGAGCGGGGTATATCCGAGGTGAATAGATTGAACAGAAGTGGACCTAATATACTTCCCTGCGGAACACCGGCGGAGATCTCCTGACTACCGGAAACTGCACCATGCAACGAAACACGGAATGTCCTGTCAGAGAGATAATTTTTAATAATCTTCACCAGGAATATTGGAAGATTGTATCGCTTGAGCTTGTACACCAAGCCATCATGCCACACATTATCGAAGGCCTTCTCGATATCGAGAAGGGCCATAGCGAATGTTTTCGAAACAGACTTGTTCCGCCTGAGGATGTTCATGACTCGATTAAGTTGATGGACTGTTGAGCGACCATGACGGAAACCGAACTGCTCATCCAACAGGATGTTGAGCTCGTCAGCAGATGTTAGAAGCCGACGGTGGATCGCTTTTTCAAACAGTTTAGATAGACCTGAGAGAAGGCTGATTGGTCTGTAGCTTCTGGAACATGAAGGATCTTTCCCAGGTTTCGAATGGGGATGACTTTGGCTGACTTCCAGCACGATGGGTAGTAGCCAATACGGAGGCATTGGTTAAACACCACCGCCAGATGGTTGTAGAACTGGGGGCTCAACTGCTTGAGCTCCAAGTTAAAAATGTTGTCGAAACCGGGGGCCTTCATGTTCTTAGAGGTCTTGATATAAGTCAACAATTCGTCAGCTGAGATCTCCAAAGCTTCCGGAGAAGTCGTTAGGACTTTGGTCGATGTTAGTTATAAGCGCGCTAACGGCAGCTTCGTGTGGACTGACGATGTTTTGACCGAGATTGTGAGACTGACGAAGTGTTGACTTATCTCATCAGCCTTCTCTGCAGGTGTTATCAACCGATCCCTTGAGTCATTGACGTCTAATGGGATCAACGGTGGAATGGGTCTTGGCTTAGTTTTTAAAATTTTTGTCATCTTCCAGAACGGCTTAGCACAATCTGGGAGAAGCGAATTTTGTCAGCGAAATCATTATTTCTAAGGTCCACCATTCTGGCCTTAATAATTTTAGAACACTCGATTGCAGTGACGTTTTAGAGTTGGCAAACCAGTTCGCTGGTATTGCCTCCGTATGGCGTTGCGTAATTGTATCAAATTTTTGGTGGGTCTATCAATGGGTACAGAGTTGCTCACCTGTTCAATCGCTGGAATGTGTTGCTCCCGGGCCTGGGAGATCGCCTGTTCGATGGACTGCAGCTGCTGATCGATGTCATCGACCGACTCGAGGTGCACGTTGAAATCGACGGTGTTGTCGACGTGTTGTCTGAACCTCTCCCATCTGGCACGATGATAGTTCCGTCTGGTGATTCGATGCCGGTTGACCGAGGACCCAACTTCGACCACCACCGGATAGTGGTCCGAACTGAGCTCCTGGTGCACTACCGGCTGGGCGATGTTGTTCCCCATGTTGGTGAGGAAGATGTCGATTGTCGAATGGACCCCGGATCAGCTCAACCGGGTGGGAGTATCCGGGCCCAGGACGGTGTAATGTCCCTCTTCCAGGTCTTCCTGTAGAATAATTCCGTTCCGATTCCGCCGGGTGTTCCCCCAGGTTTCGTGTTTCGCATTCATGTCGCCGGCGATGATGAACTGCCCCTGCCTCCGAGTTAGCTTACGGATGTCGTTTCGTAGGGCCGTTGTTGTTCCGTTGTTGGTACTGGCTTGCTTGGGACAATAGGCCGCGATGATGGTGATTGGGCCGACGGCAGTTTCGACCTCGACTCCGATGGCTTCGATATTCTGCAGCTGAAAGCTCGGAAGCAGATGGCAGTTGATGTTGTACCGCAGGGCAATCGCAACTCCTCCTCCACTAGAGCCGCTACGATCCAGTCGCACAATCCGGTATCCAGGGATGAATATACTGATTTCCGGTTTTGAGGTGTGTCTCGGTGACGATGGCGATGTCGATGGCCTTCCTGTTAAGGAAGTCACCGAGCTCTACTGTTTTGTTCCGGATGGAACAAGCATTCCAATTTAGGATGTTTATGGTGTGTTTACGGTCCATACTTAGTAATGAACGTCATCGTCACGGATGTGGCGGCTTTGAGCTGTTCCTCCTTGGAGCGGCAGGAACGTAGTTGGCGATAGAGCTCTTGCACGAACTCCACCATTTGCTCCGAGTTGTAGAGCTGTTCATCGACGGGTGGTTGCGTGAAAGTACTGCGACTCGCATTGCCCCAGCCTGGAGGAGGAGTCGGGTTGGGGGCGGCGGCGGCTGCCGCGAAACGATGATGGACGGAAGCTGACGGGCGGTTTGCTTGGCGGTGATTCAATGGGATCGGTGGTAGGTTTGGCACCTGATACCGAAGCGACGGGAAATTCTCCTCGTTCATCGGAGGTGGTGGACGGCGTTGAGCAGGCCGAGACTTGGTAGATGATTTCTTGCGGATCGCCAAAAATTCAGCACGTTTGGGGCAGGCACGATTGCTGCACTCATGGTTTGCGCCACAATTTGCGCACTTCAGTACCGCACCTTCTTCCATCGGGGCACAATCGTTGGTACTGTGGGCTCCGGCACACTTGCCACATCGCGGTTTCATGTGGCAGTTGCGAGTTCCATGGCCGAACGCAAGGAGGTTGCCACATTGCGTCACGTCGTGCTGTCTCGGACGATACCGGTCCCACTCGACGATGACGTCGAAAAGGGCCCGTGTTTTCATCAGCTCCGCCATCGTGACGGATCCTTTCACAAGGTGGACCAGATAGAGTTGGTCCCGGTAGTTTCCATGTTGTTGGCGCCTGATGGGAAACACCTTTTGAGGTTTCAGTGCCACCGCTTGCAGCTCGGCGAAGATTGACTCCGGTGTAAGTTCTGGAAGGCCACGCAGAATCACCTTCATTGGCTTGCTTCCGGGCGCGTCGTGAGTGTAGAACTCATGTTTCTTCGCGACTAGGTGAGCGCCGACAGCACGGTAGTCAGCCTCCGTCGAGCACATCACCTTAATTCCATTACTGCACAGCTTGTACAGCGGATGGATTTGATAGCTGCAAGCTCGGTCCTGAGTGCAGCAATGTCGCTGACGTCGTGAAGAGCGGGGAACCTTCACCTTCTTCGGCACCTCCTGGATCGGAAGCACGGCGAATTGATTGCTCGCTAGTAGACGAGCGTTGCGATTCACTGGATCGGCGTCATCGTGGCGCAGCCGCTTGGAGCTGCCCGGTTGCGGTAATGTTTCGGGAGCGGATGTCACCGTTGGTCGATTTTTTCGACCCATTGCCACTAACAATAGGTCGAGCGGGAAATGTATCCGAACTTTGAAGCACTTTTTCTGCTTTGCCACCACCAAAAGATGAGCAAGCGCAGGCGATAGGTTGTGAACCGAACACGCAATCGCGAGAAAGCGGCGAGGGGAAAAACGAGAAAAACTTACTGCGAGGGTGCGAAAACACGACCGATCGTGTCGCTTGGTAAAACTGGAATGACTGGAAGCAAAATTTTTCCTAAGTGTGCTTTTTTGCGCCGTTCTCAGCTGGTGCGAGACGTACATGGAGTCGAATGACATGATTGGTTGTAAAGTCCCTCTCAACACAAAGAAGAAGAAGATGATGCAAGACGTCTTTTGCTTCGATTTGAAATCTGTGATAGGAAATTTGGTAAATTTACTCTGTAAAATGACATTATAAGACATCACCTTATATTTGCGTTATTTTCAATAGTTTACTATTGATTGAGAAAATGTTTGACAATTGAATTGAGCGCGGTAAAATTTCCGACCGATTGAGAAGAAATCATGTAAATCTATCGTGGATTATTTGAGTTATTCGCGTACAAAACGTACGGTTTTTCGTGACGGTCGCAAAATTTTAGATTTTCATTTGACACCCTACCTTGCCGTAAGACGTAGTTATGCGACGAAGGAAAACAAGTTTTGCTAATACCACTGGCTGCCAATCGACAATTTGAAACGAAAAAATCCCAATCAAACAAACTCTTCGCCGAGAATTTTAAATTGACAGTAGCAAAGATGGATTTGTATCTGGTAGCATTTATTGATTCATCATGGTTGCGCCAACCAGCCAAAATTTTCCGACAGCTCGCCCTCCATGGCGTTTTTGCAGTTGGGTGAATTGGCACTATATTAGGCGCACAAACCAAAACGGAAATAAAAGTTTAATTTTTAAACAAATCCTCTTTGATTTAATTGGTTGTCCTCAAAAGGACAGATTATCAATTAATGGATAGCGCCAACCAGCTGGGTAAAATTTTTACCGACGGCACTGAACTTAATTCAAGATTAGTTCATTCTTGAATAATCAATCCCTTTTATTTGAATTAATTGTCCTTAAAAGGACAGATTATTTCCACCTTCTGCTGACTGCTACTCGCCCCCAAGGACGCTTTCCCAAACAGCAGAGTTTTGTCGCGACGAAATAATCGCCACGAGAGGTAAGATGGCGGCTTCGCACGTGTGACGCGATTGTACGCTCATAATCCGCCATTTACCTCATCGCGATGACGCTGTTTGGTCTGTTGCTTTCATCACCAGTTTCAGACCAGCTTTCTCCGCTGCCGTACGAAGGCTCCATCAAACTGCAGCATGGCCACGTGGCAGTGAAATGTTGCGGGTACTGCCGCTGTGAGGATTGAGACAGGAGTTTATGGGAGCGCACAAACCAACGCTGATTAAACACGCGACCGCGCTGGTCAGGCAAGCCCTGATAAGCCGCCATAATCTCACAGCGGTGATTTTTCCACCGCGATTTCGGTGCCGCGGTGCTAAAATTGCTGCAGTTTGGGTGGAGCCTTCATTAGTACGGGCAGCGGAGCTGGTGCAGAGGTAGCTGTGGTGGTGCGGCGCTTCCCAACAGAGATCACCGCGATGAAGCAAAATGGCGGATTAAGAGGTTAACAATCGTGCGCCGAATTTGTGCAAGCCGCCATCGTATCTTCGCAAGATTACTACGCAAACTTGCGAACGCTGCGCTCTGGTGGGAGCCTTGCTGTTCCGTGACCAGCTCCTGCGACCTGCTCTCTGCGACCAGCTTCCTGCGACCAGCTCCTGCGCTCCAGCTCACTGCGACCAGCTACCAGCGCTCCCTCCGCACAGCTTCAATGCCGCCAAACGACTGAAGCAAAATTTTTCCTAAGTGTGCTTTTATGCCGTTCTCAGCCGCGTGCGAGACGTACATGGAAAGTCAGAATGACATGATTGGTTGTGTCCCTCTAACACAAAGAAGAAGAAGATGATGCAAGACGTTCCTTGCTTCGATTTGAAATCTGTGATAGGAAATTTGGTAAATTTACTCTGCAAAATGACATTATAAGACATCACCTTTTTATATTGCGTTATTTTCAATAGTTTACTATTGATTGAGAAAATGTTTGACAATTGAATTGGAGCGCGGTAAAATTTCCGACCGATTGATGAAGAAATCATGTAAATCTATCGTGGATTATTTGAGTTATTCGCGTACAAAACGTACGGTTGTGACGGTCGCAAAATTTTAGATTTTCATTTGACATTCCTACCCTTGCCGTAAGACGTAGTCTACGTCAAAAATTAGAGAACTTCGAGATAAAATCGTTGAAGCAACCATTGAACGTTGAATGCTTAAAGAAATAATGCTGCCAATAGCTTCAGTATCATATAGCATACATAAGTACGTATTAACTAGATAATAGCTTCCCTCATAATCATTTTTATTAATAAATTCCTCGCAACTTTGGAACAGCGGCCCGATTTTCTGAATAACACTAAACTAAAAGTGTAATACAGTGTTATTCACTAAACAAGAGTGAAAAATCTAAATACTCATGCTTCAGCTGTCAAAAACTACAACTAAATTGATTAAAGTCTTAAAGTGTTGCGTGGTGTACCATTTCAGTGTAATTTTGAAAAATTTCAGCACTGCAGTTAACAGTTGATTTTAGTTGCCGACTCGATCAGATTAAGTCGGCTTCAGTAATGCGCAATTTTACTTGACTTCTATAATATACCCCATAAGATTATTTTAATTGTTATAAGAAGTTGGCTAAAATGAATATGTATATTGAAACTTTTACATTCAATCTAATGAATGACACCCACAGATGTCCAGTACGTTTAAGAAAATGGTTATTGATACGGATTTGTAAATATATCGAGGCCTATTTAAATGGATCTTTTTTGGATGATCCAAATCGGAATTGTCACGAGAAAATGACATTACGAAAAGACAAATCATTTAGTTAGTTAATAAAAACACAATACGAGGAACTTAAAATCATTCGAAAAAAATATTATCCCTCATCCAAACTGTCATTTAGTTGCTTTCCCGAAACACTGCCACCACTGCATGAAAGCTCGCTCACTCCTTAGACACGAACCCTTTCGGTGTGTTTCTTCCTACTGACGGCTAGGCGTCGCTTCGATTGCAATTCAGCAGCGCGCAAACACACCTTCATGCCTATCTCCTTTTCGTTTCAACCTTCGTACCGAGTGGCAGTAGAACCAGCAGAGAAGCACTTGTTTTCCAACGGTCACTAAGATGCGACCGAGGTTGTTCGTTGTTTGGCTTGCTTGACACACGCATAGAGAAAAACGCAGAACTCGAACTGATGCCGTCCTTTATCTGATGCTTATATTGGCGCAACCGTTTTTAATTTTAATTTAACTATTTCCGCTCGTTTCATTAATGAATCTGGAAGGAAGACCGTGCGGAGAAGAAACCATCGAGACAACGGCGACAACGCTGGATGCATACGCAAAACGTATTCGCGGCACGCGGTTTTCGTGTCTTCGGTATTGCGTGATGTCGTCGCACGGAGGGAGGGTCTCAAACGGCACCAACAGCCGAAGCGGGGAGGTTTTGTGGTCATACATATGTATGAAAGTGTAATGAAGCAGAGAAATATTAAACGAATGAAATATTGTACGACTGCTATGATGCGATGGGATGAGGACGGGACGAGCCTCGCGTGCGCGGTCTGCTGGTTGCTGCGGTCAGTCGTCGCCGTTTCAACGTTTTCTGTACCAAGTCGGTGATTGAGCGTAATGAGAGAAGGCAATTGTCATCGTTAATACTCGTGGTGATTGTCCACCGCGAGCGACTCTGAAGCACACCGAACCGTGGGCTGCTGCGATGTCAGAAAGAGTAGTTTTACGCTTTCATTCATAAGGAGATCGGGTTCGGTCTTCTCCACTTTTCTTCCGGATCAAAACGACCTCAGATGCAGTCCGGGCAAAAATCATGCTGTTTGCGATTGGGGATATCAGTTTCCGTGCCCGATGGATTGAGCGCGGATGGATGCGATGCGAACCTGGAGTCAGTCGTCGGGGAGGATCACACTTACATATCGTAAGAGAGCGAGTGTTGTATGAATATTTATGGGTCGGTGCGAATGATTTATGGATATGATCGCAGTCGCCCTAAGGGACCGGGAGGGATACCGGGAGTACATTGTATCGAGACCCGGTGGTGAGAGAGCAGGTTTTTGATTGCTAGAATGTTGGATTGTTGGATGGGTGGGACCTGCAATGCTGCGGGATGCAGAACCAAGTTGGCGCTGATTTGTTGTTTGTTTGCAGAGAACGGAATCTTGAATTGTTATATTTTGGAATTCAAGATTACAGGAGATTGAACGTTTCCATTTCATAGAATGGAATGAAGAAGATTTCCATTATTCAATTAGCGAAATTAAGGATGTAGACTTCAATAGATTTAATCTGGAATCACAAAATACCAGAAAATGGTTAATCGAATAATAATGCATTTACCCACGAGTTTGTATATTTTTATGATTAGAACATCTCCTGTGGACCGTAGCTGGTAACAATGGCAGATCCCTTGCTTCGGTTACGTAAGAAATAGTTAACCTCAGATTGCTCGATATTTTTTCAGAGGCTTCTCATGCTCAAAGTGTCAACCTGTTTAACGAGTTCAATCTCTAAAATCTTATTATTTTGTCGTACGGCAAAATATACATTTGTTTCATAAATCAAGTGAAAACCTAGGGGTGAGACAGGCCTACTCTGAGTTACTTTTTACACCGTGTTACTCGCGAGTAACTCGATGTGCCTCGAAATTCAATCGATGTTCATCGATTTTTTTGCCTTTTGCTACTCCCTTTTGTTACACCTCCTATCGTCAGTTTTATTTGTAAACAAAGAAGGTAAAAGGTATCCAGTGTCTTCTGAGCCTCTACTCCTAGTTTTCTGTCCGAAAGGAAAATTTAAACGGTTAAGGTGAGGATGACGTCAACTGCAGGACAGACAATGCGAAAAACCCCTGACGGATAGTGAGACTTTGAATGCCACCGTCGGAACAAGTTATGAAGGAACGTTGGTCAAGTGTTGGATGAGGATAAGGTTGTTCCTGCAAATCCTGTTCAACTCAGTTTATGAGCTTTCATCGGATGCTCAGGTGGTATCGAAACGACGAGAGACAAATTCTGTGGTTCTTCTGAACACAGCCGGATGGTGTACTGTGATGTTTGTGGCGATTGGTATCATTTGGGCGTGGATGAAAGCGTAGGATCGTGGATTGGAAATGCAAGGATTGCGAAGCAAAACGTGCGGCACAGAGCACAGCTAGATCGTCGATGACACCAAAGGATATAAGTTCCACATCAAAGGGCGCATATCCGAAACAGTCGGATGAGCTGCAAGCCATGCAGAAGCGTATGGAGAATTTGATCCTGAATTCTGTTTATGTATGTCCTATAAGAAAAAGTTATGTTTGGGAGTATGCTGATAAGATAGTGAAATAAAACTTACAATTATATCCAATTTGATGGCAAAAAGAATTCTTATCTTCAACCGCAGCATCAAACTTAGTTAAGAATTTGGACAGAATTTGGACATGTTTTGACAGTAGCGGTCGGTTCTCGATCCCAATGTTATTGTGGAAAAAATGATGTAGAAAAGAGAAAATGATCTCGCCTACTAGTAACGTGAGTTACTCGAGGTGCCTCAAAAGCAACTCTGAAATTGCTCGAGATGGAGAGCTGTCTTGCCCCTTGGTGAAAACTGATAAAAGTGTTCTACAGTCGTAAACCGCAGGAAGCATTTTTGGTTAGTTAACGCTGGCTGCCAGTGCCGGTAAAAATTAATGCATCTGCACTCAAATGAGCTGAAAATGAGGACAACCTTAACGGACAGACCAACTGTCTTTGTGAATTTGAATTTTGAAATCACAGTGTTCTCTTGATCAAAGCAACCGCTGAGTCTCGAAGTCATTGTTTGGTTTTTGTTTTCGTTCGTCGATGGGTGTTCATTACCGCCTGTGCTGTTATCAATATCAAAATTCAATTTCATATAGGTGAGGACGGTTTTGAGTATCGAATGAAGAAGCAATATTTGTTTCTTTTGATGTTGAACATGGTGTGTATTTTTGCAGACTCAGATCGATTGGTTAGAATTAATACAAGTTGTAATAATGATAATAGGCAGTAAGACTTTTTGAAGTTTGATGATCACTTGCAATTGATTTCATGCTCTAATGATCAATAACGACGTCGAGAATGTAATTGCAATCAGATGGAAATGGTAAAGGAATATAAAATAACGTTTGTTGGTTTTGTTTGGTACAGTGTTTTCCTTTGTGTACTCACACAAAGTTCAGATATGAACTTCTAGTGAAATATTTAAATAAAGCCTGTCCACGTTAAATTTCGGACACTAAGATATTGCAGCAAACAAAAAATCTACACATAATTCTACAGAACCGATTGTTATTTCAGTATAAAAGAGTAGATAATACACAGTTAAAAACAGTTGATTGAGATGTTAATCCTTCTTTCTGTAAAATTCTTGAACTTTCTGTGGTACACCCACCATCAGATTCCGTACAGTATCTGATGATGATTCTCTATCTTCTCCTGAAATTGTCGATCGCATTTGGTTTCTTCTTAGTTCGAATAAGTTTCCGCTTAACCAGAGTCCAGTATTTTTCTATCGGGCGAAGTTCTGGACAGCAAGGCGGATTGGTTTTTTTGGCACGTATTTGACCTCTTGTGCCTTATACAATTCTAGGGCGGATTTTGGCAAATCAGGTCAACAAAAGAGCTGGAGAGTCGTGGTTTCCTATAAACGATTCTCAGGACATTCTTTTCGTATCAAATTCATGTTGATAGTGCCGGCTGAGACGACATTTTCTGATTTTCGACCACAGCTTCATTTGTCCTGCCAAACCAAATACTTTTTGGAGCGTTTAGACACCTTCTTTGTTTGGAATAACTTGGCAACGGGGTTGCTTTGTAAACATAGCCAGACCCGGAAGCTGTTGAAAATCTTCGAGCACATGTGGTTAGTCGTCCATTAGGGTACAAGACAATGTTTGCAACGAATTGCTGTAACGCTCCTTAGCACGGCTTTTTGCAGTGAAATTTTGCTTGTCATTATGGTTAAGCATCTTTTTCACTTTTTACGTTTTCATTTCATGCCTCTGCTTCACTTTTTGCGCAAATGATTTTAATATTCCAACTTTGCGGGCCACCATTTCGGATAGAAAGGTTGAGATTTTTCTCAATAATTGCTTCCAGGTTCTTGTCCATTTGGGGGGAGCATACTTTTCGGTTTGTTCCGCTTCCAAACTTCCGATCCACAGTCAAGCGCTGGTCATTCGGTTTGCAAATAATAAACACGGTATTTTTTTTTTTGTTTTAGTTTCCTGGCAAGATCGCGTATCGACAAAGTCGGATTTTGCGGCCGTTCGTACAGAATGCGTTTGTGCACTTCCACTTGATGCGACGCCATTTGACCAAATGCAACAAGAACGCTTTGGACTGACTTAGATCCACAGTCACAGATTTGGTTTTCGTCCCACTTAAAAAGTGTGATGACGGTTTCTCCTTTGAAAGTTAAGTTTTTTTTTCATAGTGAACCGATTTATACCAACAGTAAGGTTGCTGTCTGACCCACTCGCAAAATGTGATAGTGGTTTACTTATTTCGATACATGGTGGAACGGCGAGTATGGCGAACCGACTCGTTTTTACTACAGTTGAAAACTAACTAACAACTTGCCGAGAAGGAAGGCTTATTTCTCAAAAAATTGCAACTTGAAAGTCTCAATTATATAAACTATCTTAACCACAGCTTACAAATTCATTTGGATCACTCGTAAGCAACAGAAGACACTTTTTGTCACTGACGCGTCCATTGTTCAAAGGAGTTTCCCAAATTTTTGCATTAAGATTCTCAAAGGGATAGGTAAGAAATTCAATTTTATGGAGTTGTAAACTTGGTGAGTCTATTCTAATTATGAAAAATATGTTTAGGCTCAAAACTTAAAAATCGTTGATATTTTACTGTTTTTTGTTTGCTATGTGCTAGACTATAATTGAATCGACTATAATAAACACGCTCAAGAATATCAGCTTGCATCGCCGCTTGATCTGTTGGCTTCGGGAGCATGTGAAAACTTGAGAGTGCATTGTGAGGGTAAAAGAAGCTTTTTTGGTGTGTTAAAAAATAACAAAATATGATCTTCGTTTTTTTCGTGTTAAATTAACGCGTTTTGTATGGTCATTTCATACGCATAGACTACGTTTAGGAAAATGAAAAAAATGAAAGTAAGAGCAAATGGCATACGGGCGTTTTGCTTGATGGTTTATTTGCAAACGTTTTGCTATGTTAAAAAAAATTGCTCATTAGGAATCTAAAAGTTGTGTGAAACAACTGACTACCAAGATGCCACTGAACTCTTCCATGAGTAAAGAGTGTGGTTATTCTTGCCACACAGTTTCAATATTACAGAAATGGTTCGACTATAGAAAGCTTACGTTATGCTCAGGAGATTATCAAAACTGTAAGAGACGGTTTTACGATATTGGAAAGAAAATTCCCGAATATGAAATATTTGCAAATCCAGCAAACGCGACTCCAAGTATGTGAGAGTAAATCATTCAGTTCCTTAGTTCAATCTATTGTGATAACTGGTACCGTTGTTTAACCAATGCCCGAAAAAACTCCATACCTACTTATGCGAGAGATGAATTTTAAGTAGATGTTCCCAAAATTATGATTCTCTGATCTTTAAAACAGAACTGTTCCAACTATTTTCAGATCAAAATAGCAACGAAAATCAAGGAAAATTTCCTGTTAAACTGAGTTCTCAGCGGAAGCTGCAATAAGTTATTCATTCAGGATTTTCTATAAAAGTCTTTCGGATTAAACGAAATTGGGGAAAAAAATCCAACCTAATTTAACAGTGGCGTCTCTCTTGGGTTATAAAACTAACTGAGCACTGTTTGATTGATGAAATTTGTCAGAAGCAGATAATTTCCCATCAACATGAGAGGCTCTAGGAGTGGACAGTAATTTACTGCTAGAACGAAGAGCAATGGAGAGAAAGTATTGATAGTTCCGTTAGAGTACGGCAGGCTGTGAAATTGAAAACGAGCGGAAGGGCATTTGGACGGTAGTATTGCAAAACGGTAGTACTGTTTCATTGCAAAAACCACCGGATCTCGCGACGGAGGGTGCATCTTAGGGGAGTCCAACCAACTAGTCCGTAGCCTCGTCAACCATATAGTCCCTCCGGTGGCCGAGGTGCAGCCAACGGCTGCAACCAGTCAACTGTAGCAGTTGATGAGACTCTCCGTAGGGCCTTCAGGACCAGAGCAAACTCGCAAGTGTGGTGCAAGCATCGTTCCGTAAGCTTATCATCCATAGATTTTCCGGACACACAAACACGAACGGCCCCGTCGGAAGAGACGAAGTCGGCATGGGAATCACCGATCAGCACTTCGCCCAGTTGCACAAGCTCCCAAAACAGTGTTCAATTTTCTCGGCCAAACCCCTAGCTGCCTGGCTGGCAGTCACCACCCTATCTAACTGGTCAATCGCTGTCGTCACCGACTCAGGCAGCCCAAGGTACACAAAACAGTAAATATTTGTTACAGCAACTTGATTGTGACTTCATTAAGTCACATTGAGGTTAATTCATCAGAATTGCAACAAGTGAGCTGCTAGGGAGTGTTGTGGCGACCCTCGGCTCAGAGACCCCAACCCACCCTTGCGTCCAGGCAATCATTATTCACAGCTCCCCCAAGGAACAACAATCGCTTGGATAACCGCTCACTGCGGCGTAAGGAATAAGGAACGCCCTCAGCGAGGACTCCACGAGGGAAGCCGCAGTGGTCCGCTTCCTTAGAGAATCTCACCTCTACAACGCCATTTAACCACCGGAACCACCAACCCGCCAAACTGACGAGGAGGGGTAGACGGTCTGCTGGTCTCACCGATGCCTGCCATCGGTGGGTGTCCCTCGCCTCTCTCAAACCCCAAATGACACCAGTATCCTTGTCCACAGTATTCTGATCCACACAAATTGACCAAAGCTTGCACGAAAGGACATAACAAGGCCTTACGAAACCGAATATCGCTCTGCCTACCATAAGGACCATAACCTATTTCAACTAACTCCGCACTGTTTCATTGTGGACCGACCATATACAGCGTTGCAGTGAACTCAAGTTTGTCAAGTCGACGAATAAGGGAAATCTTAAGTAATAGCATGATAACGCCTCGACAATGTGTACTTATGCTATAAAGAAGCCTAACCTAATAGTAACTAACTGTGCACTGTTTTTATCTTGTTTGTGTGGCTCATTATACAACGTTGAGCCACAATTAAGTGAACTCCACGGAAATTTGCGAGAAAATTCAACTAAATTCGAGATAAAGGTCCAACGAAACTTAAGAGGGGTTTTCCATGAAAAATCTAGGTGAAGCCTCAACAAATTTCAGGAATAACTTTTCACGAACTGTAGACGAAACTCCCTAGAAACTATTTTTTTAAATTAATTTCTACGAAAAGTTTCAACGAACTTCTAGAAGCAATGTCGCCTAACATCAAGGGGAAGGTCCTTCAAACTTCAATGAAGAGTTTCTTCGAATTACGGAAAAAAGGTTATTGGAACTAAAACTGGGCGTTCTTCTGATTTTCAATGGTAACTGCAACCAATTTAAAGGAAAACTTGAAACAAAATTGAGAGTAATAGTAGCACATACGTATGCAAAGTTTTCTTGTGACTTCAGGGAAAAGTTTCACAAACTTCAGTGGGCAGGTTCACAAGGATTTAGAAATAATTTCCTACGAAATTCAGGAAAAAATCCTTAAAAGTTTAGGAAAAATTGCCAACGAAATTCAAAGCAAAACCTCGTGACCTCATAAGTGAAAGTTCCTACCAATTCAAATCACAATTGCTTCAAACTTCAGCGGGAGCATTTCAAGCAAATTCAAGTGGCGTTCCAATCATGGGTTTGATTGAAGCAACTTCTTAAAGACTTTCGAGGAAATTTCCAAATGATTCAATGAAACTTTGGATCGAAATTCCACACAAAGTTTCGAGAAATTTTAGAGGAACATTTTATTAAATACCGGAAATTACATCGAAATTCAGGTAGAAGATTCTACGAAATTGAGGGGGAAGGCTGTCTACGAACTAAAATGAGAAGTTCTGATGAAATTTAGAAGGACATTTCAATCAGATTTACGTGCAATAATATCACAAACTTCAGGAAGAGATTTCCCAACTTACTTCAAGGGAAATTTTGTTAAGGCTTATCGGAGAAATTTCTCTTAATAATAGGTAGAATTTTGTAATAAACTCTGAAGAATGTCCTAAAATTTCAGGAAAAAATCTACTGAATTAAAGATAATGGTTCTACAATTGAATCTTAACATGAAGTTCCTACAAATCTTCATTTTAACTTTTTGGACCTTTTTTGCACCAGATAAGTTTCTCAGAACTTCAGTTCTTTAGTCCCTTTTAAATTCAGCTTTAAGTTCCCTCAAATTTTTAGTATGAAGCTAGAAAATGATAAGAAAGGTTAGTAATTTCCATTTAATTCCAACTACCTTTATTGCTCCCCAAGCAACACGCAAGTTTTATAACGGTTGAAAATACTTTTATGTGACTAGATTTGGTTATAAAGAAGCATACTCAACATAAAATCATGAATATGTGTTACTCGGGTTATCTTGACACGATCTTGTCAAGAGAAGCAATAAAGGTAGTTGGAATTTAATGGAAATTATAAATCTCTCTTTTCATTTTCTAGTTATAGGTATTCCACTAAAAAGCTCACATTAACCAGAAATCTTCTTGGAAATTCAATGTAAAGTTCCTTTGTTTTCCTCGGAAAACTTCATTATGAAGTTCCATCGATCTTCGGTTTAAAGTTCTTCGAACTTCAGTTTCATATTCCTTCGAACTTCAGTTTCATATTCCTTCGAACTTCAGTTTAGAAGTTCCTTCGAACTTCAGTTTGAAATTCCTTTGAACTCTTGTTAAAGTACCTCAGAACACTTCAGTTTGAAGTTCCATTGATGTTCAGTTTGGAGTTCCTTCACACTTCAGTTTCAATTAATGTTTGAAGTACCCTCAATCGTCAATATGAATATCTTTCAATTTTCAATTTGAAGGTTCTTCGAATTTCAGTTTCAGTTTCCTTTACACTTAAGTTTGTATTTTCGTCAAACTTGAGTTTGAAGTTTATTAAGTAGAACTTCGGTTTGAATTTTCTTCTGATTTCAGTTTGAAATTCCATCGATCTTCAGTGTGAAGTTCCTTCAATCGTCAATATTAAGACCTTTCAATTTTCTATTTGATGATCTTACAAACTCCAGTATCTTCAAACTTCAATTTGTAGCTTCTTCGAACGTTAGTTTAAAGTTCCTTCGAATTTCAGTTTGACGTTCCTTCGAACTTCAGTTTGAAATTCCTTCAAACCCAAGTGAAAGTAACTTAGAACACTTCAGTTTGAAGTTCCATCGAACTTCAGTTTGGAGTTCCTTCACACTTCAATTTCAGTTAATATCAATCGTCAAAATGAATCTCTATCAATTTTCAATTTTGAAATTCCTTCGAACTTCAGTTTGAATTTCCGTGAAAATTCAGTTTGAAGTTTCTCAGTACTTCAGTTTGAATTTTCTTCAAACTTCAGTTTGAAATTCTATCGATCTTCAGGGTGAAGATCCCTCAATCGCCAAGATTAAGACCTTTTTAACTGATGATCTTGCAAATTTCAATTTGTAGTGTCATCAAACGTTAGTTTGAAGTTTCTACAAATTTCAGTTTGAAGTTCCTTCGAACCTCAGTTTAAAAAGCCTCTGATCTCCAGTTCAAAGTTCCCTCGAGCTTCGAACTTCAGCTTAAAGTTCCTTCAATCGTGAGGGGCATAAACGCCAATTTGAAGAAAATTATGTTATCAAATCCTTCCTTATTGGGTGCAGATGATTAAGCTACAGGCAATAAAAGGCCTTACCGTAATCAGCGGAGAGCATTAATCCAGATTAAAAGCCATGGCGCAGTTTTTCAACAAGTTATCATTACTACAACTTAATGCGCTCATTATTAATTCCGAAGCAGTATAATAACAAAGTTGAGGACCAAATTTCCTTAACGACGTCTGCCATTCCCTCGGCCGGCGCGCTTGCTCCGTTATCGCTAATTAATCGATTTCCTCTCGATTGCCGGCTGGCTCTGTCCACGTGTTCCGAGAAAACCAGATCATCCGAATCAGCCAACCGAACGACGCAAATAAAACCACCAAAGTTCCCATAAACTCCCCTTCCCTTGTCACACCGATATCTTATTTAAATCATAAAGTCAAACCTCAACGGTGGCCTATCTTTTATGCATTAATTGGAAATCACTGAATCATAATAAAACCGAAACGATATCATTGGGTGGAAATCTTTCCCCAAAAATCGAAGCAAACCGGGTTCTTCGCTCCCGCGCGTTCCCTTGGTGACAGCCTGCTGCGATGCGCATTGCGCGGACAAAACGACGGAAAGAGGTTTCAGATTTTAATTTTAAATTTCTTCTGTCGTGATTTCTGTTTCGTTGTTTTATTATTTTCATTAATTTTATGCTAAACTACGAGTAGAAAAGAATCGAACGAACGAAATTATCGCCGTCAACTGGGAATGTGGCACCACTGAACGGACGGGCAACCCGGGAGGTTTTGTGAATGAATGAATCAACGTGTCGTATCTCCGGTGCTGTTCCGCCATGATGCGACGAGGGGCGGAGGGATGGTTAAAATTTATGACATCCAATCTGTGTGATCGAAACAAAAGAACGTAAAAGAGTGAGGAACACCAGCGCCACCGTATGCATCGTTTTGTTACTGCTGCCGTTCGAACAGCAGCCATGTTGAATTTTAATCACGTTGTTCAATGGACCCCTCGTTCCCCTTCTGTCACCTTATGCTTGCTGTTTGGTTCGTTCGTTTGGTTGGTAGGCTGATGCGGTACGCGTCCATATCTCAAATAGCGATTAGAATAAATTATCGTTCCCCATCCATCCGTTCCCTGCCTGATTTCCAGCTAGCGTAGATATACGAATGAATGAATGGCTCGACCTGATGGGGTCTGTATTTTCATGAATGAAAGCGTATTTTTGCTCCACGCGCGGTGACCGCTAGCACCAAACACACGACGTAACACAGACACATAACCTCAATTCGTGTGTTTTTTGTTTGTTTGTTATTTTCCAATGGTGATGCGATTGAACGACGAAACGTCAGAAAACCGTTGTTGTTCGATGGGTGAAAGGACAGATAATGAGAGATACTTGAACGGTTGGAGTAGGGGAGGAAGCGGGTCCGGGGAGGATTTTGCATACATTTAAAGTAGACCTTTTTCGGAGCTAATTTGGTTTTCAAATTGGGCCCGAGGGGTACTCTTGTGTGGACACTCGCACACTCAATCCAGCCGGGACCCGTTCGTGGGAAGGAAATTGCCAATGGGCAGCATCCAGCAGCAGATAATTTAGTGTTGTTGCTGACACAGATCGCAAAAATCGAAACAACCGCCAAACCAAACGACTTAATGAATGGAATCAATGAAGGTTTTATCTTCATTATATAGTAGGCTCGACCCAGGAGACCCATGAGTGGGGCAAGGGGAAAAGCAAAAGCAGATAAAAAGTCAATAAACCTCGCTTCATTGACGGGCTTTGGTTTTTGGGATCACCATGATTGGAGAAGAAAAAACGGGTTACTACGTTCCCATCAGGGCAGAAGCAGCTGTCAAATGTTGCAAAGTAAAAGCTTACTTCGATTTTGGAAGAAAAAAACATATTTTATTCGTTTATAAATAGCTTTCTTTCACCCCGGAAAGGCAGAAGATGGGGATTGTTATGCAAAAGTGACCAAGCACGACACGACTAGGCGCCAGCCACCGACCGCAGCGGAGTCGCGTTTCCCGTAGAACAGGTTTCCTACGGATCGACGATCGGACAGGTTATATTCCTCGTTCACTCAATCGGGCTCGACAGCCTTTATCGATGGGGCTAAATCTTAAGTCATGTGGCGGTGGAGAGGCTGAGACAGGCGCAGGCTCAAGAACTGGATTGCGATGGGGGATCTCTTGAGCCGAAGAAGGGATCGATTCGATCGTTTAATCTCCGAGAAGGAGGGCTCCCGGGATGACTTGTTTCGCACAGGTGGCTCACGCGCGCTCTGCCTTAATCCAACCGCTGTGCCCGTCCGGGCTAGGTTTGGAGTGATTTTATCGCTGAATGATAGAGAATATGTGGTATCGATTTCATTTTTCTTGGGAGGAGAAACGGTAGATGATATTATGCAAATTAGACCAAATTTGAAACAAGACAACCGAAATTTGGTTGATGAACTCTGTTGAGTAGAATCTCTTTCTAAGTTCACACTTCATAACAGGATTTAACGAATAACTTTATTGATCTTCAATGAAATGTGGATGAAGAAGAAGATGAAGAAATTATAAGAAACTTGAAACTGGAGGAACGAAGAACTTCCCTAAACATCAGAGCTTCTTCCCTAAAGATCGAAGCTTCAAAGTTAAGTTAGAAGTTGTATTTGATCACGATCTTAGAAGATACTGCAAAGTGGAAGTGAAGGAACTTCAAACTGAAAACTTAAAGGAGCGTAATGGAATTCCATGGAACTTCAAACTGATGTACGAAGAAACACACTGGAATTCGACGGAACTTCTAAGATACTCTAAACTGAAGGAACTTTAAATTAAGGTTCGTAGAAACTCTTTAAAGTTTGATAGAACTTTAAACTGAAGTTCAGAAATTTCAGAATTTTCCAATCATATATTAAAAAAAAACTTTAAATTCTTAAATTCTTAACTATAAATGCAAGCACTCCAATGATTCGTATAAAACACCCAGTGTTTAGTATTTCATGTAAGTTAATTACTTTGAAACTTTTCAAGGTCCTTTCAGCGTCGTTTTTAAAGTATGGTGACAAGATGCATTTTTGACTACATTTTTCAGATTCAAATGCTGTAGTACAAACTTTTGATATTTTGTGAAAATATGCAGTTTACTTCCTAACCTATTTTTTAAACAGAGGAAGCCAATAAAAAGAAATCGATTAAGTTTGATTTGCCCTTATTCTAGTACTATCTAAAGTTCGGAGGAACTTCAAACTGAAACTTGAAGAAACTTCCTATTTAAGTTCAAAGAGACTTTAAGTTCGTGAAACTTTCAAACATGATTCTAACTGAAATTTAAAGAATCTCTCTTTAAGTTTGAAGGAACTTCTAATTAATCGTTGAAGACATTTCAAACTGATGTCTGATTGAACTTCATACGTTAGTCCGAAGGAACTTCAAACTTGAAAAGAAGCTTGGAGTTCGAAATTTATCACACAAAAGTACTAATTTTCTGATTCAAATAAACTTTAAAACCATCACTAAAATTCCAATAATTCCAAGCTAAACTTCGAACACAGGATGTTCAAATTTAAGTTCAATGGAACTTCAAACCGAAGCTCGGAGAAAGTTGAAAGTGAAGTTCGAAAGATTATATTTTTCAAACTAGATAAGAAGCAACTTCAAACGAAAATTCGAATTTTCAAACGAAAATTATCCACACTAAAGTACGAAGGAACTTCAAAAAAAAAACTTCAATGAAACTTTTCTGGTGTTCAATATACTTAAAAACCATCCCTAAATTTAGAAAAAGCTCAAAGCTTAAACTTCAAACTGAAGTTAAAAAAAGGTTCGAAATTACTAATGTCTCTTCTCATTTTCTAGTTTCAATTTTATGTTCAAAGGATCTTCAAACTGAAGTTCGAAGAAACTTCAACGTGAACTTCAAGGTAGCTGTAAAATGAAGTTCAAAGGAACTTTAAATTCGGAAGCAATTTGAAATTAAAGTTCGAAGAATTCTTTCTGACTAAACTTCTAACGAAAGTCCGAAGAAATTTCCAACTACATAAGAAGCAACTGAAACTGGAGTTTGAAAATTCAAAAAACGAACTTCAATGGAACTTTTCTGATGTTCAATATTAAACTTAAAATCCATCCCTAAATTTTGAAAAAGCTCAAAGCTAAACTTCAAAATGTAGTAAAAAAAAGGTTCGAAATTACTAATCTCTCTTCTCATTTTCTAGTTTCAATTTTATCTTCAAAGGATCTTCAAACTGAAATTCGAAGAAACTTCAACGTGAAGTTCGAGGGAGCTGTAAAATGAAGTTAAAGGAAACTTCAAACTCGGAAGGAATTTGAAATTAAAGTTCAAGGAATTTCCAAACTAAAGTCTGAATAAACTTCGAATAAACGAAAGTCCAAAGAAAGTTCCAACAACATAAAATCAACTCAAACTGGAGTTTGAAAATTCTTCACACTAAACCCTAGTAGCACACTTGTTGCAAATCTGCTGAAGTTACTTGAATGAGACTCAATTAAGTCACAATCAAGGTATTGTAACAAATTCTCTCAGTTTTGTGTTGCTTGGGAACGGAAGTACGAAGTAACTTCTGAAAAACTTCCCATGGAACTTTTCTGATGTTTAAATAAACTTCGTAACGTACTCCTTAAAATTCATCACTAAAGTTCCAAAAGCCTCCAAACTAAACTTCGAATTGGAGTTAAAAAATAAAATTCGAAGTTGATTCAAACTGAATTTCACAGGAAATTCAAGTTCAAAGGAACTTCAAACAGAAGTTCGAAGAAAGTTCAAAGTGAAGTTCGAAACAAAGAAACTTCAGAAGCAATTTCAAACATCAATTTTAAACTAAACAAAGCTGAAAATTTCCAAAGTAAAGTATGAAGGTACTTAAGAAACTTGCTGGAACAATACTGGTACTTAAGTTCGAAAAAACACACTGGATTTCGAGGGAAATTTAAAGTGAAGTTCAAAGTTGCGTTAAACAAAAGAAACTTTAAATTGAATCTTTAAGCTTGAGTTCAAAAAAGAAATTTTAACGAAGGACCCTGAAGTCCTACCTTCATAGTCGAAGAAACTTCAAAACGAATTTCGAAGGAACTTCAGATGGAAGTTCAAAGGAACTTTAAACTGAAGTTTACCTCGGGCGACCAATCATGCTCATGCTCATGTGCATAAGTTTCCTTGAATCTTTTTTTTAGATTTTTCTCAAGCTTCGTGTTCGTGTACAAGACGCAGATTTTCCAAGTCCTACTAATCCTAGTGCTAAGTCATTATAATATTAACAAAAACAATAAATTATCAGCTTCGTAAAGTTAACGCAATTGTGTCGTCCAAACGAATAACCCATTAAAAAAAATGATGCAAATTTGACTTCATTTTATCATCTAGATTACGATGAAAACTTTAGTTCTTTTGTGAAAACATGCAGTCTAGATACCTTCTTGTCACATTTTTTTTAAAGTGAGGGAGCCGATGAAGAGCAATCGTTGGTGTTTGATTTGTCCCAAATCCAGCACCGTTTAAAGGGTGTTCACGATAAAATTGCGACATAAAAAATAATTCGGTAACCTCTGGTTCTCTAATCAACAAAATTCTCTTTAGCTTTAGTTGACATGTTGGTTCCCCAGAATCTGATTGAAGTCCGCCTTAATATATGTCTCGTAATTTACGACGAAGTAATGTGGATTCGTAAACAAATGGGTATAACATTACTCCCGTGCACGTTTTTTTTTTAATTTTTTTTCGTCGTTTGCTCAGATTCAGTTTTGTTTTTGCCACATCTCTAATGGAGGAGTTTGGTTTCCGTCGAATACTCCAACTATCCGCTTGTGATTCTTTGGACCATACTATACTGTACAGACGACTTTTTGCTCCTGTTTTATGACTCTAGAAACGAGAAACGGTAGATTGCAAGACTCTTAACTTTTTCCCGATGGCGCGATGTGAAGCATTCTTAATTTCAAATTAATTGTACTAGTTTCGCTCATCGAACGATCTTGTTATTATCAAAATGAGTAATGGATTAAATCCAGATGTTTAAAAGTTGGAAAAATGTGTGTATGATGCATTTTTATCGTGGACACCCTTTGTTTGCTTCACAGTTTGAAATAAACATTTAATTTCCTGCGTTTTGTAATGCACATACCGGGAATGTTAGATTTGGCATAAAATAATGGGACTTTTCGTGTAAATTTAAGTCAGATGTGGCTGGAATCAAATCTGTTGTATGAAAGATTGCAAACAATGTTGTATGACGTATGAAAGATTGCAAAAAAACACGTTATTTACGCTTGCTTTGGCTTGCATTTAAACGAGGGAAACATATCACGTCTGTTAAAATTCAATATTTTTTCTATGTATACTTGAGAAAAATCAACCTTGAGATTTTGAACTCTTCTCAAACTGCCGTAAGAAACTCTTTCTGACTTTCTCTGAGAAAACCTTGTTCTCGTATGCATCTCACCAGCGATCGTGAACCATAAACTAATAAAAGTCACCAGCTTATCCCGAATCCCTCAATCACCTCGACTTCGGAAAACCCTCCCTTTCCGATTTCTCTATGCTGGGGCCCCGTTCATGGCATCCAGTGGCGACAATTATTCTCATCCACATCAATTTCGTCATCCTCTTCCACCAAAACCTTCAGCAATCAACGGCTCTTGGAGGCCGCCCGTTCGAATCTTAACGAATCGTAGCGAAACCAAAATTAACCATCAACAATTGATTAATCGAGTTGGTGGGTAAGTGATTTCCAGTCTCGTCTTGCTTTTCCGCTCGTTGGCGCTTCCTCGGCTGATATATTTTGTTTTTTTTTTGCTCAAGACGATGTCCGTGTTCGGGACGGCGGTGCCACACGCAGCCAATCAGTGGGCAATTCCAATCGATCGCGATTAATCGATCAACGCATTCGTCAATTGGGAAATTGATCGAATTATCATCATTATCGCCGAGCTGCACTGCCCGATTCTGCATTGCATTCATTTGTGTTGGGGAGTAAGCAATTTTCCTGCACCCCTTTCTTCGCTGCCACCGAGTTGGCAGCGGCAATCAACGCACACGAAAAGTAGGCGGAAAATTGTACAATTTTCTCGAAATTATTTGTTCCAAGCCTACTGCGGCAGCCGCCGTTTAGAAGTGTTTGCAAGTAGATGAGTGAGTGAGTGGGTGAGATGATGTGAGGCAGCAAGCGAGTCGAGTGAGAGACTGCCTCTTGTTTAATTTTCCGATGAATAATTTCGCCTCGATAATCGGGAGGCATTAACTCGATGATTTGATGATTGATTTATTAAGCCAACTCGTTACCGCTAGTATAATTTTTTTTTGCCTCGGTGGAAGCGCGGGAGCTAATGGTTGTTTTTGTATGGGAGGTGATCGATTTGTGTGTCCAGTCCCGTCCAGCAGCGCACAAAACAAGAACAAGAAGAAGAAGAACCGTGGGCGCGCTGTTCCCGTTTCCGGGGCCCTGGGTCGAGATTTCTGGCCATCGTCAGGAAATGGGTCGTAAATTATATTATCGATGGATTGCTCTCTTCCTCGGTCAACAGTCGCCAGTTGGAGGATGGTATCCATGGGGGAGTGAGAGCGAGAGAGAGAGAAAGGAAACTTAGCGTTGAAATTTCATAAATTAGTGGCGAATTCTGAATCCGAGGCTCTATAATGGCGGGACTATTCAACGCACGTATCGATTAATGCGTACTGAAGTTGTCACCTCGAGTCGAATGGTGTGTTTCAGCTTGTCTGCACGCACAATAATATCCTTTTACGGCGGCTAATTGACACGTGCTCGGATTTATGGCTGGCGGCTAGTCGGCGCTTGTCTGCCGCCGGCGTGCTTTGTTTGCTTGTCGACTTCCCAATTCGGTGTCGGTCTAGTTGGCATTGGGAATTGTATAACATTGTGTCGCCATTTCTTTCGAGAGTAAAAGTAACGTGCTTTTTCGAGAACTTTTACAGGCGGATATGCGATTTCAATTTTATTGTGGCGATGAGACGCCGGATTTGGGGTCTAGAGGAAGAACGCCAACCGCCACAGCAGCACAGGATGTCGCCCAATCCAACCAATGGTCATCAATATTCTTCCGTCACGGGTGGAAACGCACAATTTTTTTTCTACGCCGTGATCGGTTAACGATAATAAACATTGGCACGTGAGGCGAATCCGCAAACCGCAGTTTCTTCACTCAGAGTTTCGGAGACCTGTGCGCGGTGTGGTCATAAAACTATCATCCTTAGGCAGGCGTCACCGATCGATATTGGATCGTAAAATTGATTCCGATCTCGTTGCGGAGCAAGAATATTGATTTTTTTTGCCAACAACCGGTCGTTGCCTAAACTAACAACGGTGGTTAACCTTCGAATAATTGTAAATTTTCCAGAGGGTCCAAGAAGCCGCCATGTTTTATTTCTTTATTGTCGTTTATTGCCCTTCTGCAAAGGGTAGCATAAATGATGCAAATCGTCCTAATGGCTAGATCCGGTTTGATCGGAGGGCTCGAACAAGTTCCTTTGTGCACCTGCACACATTGCATGTCGTCCTTATCGTTGCTATTTTTAAAACCGACCAGCATCTTTTATAGCAGGTTCCATTAGCGCCCGCTTGCTGCGTCACGACGCGATGGGTGCTTCTTTTTTCTATCAATTTGCTGTTCCCATGGGAATGAATTAATTAGAGGGCTTCCTCCCGCATGTCACTCGCTGAGAAACAAGCGAGAGTTATTTCGTAAATAAACAAACTAAATGTCACACAAAAAACGACTGATTGAGTCCCGTGGGTCGTCAGAATCGATTTGCAGATCATATCGATGGGGTTCACCTCTTTATTAAAATGAGAAACCGCGAAGAAAGGAACTCCGAGCGGTGAGGTTGAATCGGATCCTTCAGCGGAGATTTAAGAAAAAAAAGAAAAAAAAAGAACAAACCTTCTCGAGCTCGAATAAAGTAGTTATGCTGCGTTCGGTTGGGCTTGGGCACAAGTGGAGATTAAAATATCGAGATCAGCAACGAGCAGAAACCGGTTGCCCGTTGCAGGGTCCTGAGGCGCTTCGATTTGTTTTTATTTTTTTTTCGCCGAGTTGCCCTCTCTTGTGTTAGGTTACTCTACGATTCATTCAGGGGTTGTTACTGTTCTGAGGTGTTGGAATTGGGATGGATTCATCAAGGCTTTTATACAACTACTTCTAGATCGCGTGTAAGTTTGAAAGGGGCTTATCCATACGATTTTTCCGATTATTTATAATAATAACTAGTATACAGCTTTCCAGAGAAGACGAATTGGTTCACAGAAACAAAAGCGTTCCCGAAAATGAAAACGGACCGTGAGTTAGTTCACGTTTTCAGGATTTCTTCCTAAAAACGTGATCTAGTTTATGATTGCATGATTCAGTTCACGGTGTAATTTTGCTTGTTCACGAATCCAAGACTGTCGTTCACGAATCTAGGCTCGAATTTTTTCCCGTGTTTAGACGAAGAATTCCTACGTGCAAATCGGAAATCCTACACATAGATTATAAACTCCAGAATTTCATAAGAGATCCGAAAAAGGTAATAATTGGATACGCGGAATATTCTAGAAACAAATTAGATCATATTATTATCTTCAAATAATACTGATTTAGGTATAGTTCATTAATAGGCCTACATCCTAGCACTTTAACATTTTTAAGTCTTGACGAATTTTTTGTCAAAACTTGGTATCCTGTTGACTGTCTATTAAAGTAGTTCATCGTTAAAGTATCGATAGCTCTTCCCCGCTCAGTTGAAATGCCTCCCCGACTCAGAAATTCTCCGGTGATATCTGCTTGATATCTGTGACTACAAGACATTTTTCTAGCAACAACTTTGCCCAAGAACATCGGCATAGTTAGATATTTATTGATTATTAAAAGAGATCACGTTTCAATTACCAAAATAACCAAAATAATGAGAGAGAGAGAGAGAGAGATCACGTTCTTGTGCGATGATCCGTCAACAACTCAGTAGGCTGCATAGGTGTGTCCGATACGAAGAATAAAACTAAGGCTACTGTGTCATACATAAGGCGAACGGTGTTGCCTTGGAAACTATGGATACCTATCAGGAAGTTACAGGCTCAGAAAGCAATTAAGAACAAATTAACCTGACGTTCAACCAAAAACTGTTCCTCGGTAAAGTTTAAGCTTGAAAAATCCAAAAAATAACAAACATTGTTATGCCGAAGAGTAAGGAGGATGAAAACAAAAGTTTCGTTTTCCCATTAAGTCTTTTTAAATCCGGACACCTTCAAATCACGGTAACCTTAGACCTCCTTGCGCGAAGGAGTGAAACATTTCGCTGCCGTATAGCTGGGAGTTTGATGAAAAACATTATGATTAGTGTTCACATTTCATGTGTATTGTTCAAGATAGCGACGAATGAAAAGCACGTGTGCAAGCGAAGTTTATACGGACGAATCCTGAAATTCGATTAACCTAACTCCACTATTCACGGTGTGCTCAAATCATTTTCGGAGCGTTTGACGGTCGAGAGAAAACCGAGGAGTGACGAAAACTAGGAACAAGGAAAATAATCTGAAAAAGGTGCCTGCAGGAGTGAATTGATACCCTTCACCAAAAAGCTAAGCCTTTGTTCTGGTCCGATTTGGCATCATATGTTTCGCTTTCGTGAACTGTTAAATCATAGCCCATAAATCTGAGATAATCAACTACAATTAATGTCAAATTGGTGTTTCACTTAAGTTTTGAGGTATCCGGAGTATTGTGGATACAGACCTTAGTAGTTCACATGAATATAAAGTTCGTTTCCAAATGTGCTCAAATTTTGGGAGACTGAGCAGCGCAGGATTTGAAATCGGTTGAGGGGATTTGAGCTAAATCGATACTTTTAACTATCCTATTGTCTAAAGTGTTCAACTAGTGATTTACCAGGTGCGAAGCTTTTTTATATTTTGTTGGGGCATAAACCACAATACATTCATTCATGTTTTACAGAAATTTTCAAAGGCATATTCAATTAAAACCTTTCCGTTGTCTTTGTTGAAGAAGTTACACTATCCAAACATAAGTTAGTTACGTAAATCACCCACAAATTATCGTAGAAATCTGCTACCTGCTCGAATACCAAAAGCAACCCAGACACCCTGTTGACTCTTTTAAATAATTGCCCTGTTGACTATATTTGCCTACTTTGCCTTTTTCAAGCCACTAGCAAGCACAATACCCTTGTGATGAAGTTCATTCGTTCATTTAACATTGTAATTCATATTCTATGTTCAGGGAGTTGATTTTCTATTCTCAAAACTACTCAAATGCTAAGAGTCATTCTTTGCACTTTGAAGGAAAGATAACGAAAAAAATAATACGATTTTGTTTTTATGAAATCTTGAACTTGTCTTCGAATACCACTCGTCATATTTTGGACACCCTCTTGGCTAACGTGAGAGGCCATTTTGTTCCACTATCTCTTCATCTCTGTTGTATCCCGACTTTTCCGCTGTAGTGGAAATCAGGTCGCTTGCCAAATTAGGGCAAAACTTTACAGGTTCATTACGAGCTTTAATGTACACTCTCAAAAGTAATGAATCTTACATGGGACATAATTCTTGTTGCCCGTTAATCTTTCAAGACGTAAATATAAATATCCATTTGTCCATTTAATAAATATCATCTTGTGATCCATTGCCTTCTCTTACATCATGGCAAGAAGATTTGCTTTCATGTTGAGATGATTTATTTGATTTTCAGTCTTTTTAATAATTGGAAACAGTTATTTTTTCTATTTTCCGACGTTTCGGCGAATTGTGTTTCGCCTTCTTCTAGGGATCACAGGTATCTGTTTTTGACAGTTCTGTTTTTACATTGAAACGTCTAGTAATTCTATTGAACATCACCTGTTATGCTGTACTGTATGTCCGGTATGTCTAGCTAACTAATTTTTCATGTCATGTAATATTAAGAGTAAACGTAAAACTACTCCAAACGGGCCGGTTCCTTTATGTTCATCTAAGCAGATTTAAATTGACATGACTTCTTCTAAGAGTGTATGGAAGAATATGTTTTTTTAGGAACTCCTCCTTGTACATATTGTCAAGAAAACCTGGTCCGTAGCTACAAATACCTTGCCAGATCATAAGATTTCTTTTGTTTTAATCTTCACAAACGGCTTTATAGATCCTTTGTCTAGTTCATTCAGTAGTCCATGAGGATGCATCCTTCGTTCTTCATTAGGACCTCATTGTACAACTTCCGGGCACGTTTTTTGAACACTAGATTCTGCTGAAGTGTCCTGTTTGGTAGCTGACTGGTCCAACAAGATATAAATCGTACTCGCAGACGAATCCTTCTGACTGTGTTGTTGCTGGCATTGAATTTCCTGGAGATGTCATAATCCGACAGCCCTGGGTTTGCCCTAAATGTTCTCGTATATCTTACCTTACTTACTTACCAATTAGATCACGTTCCGTCTTCCATCTGCACTCCATCGAAGATCGTACGCAACACCTTCCGTTAATAGGCGACAAGCGCGCGTTGTTCCTCCACGAGCAATGGCCCATGTTTCGTGACCGTAGAGGACTACCGGTCTAACAAATGTCTTGTAAATGGTCAAATTTGTAGTTCGATCTTAACGTCCTTCGGAGTCCAATGCAGGCACGATTGCCAGCTATAATGCGCCTTTGTATTTCTATGCTGGTGCCGTTATGAGCCCAAATACACGAATTCGTCTACTACCTCGATTTTATTACCTTCGACCTGAAGTCATGGTGGCAGGCTAACATTGTCTTCTCGTGAGCCTCTTCGGTTCACTTATTTGTTTGAACGTTCAAAACCTTCTCAACCTTTTCAAATGCAACTTCCAATCCTTAGTCCCACTGCGGCGCTTGCTATGATCCTGCTGATCGGTAGTATGCTGCTCACTAGAATGTCTGAGAATGGTTCAAACGGTCGATTTAGCCAGTTTCAACCATTTCGCGATTATTGAACCTGACCACGTCGGATTTTCGAAGTGAGTGCCCGAAACTGTTTGGTTCGCGACTTCCATCAAGTTCTTTGAAACAAAATAAATCGTGACGATGACTCTTTAGCACTACATTGAATACATTGCAAAACAAACTTCTGTCATTACTGTCATTCTGTCATTTGTAATTTGTAAAATTACAAATTCGAACACTAGGAGCGCTGCAGTAAAATAAACATTATATCCAGATATTAAACGAATCAAGCCCTATGTTTTCAAGCATCTTTGGCAACCAAGCACCATAATCCCTTTGAATATGATTATGCATTGAACCATCAAAAACGCTTGGAGATAGCGAGAAATAAAGCTTACTTTCAGTATTAGTAACTAATATGCTTAGAAAAAATGCCACTCCCCACTCTGGACCTTCTCGGCACGCTTATTTGATGTAATCAGAGACTTGTTCTTTTTCTCTCTCTTTACCTCTCTTCTGTCCTGTTTGACGCAATTTTGAGTCGTTTTCGACTCACTGTCGCCAACTTTGAGTCAATCTGGTTAGGATTTGCGTTGCGTTAGTAAAGCTATGGCCATTTAGATTCCGATATAATCAATTCATCTGTGTCTCGGTAACGGATTGACGTACAAATAAGTTTAATACATCAAACAAAGGTAATTCAATGTACATCAAGGAAAAAATATCAATACAAATCATTTCTCTTCGTTTCTAATGAAAATTTGCACATCCTTCTTTATTCCTCCCATCAAACGCTGCACACATCCGGAGTCAACTTCCACATTTTGGTCATCTGAGTCGCGACCCGTTTTTCCATTTTTCTTAAGCTTCCGCTTCATTACTGCCCAAAATCTCCCCGGAACTGCGGGCAGTTGGGTGGATTTATGTTTTTATCGATTAAATCTACGTTATTATCGCGGTACCACTGGATGACTTCCCTACTGTAGTGGCAACTCGCCAAATCTGGCCAAAACTTCACGGGACCTTTATGGGCTTTAATGAAAGGTAGTACGCGGTTTTTGAGGCATTCTTCCTTGTACAGTCTTATTCGTCACGAACACTTTGGTCTTTGCTCCGCAGCTGCATATCCCCTGTCAAATCATTAGTTTTTTGGCAAATTTGTCCATAAAAGCAAACTTAAACTTCGCAGGACCATCTCCTCGTGCCGTCGCTATGTAGAATTTTTGGCCAGGAAGCTGTCCGAAATCCATTTTGACGTAGGTTTCATCGTCGATTATCAGGCATCCTTGGTAATTTGTCAAAACTTGCTGGTACAATTTCCGAGCTCGAGTTTTGGTGACGAAACTTTGCTTCAACGTTCTGTTTGGTTGCTTGCTGGCTCGATAAGAACGATATCCTGCTCGCAAACGAATTCTTCGAACGGTACTGCAAGCAGCAGCGTGTTTTTGGTCGATTTCATTATCTGATAGTCGAGGGTTTGCTCTGACGGTTCTCAACACCTTCTGGTTCAGCTTGCGGTCATATGTTCCACTACGACGCTTACCTTAAGGCACTCGATTCACGCTCTTTCGCTCCCTGAAACGTTTGAGCACATCATACCTTGTTGATTTGGCGATTTTCAACTTTTTGTGATTTTTATTGCGGGCCACGTTGGATTATCAACGTGGGTGTGCAGCATTTTTTCTCTCCTCTCGGCTTCCATCTGGAATAGCTTTTGACTCACTGCACGAAACACCACAGAAATTGCGCCCCTAGGAAAAAAACCGCTGTCAAAGAATTCTTGCAGCGATCGCTTTTCGTGCCCCTGCAACACAATAAGTGATTCCGGATTCTAACTGGACAGAACTTTACACACGATGTGAGCACAATGAATGGTATATTGAAGCTTTCTATTGAAAATAGGATTTGATTTTCGTTTTCTAATCTTTGCCTACAGTTTACTCGGTTTCGTGATTTTGGAATACCGCCCCTTTTCAAATGTTAGTATAGATTTATGTTAAAAATTTCCACTGTTCCTATAACAACTATATAACTGGGATTTGGGGGGTAGCCTAAAGTAGTCGAAGAATTTGTTGACTGGACAGGGGTTCGTGAAGTCGCCAGTTCCTTGTCATGTGAAGGCATGCGGTGGTCTTCCGAAAGTTCTCATTAAGATCGACTGATGGTGGGTGTTTTTCACATCACACATCACATTTGTGCTTCAGATCTTCACAAATAACCTAACAATATTCTAAACTGCAAACCACAAATTTATGATCCTTGAAGACTTGCCGAGACAGTCGAGACGTGCACTTTGGGAAAGTTCCGGAAGCATTTTAAAATAAACTTGCAACTTTTTAAACTGAAATGCACGAAAGATGAGTGATGGCTTTTTCCATTGCAGATAAGTGCTTGTCAGCTTTTTTTGGGAATTATTTAGAGTTCTCGGAGGCCCATTGAAGGCCTGCAAATATGCCACTGCAATTTTTTTTCTGATAAATTTCCAGGTTCTTAAAATAGAAATCACAAAGTGAAACATGCTGGTTGATTTCAGGACTACAGCCTTCAACGAACTAATTTGTTTTAAAATATGAATAACCATAATTTTAATATTGAATCCCAATTTTTGATGACAAGTATTTATAGACTTTCCTATATAATTATCATCCAGTCTCTAGCAATCCTCTGTGATAGTTCTCTCTCATTCTTGAAGTAATGAGAAAGAATTCGTAGAGAGAAAGAGCGTGTTCCGGCTCATTCGCACCGTTGCCGCATGTCAGCTCTTCTTCAATGCTGACAAACCTGCTGACTGTCTTTCACCGTGCTAGCACATCGACGGATTCCGCATTGAATCGTTCAACCTATTAGGGGAATTTGTCCTCTGCCTATGGACGCCTCGCTCCAGCCCTCAGCGCAATCAGCTCAAAGAGCAAAAACAACATCGCAAAATCAGCTACATATTGCTGCAGCATGTGCACATGTTAAAATCACTTGACTTTAAGCGTTTGCCTTCTTCTTGCTCCTCTGTTTGTGGTCTTCGTCGCTTCACGAATCGCACCTTCGCCTTCGTTGTTGTTGTTCATTCATCGATTCGCTCCAAGGAGGCTGCTGCACTGCACTGCACTGCACTGCACCCGGAGCAACAGGAGAAGATGGATATAACAGTCATAACAATAACAATAAATTAAGCACGTCGCTCTCTGGAGTGGCTGATGTTGCAAGGCAGCAAGAAAAAAGGATCGCCTTCTTGTCGCTTCTGGTCATGACATGCGATGCAGGCTCGGTCGGGATCTTCTCACGCACTCGAACATTTCGGCTCGGCTCGGGCCACGCGAACGGAATAATCCGAGCTCGAGCCGCTACTCGGGATGGTGTTATATTTTACCTTGCTGCATTGATTTTTCTATCTCGCGAAAAAGGGGATGATGGGCTCCTCCGATGTCCCTGATACTTGTATCCAATTGACGCCACTTAAATTGACAGAATTGACAGATCTTATTCCTCTAGCGCTTAGCCCGGTACACTAACTTACCTTTCGCCCAAACTTCCCTCCCGAATACAATCGACTTAAGAAATCGAATCCACTTCTTGCAGCAAAAACAAGAGGAAGAAGCCGAAGACGAGAAAATCTGAATTTTATTGCTTGAGAAAACGGTCGCGTGGCTCTGTCTTCCTCGTCGATCCGAGATCGGAGCCGAACCGAACCGAAGAAGGGGACCAGTTTGACCAGTTTCCCGCGGAAGGCAAGGGGACTGCACTGCGATGCTGTGTTCGTCGACGACGATGATAACGAATCACCCGTCAAACGATGGGGAAGGCCGACCCGGTTCGGCCCTGTGCCTTGGCAGCAGGGCTGGCTGGGAAGAAGCCAGAGGATGCATAATATTAAATTCGCCGTCTTTTATTATTATTTTTATCTCCGCTCGTTTCCCGCGGACCCGAGTCGATCGCGCGTCGTCGTCGTCGGATGCGTGGCACCGATTCTCCCAGCTCAACTTACTTATCGGCTTCTCTTCCCCACCGACCGACACCTTGGCACGGCTCGGGTAGAGTGTGTGTATCATTACGGGTCGGCCGGACTCGGACTCGAGGGGAATCGGGTAATTAATGATCCAGATAAGGGTTTGGGTCTCGGCGGTGGATTCGCGCTCGTTCAAAAATCAATCATCGCGCGAAACTTGTGATGGTGAAAGTAAAAATCGCTTTGCGTCGGTTGTGCTGGTTCTTCCGGGGTGGAGTTCCATCCGTCCGGTCCGGTGGCCGGGCTACGCAAATTAGCTGGTTAATTTGAGGTGCTGCCACGGACGCCGTTTTTGGAATGATAATCCGATTACCACAACCGTCTATGGCCGGTAATAAAAGTTTAAAAGCCTATTTTGCAAATGGGATTCTCACCGCGACGACGACGACTGGATCGTAAACTAATCTTAGCCAATCACGACCGACGGGAAGAACTTCCAGATTTATGACTTTGACGTTCTGGAATAATAAATCGTGTTATCCCGGTTGGGTCTATGAACTTATAGAAGTGATGAAACGCACTTGGTTCACTTGCAGCACTTTGTTTACAAACAACTTTCAATTTAGTCATCGCCTGCTACGATCGGCTCGAGGCGACATGTTCGCTTGGTTGCGTTTTTGGCATTCAAAAAAAAGAAAGAAAGAAAAAAACGTCATCGTGTTGATTGCGAAACTGATTCCACTTCTTTGTCAACTTAGTTGCACACGGGAGGGAAACCACTCGAGTGCCGCACGCGGTGTGCCGAGCCAAATATCCGGTCATTTAAAATTTGATACAGCTCACACTTTGCGCCGCCAGGCAACCATTTGACAACAGATTTTTCTCCGAAGAAAAAATTATAATTGATCATCCAACTAATTTCGAACGTGTTCTTTCATTTTCTTTCTAATTACAGGTAAGTCCGCGAGCTTTCAGCCCAGCCAGATGTCAACGTTGTTTTCAATCTTTTGTTCCAAGGGAATGGTGCGTCAGTTTTTCGAGGAACCGACTTTCTTCGATTCTCGGTAAACAAAGATGAAGAAACACGAGGTAGGACGACCATTCAAACATGCCGAAAGATCAAAGCGTTCCGTTTGGCCACCCGCCCCCACCTGCTCGCTCTCTGTCTCTCACTTGTTCATTGACGGCGATGGTGGCCGTGGCGGCGGAGCGCAGGGAATGTGTAATGAGCCATTAATTCCTCTGTGAGCTGTGACTGTCAGTGGTCGATAACCAAGCCCCGTGCAGTAAAACAGAGCAGCTAATTAAATATTGACATTTTGTGCTTATTATTAAAATTGTAACCTCACTTTTGCACGCTCTTTCCCTCCCGCTTCGACCAATGTCAACAACTTCGTCGTCTCGACGTCATCCTCAGAGTTCGCTCAAAAGAAGAAGAGCCTCGTTGAAAGTTGACGACGCCGTTCCGTTGGAAAACCGATTTCTTAATTACATCCCGAGGCGATGCTAATTCAATTCAATTTAAATTTGTCACTTGTAACTGCCTGCTGCTTCTTCTACAATGTCGTTGTTGTACAAATAACCTCCCCTGGGTGAGCGCTTTAAACTGGTGTCTCGTCCGTTTGCGATTTTCCAGCCACCGAAAATACCATAATTTCGGTTGAAAACGGCTCGTCCATTCGACGGGACGTCTCACCGCGAGTGAGCACATCTCCCTATGTCGTTGTAATTAAATTTCGATGGTCACTTTTCTTTCATCGCACTAAAACGACGACAACCGCCATGTTGGCAGAAAGAATGCTCTTTGGCTACTTTGCGTTTCTTCTAATGCAATTAGCGACCGCCTGATGGCAGCACTAATTAATTGGTTAGGTGCATCATCATCATCATGATCATCATGTGAAGTTCCAGGTGTAGAAAGGTCAGAGAAATGCTTTTAGTGATGGCGTCGTGTCGTGGTGTCTGGTTGCTTGGTTCTTTATTGGGAAGTATAACTCGATTAGAAGGTTGCAAATTGCATCCATCGTGCAGGCAGGCGAGGGGTTTTTTTTTAGTTTGAATCAAGTCGCTACGACGCTTACGGATATTTTTTCTCTCGGTTAAACGAACATTCTGATTGCTAGGTTTGACGGGAGAGTTTTGCGAGTTCTGGTGGGTTTTAGAAAACGTTAAGTTCAATCAAAGCAAATTCTTTTAATTCTGAGAAATGTGCTGAGTTACACAAGTTCTTTGATCCCACCCTGCTTTTTGTACTTCTTTTGGAAAAGTTTTTTGAAAATGTGAAGCTGTAACACAGTTCTAATTCCTTTGAAAATCGCGATTTCTAGATACTCTGAGGTAATCTGATGTTGTCTGGCTATCTAGTGGGCTTCATGATAGATGTTAGGAATATGTTGAATTTTAGGCCGGCATATTGGATTTAAAAACCCTGCAATGAAAATCGCAATTTTGTATGTCTTTAATTGATAACTTATCTTGAGTTTCAGTTGGCTATCTTGGACTTCAAAATGATGCTAGAACTGTATATTTGACATTTAGAAATCTTGGATTTCAAAATGAAGCCAAGAATCTATTTCTGCCATTCAAACAAATTCCCCATGTAAAATCTCTAAAATGCATAAAATTTGATAGAAAATCTTCTAGAACAGGCTCCCATCTCGAATTGGCGTCCATATTCTTTGATTCAAAATCGCCGAAAGAGCTCTGGCATTTTTAATCTTACACGAGACGTAATTTAAATTTGATGTATACCAAGGATTTACAAACAGTAGACGCAATTCGAACAAAACTGTGTTTAATAGAATTGATTTGCTCGTCTATGTCCTAAAGGCCGCTCACATGTGTCGGCATCGAAATTCACAAGACTTTTTGGTAGTGTGTATCTTACCTTACCTTACCAATCAGACCAAGGCTGGTGTGGCCTCTGGTGTACACAGAATTGGTCTCCATTGTAATCGGTCCATGGCTGTACCTCGCCAGCCTCGCTGTCTGCTCCCGTTGGTTCGTTTTCGAGAAACAATTTTAACAGAGCTGTCATTCGACATTCTTACGACATGCCCAGCCCATCATAGTTGACCGATTTTTGCGATGTGTACGATGGGAGGTTCTCCCATCAACTGATGCAATTCGTGGTTCATTCGCCTCCTCCACTTTCCGTATTTCCTCTACACTCCACCATAGATCGTACGCATCACCTGTGTTAACTGTACCACAATGCATATTGAATATCCAAAAAATCCGAACGAAAATAGGTACTATTACCACAGAGAACAGACATCCAAGATGGAGTTCTCTCCGTGTGTAAATTTCTGTAACTGCCATTTTAAAATTACAGCTCGTTTTCGTTAGTTTTGGTGAACCGTATGTTGATGGCGCCACCTGCGCGCCTCAAAATAGTGATTGATTGTCTGTCACTTTAAGTTTGGTGAAACCTGGAATAGGCGGCGCTGATGTTGTTATAAAAATTTACACAGTAAATTGGGAAACAGCAAATTCGAGCCTGGAAGTCTGTTCTCTGAGCTATTATACACTTTTAGCATGGTATTCATATCATTTCAGCATTACTACAGTTTACAGGGTGAGTCAATAGTTATTGTGATACTTTCAAATTTCCGTATCTTTAGTCCTACTTGACCGACATGAACCAAATTTTCCACGTTTTCACGGTCACATTTTTCGTATGAACGCTCCAATACACCTTCCCGTTTTGACCATAACCCCGCTCCCCCACCCAAAAAAGGATGACATAATTTAAGCATGACCCCTGAGTGAATTTTGAGCTAATATGACTACCATCTGGGAAGATTTGGTCACTAGGATAAGTTTGGTGGTGAAAAAGCAATGTCCCAACTTCGTGAGGCTCACGAAATATAGCATATATAAACTGAAAGCTCACATGTACACTAGCACCGCGTAATGAATGAACTCCGAACTAATGTGACCACCATCCGGAAAGGGCTTGGTCACTAGGGCAAGTTTGCTTAAAAAAGCAATGTCATAAACTGATAAGTACGATCGTGATCGTACTGGAACAACATATCTACTCAAGCGTGAGCGAGTTCCGAACGTATGGACTTGGTCACTAGAAAAAAATGCTAAAGAAAGCAATGGTAAGGCTCTCAAGATACAGCACTAACAAACTGGAGGCTCATATGCAAACAAGTACCGTGTAGTGAGGGAATTCCGAACTAATGTGACCACCATCCGGAAGGAGCTTGGCCACCAGGGCAAGTTTGCTTAAGAAAGCAACTTACTTACTAGTAAGGCTCACGAAATATAGCAATAACAAACTGGAAGGTCATATGCACACTAGCGCTGTGTAGTGAGTAAATTACGAACTTTTGCGACCACCTTTAGGAAGGACTTTAATATTAGGACAACTTTACTGAAGACTAATATGTCCTAACTGGTGAAGCCTTCGAGATATCCTAGGGTGGAAACTAATTACCCCTTAGTAACTCGAAAGTAGAGCGCCTCTAGCGTTGGAGTTCTCAATTAAACCGGAATCAAATGACACACGTTTGTTGATCTAAGCCCCAACAACAATTTTGTTGACCTTCCAGCAGATTCAAGGAACATGGTTGAATACATACCATCATTTTTGAAAGCCTTAAAATCTACAATTACAGCTGTAGATCTTAACGTCTGAGCTCCACGACCGTTTGGATGACTTAGATCAGTTCGGATTTGTTTCTTCAATAATGTAGTCGTATTTACGTAAATAACCACCAAAATACATCAAATGAACTTTACTAACATTCTATAATTGTTATGTTTGTATTCTTCCTACGTGGAGTAACGATTATGATGTAGAAGGAGATGTTCGCTCATCACCACGAGGCTCCAATGTTTGTTTGATAGAATGAAAGATTTGAAGTACAAACAACCGCTAGAACCATCACATGCCATTTTAGTACATAAGTATGAACTGGCGCGCATTTTGTGCCTGTCAAGGTGGCGGATTCGTTCGTGCCTTGGTCTAACCCTGCATTGGGGATGTGAGGCTGCGAATGCGTCCTAGATTCAAGTACTATATCCAAGCCCTTCAAATTTCAATACTCCCATTCAATTTTCACAACCTGCCGTACACTGACGAAACTATCAACACTTTCTCTTCATACCTTTCATTATAGCAAACATTAACACTCTTGGGGCCTCATGGTGATGACCGAACATCTCCTTCATAATCGTTACTCCACGCACGGTGAATAGAAAACATAACAATTAGAGTATGTAACACCTATTTGTTGAAAATTGATTTTTTAATGGAAATAAATATGGCATGCCGGTTAATAAACACGCTATTTTGCTCCTAAATCGTAAACCGTATCTAATGGATCAAAACGAACCTCTTCCTGACTTTCCGCGAATGTTGGGACCTAACGTTTGCATTATAAAAAATGGACTTTTTTTTCGGATAAGACTAAGACAGATAATTGCTTTTGGTAAATTTCCCATGGAAGGTAATTATTTAAGCTTACTTGCAAACAAAATATACGCTCTTACAAGCCTTCCGGCAGTTAACCGGAACATTCGCCATGGCGGACGAAAACATGCGTGTAGGCATGTTTTTGAGTTCTTTCTTCGTTTTATTTATCAATTCCTCCTCAGTTTTCGCGACGAAATTGTTGAAGTAGATCTTACGCTTCAGGTTGGCCCAGAAATTCTCGATGGGACGCAGCTGGGGGACGTTGGGCGGGTTCGCCGACTTGGGTAAGATATCCAGTCACTCCATCTCCTCCAACGATCGCTTTGAGAAGTGGGCTGACGCCAGATCCGACCAGAACACCGCTTCTTCACCCTTATGGTATTTCTTGATGAACGACGAAACTTCCGGCAGGCATTTCGTACTATAAATTTTCCCGTTCACGGTCAGTCCCGAGCAAAAGAAGAGCGTGGACGCGACTTCCGCTTGCTGACACATATGTTCCTGTTCGTTAGGTACTTTTTCACTGTTTGGCCGGTTGAACCGGCCTCCCGGCAAAGCGCGCGCAGCGATGTAGCCACTTTTTCCTCGGTATTCCTTTTCAGCATCCTTTGGAGCTTCTTGTCGCTCAGGGTCGTCGGCCGTCCGGAACCGAGCTTTCTTTCGATGCACTGGTTGTTGTCTAATAGTGTCAAGATGTTATAGATGCCGGAACGGGCGTATCCGGCGTCCACAAAGTGCCGCACGATGTCCGATTTCGAAGCGGTGGGGTGCCGTTCTTTGTACGCACACACTTCTGAACGGAGTTGCTTCATTATTTTTGCCATCACGGTTAGAGTTCGCCTAATAGAGCTGTCAAACTTTGTCTGCTGACTCTAGGGTTACTATGATTGATGTTGCATTCATTTTTCGTCAGTACGTAAGTGTAATCCATGAAAAATCGGCAATTTTTGTCCATTTATATTAATTTAAACGTTATCATTTCCAAAACTAAATGCTAATTTGTCTTCAAAATCTAACAGAAAATTTTCTCGGTACTCTTTTCCGAATACTTTCTGATGTCTAAAAGCTTGAAATTCCCTTGGAAGTATTTCTCAACTGCTTCCTGACGGTTTGCTAGGGATTGTTCTGCTTGTTCGTAAAAGTTCACTTGCAGCGTTTAGCGTCGGTGCATAATTAACTAAATCGCTGATAGTTTGAACTATTAATACGTAATTGGTATATTCAGCATTACAATTAATTCAAATATCAATGTTTTAACGGCCAAAGACTCCAGAAATGCGTGTTGTTCATTTTAGACGTATCAACGCCAACGCCGTAAATTGATCACTGCCGTTCTAAAAACCCCAATAAAACCGGAGCAAAATGCCAAAATGCTATACCATATCCTCTCGAATGTCCCATTCATTCAGCCAAAGGGTGAATGAATACACCAATCTCATCGCGATCTAGTAGCCAGTCATTGCACTTTTAGAAAGGCCTTCCCGTCCGTCGATCGCGCAGCAATCCTCGCCTCGAGGGCGTCTGCTAAAACCTAGTCATTTACTACGCCAAGCGGCGCTCTGCTCCTAATGGACTTAGTCGATGGGGTCATTTAGGCGCTCTTCCTTGCGGCGGCGGCGGCGGCGGCGTTGAGATGAATTAATTAATCCCTCTCGCTTGTGCGGCGTCTAGGCTAGAGGGATGATCTTACGCACGACTACCACGAACCGGAAATGGCCAACTCCGGCGAGTCCGTGCGGCTACTGGTGTTACTCTGCACCGTTGTCGTCCTCCGTCCTCCGGCTGCCGTGCGGCACTCCCGGGTATCATCGTAAAACAGAATTATTGAAACAGTAAAATCTTAAATTATATTACAAAAATAATTACTACCGAAACGAAGCGGCACCCTCGATCCCTATACTTATAAAGCTTTTTAGACACTCTCGGAAGATTCAACCAGCCACTGGCGAGCTGGCGAGAGAGTCAAAGGTAATAATGGAGGCTTTTAAAAACACACCAACTGAACCTAACCAAGTGCCCCTCGGCCTCCTCCAAGAGGGCGGCGCACGACGCTCAACGCAGTAGGCTTCTTCGCGCTCCTTTTTTCAATACCAGTAGCCGAAGCGCCATCTCTCTTCTCCTCGTTCCTAGTAATAAAATTTATATAGATTTTAAATTGTTGTGTAAAAAGATTAAAAAGTATACATACTAAACCATTAATTATGTTCGATTATTGAAATTGAATTGCGCGCTGCCGGGGCGAAAGCATGAATGACTCGGGAGAAAAGCTCTAAGAGGATCGAGCGACCGCGACGGCGAAGATGATGATGATGATGATGGGCTCTGGCTCTGAATCTGGAGAGCTTTCCTAAGCGTACGCTGCGGCGGGCATAAATTATGGTAATTAATATTTTCTGGCTCTTTTTCTCCATATTTTGTTTGCCCCCGGAGATCCCTTGCGGTATTTAGTTATAGTAGTGCAGGGATTTTATTTTTTCAGTTGGTTAGGTTTCAAGTGCATTTTAAAGCCGCCTAAAAGGGTCCCTGTTGCGAAATGAATACCCCCCTTTATGGACCACAGCGACATTTGCGGGTGCATTTGGGCGTGGCTCTTTAAGGAAATGGAGCGAATTAATCCTCCTAATGAGACCAATTGCCGTTACAACCCTATCAGGGACGGGGGTCGTAAATTTCGAAATGCATCATTTGTAACAATCATCGCCGTGTTTACTAATTGGCTGTAATGGGTGTGATCCGGGTGGTTATCAATGACTTCAGAAGTACTTTTGATCTTCCTGTTTTCGAGATTAAGTCGGATTGTAATCAGAGCGAAGTCTATACGCATAATTTATTAACTTTTGCCTCATACTCAGACAGGTTGCATGTGGGACAATCTTGATTTTCCTAAAAACCAGGCTTTATGAAAATATGACATTTTTGAGATTAAAGAATTAGAACTACAATTTTAACCAGAATATGGAACTCTCGTCAAAACGTTTTCGGCTTGTCACCTAAAAATTTATCCTCTGGGAAATCTTCATCAACTCCGAAACTGATCATTCAGAAAATATTGAAAGCTGGATAAAGGCATATTCAGGTAAAAATCTTTTGTTATAAGCAAATAAGTAAGTTCTTCAGATCTATGCCAGCTCAATTTATCGTTGGGAAATTTATTGAAAGCAATTAGAAGCTCTTTGAATTTCAATTTGAAGTACCTGAACATAGACAAAGTATCGAACTTTAAACTCTGTGAAACGTTAAGACTGATTCTAGATTTGGAAGTCCTGTATACGAACACTGTGTGTTCGTTTAATTGACCCTAATAGCTTGGTGAACACTTTTAATTGACTTATTTTGAACTTAATTATGCAAACAATTGTAGTACTGTAGTTTGAAAATGGCTAACTCAGATGTTAATCAACCCAAGCAACACAAAACCATCATGACTAAATGCAATAACTTGATTTTGACTTAATTGAGTCACATTGAAGCTATAATGACTGATTTGCAACAAGTTTGCTGCTAGGGAAAACCATTTGGTAATGAAATTAACTTCTCGGAACTTGGAACAATAATAAGTTCAGAGCACTCCAGTGAACCAACTCGAAAGATGCCTGGAAGATATGAATCACCCCTGACTGAATAAAGAAATTCACTTTTCTGGAACTGATCTCCGCTGAATTCGTCTGAGCCCCCCTGAACTGAAAGTTTGCTGGACTGAGAAGAGAACCTCTGGTCTTGTTTTAAAATAAAGTTTGAAGTTTTGTGGTTAGACGTTATCCGGAATCACTTTGGTTTGAGCCTAAAAGTCATCTTTATCGGCCCAAGAGCTATGCAGAAACAATCTCCATATTCTCTGGACTTTACGACAGTTTTCTGGAGATTCCAAAAACTATTATGAGTGTCCTAGGGACGTTGAATGATGAATTTCCACTTGCCTGAGCATGGTAATCCATCTCGTGGAACACTGGAAGAATCCTGGATTGTCTCTGAAAGTTCTCTATTTAGTCTGAGTTTATGATTCCTTTTTACTAACTATCTTCTTTGGGAAGGTATGACTTAGGGCAGATACTGAAAGTTCATCTAATTGTCCCTGAAAGCCAAGTAAACCAACTTGAAAGATGTTTGGAAGTACTTTTGGAATATTCAATACTGACCCTTGAACATCTTTTGTCCTATTCAGATAATTCATTGAACTAGACTCCACCGAACCTTGAAGTCATTTAACCTGACCTGGAGGTTTTCTGAAAGTTGCTGGGGGAGGTCCTGTAAATTCATACCAAAAATATTCTGGACTGACGCAGAAGTGTTCTCATTTGACTCTAGACGCTACTCTTATTTGAGTTGGAACATTTCTGGACTAGCTTGGTCCAGGGCAACTCTTAATGTACTCTATAGAATTTCTTGAATTTTACTCTAAAATTCTGATGGAAGTCATTTGAGCTAACTTAAGAAGTCACTTGAGGTCCTATTTGGATCTGCAACTATGTTGTAAGGGATTTAAATGAAGTCTTCGTGTTGAACGTCCACTGTCCTGATCATAGAAATCCATCTCCAACACTGGAAATATCCTTGATTGTCTCAGAAAATTCTTTGGCCTGATTATGGAGCTCCCTTTTACTGACTTGGCTTTGGGCTGATACTGAAAGTCCATCTAATTGACCCTGAAAGCTAAGTAAACCAACTTGAAAGATGTTTGGATGTCCTTTTGGAATATTCAATACTGACCCATGAACATCTTTTTACTTCTGAAAATTCACTAAACTGAACTCCACTGAACCCTGGAAGTCATTTAACTTGACCTGGAGGTATTCTGAAAGTTGTTGTGGGAGGTCCTCTAAATTTATACCAAAAATGTTCTGCACTGACGCAGGAGTGTTCTCATTTGACTCTAGACTCTGCTCTTATTTGTGCTGGGACATTTATGGACTAGCTTGGTCTAGGCCTACTGTAGATTTACTTCAAAAATCCGATGGAAGTCTGTTTTAGCTTACTTAAAAAGTCATTTGAGGTCCTGTTTCGATCTGCAACTACGTTATAAGGCCTTTAAATGAACTCTAGATGTTCTAGACTGGACTACATTGCCTTTTTTACTGAACTGGTGAGAAAAGTGCTTCAAATGAATGGTGGAAACCATATGAATTGACACTGGAGTGCTCTGAACTTACCATTGAAGTCCTCTGGACTTGTTCTGGAATAACGTTTGGAGTCTTCTTCACTGAGGCTGGACATTCCATGAACTGACTCTGAAAGATGTTTGGACTAAACCTCGAGTTATGCTGAATTAACCTCCATGAACTCTGGACTAACACTAGAAGCCGATTGATTTTGAACTGCAACTAAATTTTGATTGGGTTGATCTAGGAAATCCTTTGGTAAGGTAATCTATCTAGTTCAACACTTTTTAAATTTTTGCCCAATAAGCATTCTTTAATATTAAATCATGATCTACAGATCATACATAACACTGTAATGAGTAACTTGGATTTGCAATTCTCCGAAAGCTTTTCGAATTCACTTCTCTAATTTATTAACTCTGGATGTCCTCTGAATTGACTCTGGAAATCCATTGGACTCATTCTAAAAATTCTATTAGTTGAGTCTGGAAGTCCTCTGGACAAACTTCGGAAGTTCTCTATTTGCTTCAACGACCACTTTATGCTGACACTGGATGTCATCTTAGTCGGCCCTAGAGCTATGCAGAAACAATCTCCATGTCTTCTGTGCTTAAGGAACTTTTTTTAATCTCCTAGACTATCCTGAGGGTCCTAAGGACGGATATTGAAGGTCCACTTGCCTGACCATGGTAATCCATCTCGAGCAACACTGTATCCTAAATTATCTCTGAATGTTCTCTGGCCTGATTTTGGAGCTCAACTTTACAGACTTTTGACTTTGGGCTGATATTGAAAGTTCATCTATTTGTCCTTAATGCACAGTAAACATACTTGAAAAGTTTTTGGAAGTCCTTAAAATTTATTCTGGAAAAATTCGTACTGATCCTGGAAAATCTTTTGATTGATTCAGAACCCTGGAACTTAATTTATCTGATCTACAGGTTTTCTAAAAGTTACTGGGGGAAGTCCCCCAAGTTTATGTTCTCAATTAGCTCTATAAATCCTCTGGAATCCCCGGAGTTAACTGGAAGTCCTCCTGCTAAAACTGGACGTCCGCTGTCCTTAGTTTGAAAGTCCGGTGTGCTAATTTTGGGATCGTCGTGAAATCTGAAAGTACTTACTTTACCTGGGACATTTCTGGAAAAACGCTGGAAATTTCTTAGTTCTAGCTTTGTCTAGGCCAACTTTAAATGTACTCTGGATTGACTTTAAAAATCGGTTGGATTTGGGCAAAATTTAGAAGTCGCTTGGACTGGTTCTGAAAACCGTATAGACTATCTTTGAAAATGGACTAGTCTGCTTTTGGACCTCCTCTAGACTGATTTTGGAAGTTAAGTTCTTCAAATTCAAATTTGAAATGAATGAAATTCTCTGGACCTGTTCTGGAATGACGTTTGAAGTCTTCTACTTCAGACTGGACATTCTGTAAACTGAGTCTGGATGATTTTTGACTAAACCTAACTTCCATAAACTCTGGAATAACACTAGAAACGCATTGGTTTTGAACTGAAACTAACCAGATAGGTTTTTGTAAGTCCTCCGGAGTTTGTCTTGAAATTCCTTCTGACTGCAATTGAAGTCTCCTGCTTTTAAATGTCCATTGGGATGATTTTGGAAGTCCTAGTACCTAGTACAACACTCTTTCAATTTTTGCCAGAAAAGCATTCCAAAATTTCCTCTGGACTGACTCTGCAAGTTCTCTGGAGTGACTCTGAAAAGGCACGGAATTGAGTCTGGAAGTCCTCTGGACTAACGCCGAATGTTCTCCAGCTGATTCAGGAAGTTCATTAGGCTGACGCTGGGAGTCCTTTGAATTTATTTTAAAGCTTTCTGTACTGGCGCTTGTAGCCTTCTAGACCAACTATGAAATTTCACTGGGTTGATTACAGAATGTTCTCTGGACTGACTCTAGAAATGTTCAGTACATATGTGAAAATCCTCTAACATTGGATATCGTATGTGGCCTCCGGAATATCCTGGTAAACTTATCAACTTCACATGGACACCTAAAACAGCAATAAATTGAAGTTCAGAAATTTGTGAATGAAATGAAATTGTGAAACGTCAACACCGGAACGAAAATGAATCTTACCCAAGACGAAATTATTTTGTGATATTTGATAATCTAAAGCACTGCAGAAAAGTTAAAAAACCTGAAACTGAGGAAATGTTACGAAACTTTTTAAAACTTTATAAATTTCTAGGATTTTAAAAAAACATCCGGCAGATACGTCCCGGGATCTATAAATCCCAAAAAAAAAATGATGAGTCCTGCGATTTTCTCAAACATCGACGAAATTTTGCTGTCTTTTTATTATTTCTATTTAATTCGCTCAGTTTTTGTAAGTTTTGCTTTCTCCAACCTTATGAAACTTTCCTTAAATTATGTGTGATTTTTTCAGTCTGTTTTGCAATCGTCTTATGAGCTCTGCTAACTCCGCTGAAGTTGTGTATGAATTTACATAAAATTATCATAAGTTACGGAAGTTTCCTTACTGGGGTTTATCTTGAGCGTAGTTCATCGATGTTCTCGCTGCTGCTATCGCCGAAAAAGAACGGAAACGTGATTAACCCTGGAACTACAGAACTTGAACAATTTAACACTTTACAACATTTCTTGCATTTCAGGATCACCCGACTGAAGATCATATATAATAGATACAATTGCTTGTAGTAATTTCATTTATATAAACATATACACTATCATATAAACATATCATGGGAATGGGAGGGACCATCAGGGCACCCGATTGAAGCACTTTGGATGGGGAGAGTGGGAATGCCAACTCCCCAATGCTAATAGTTTGTGAATAGAGGGTGGGCTCTTCTCCCTACCCATTGGGACATTCTCATGTTAGATAGCTCGCTCTTATGACCAATTGTTCAATCTTGTTGTTGGAAGGAGATTCTTCATATCCTGTGGATACGTATAACTGATGTTGCTTGTCGATCCACCAATCCCGTTTTGACCCTTCATACAATGGCATGATTAGGATATTCAGTGGTTATAAAAGCTTGATCAAGTCTAACAGAGAGGAGAGCCCATTGCTTTCGGACTTAGTTTCCGTGCTACAATTGGGTGGTAGTACATATAATACATCATACATCATACATTTTTACGAAGTTTTTGAAAATGTTGTTACCCTCTTTTGAGTTCTGCTAGCTCTACTGTACTGTACACTAGTGTGGTGAAATTCTTCGATTTCTGCTTTCTTGAGTATTTACAGAAGGAGGATCAACTTCAGCGGAGCTCCATATATGGGTATCGAACGTCAAAGTTTTGAAAAGAGATATCACTATAACACTCTACAGAGTAACTACGCAACAAAGTGATAGACAATTTTCCACCCAAAATATCGAACGTCAGCATTTTACGAAATTGATCATATGGAACCGCATCAAAAAGCACGATTTATTCTGTCCAAAACTAAAGACAAACAAATGTTCTGAAGACTCGCTTTGATCTTTTTAATCGTGATACTGCCAAGCAGTCTGGTCCTGTTTTGTAAACTCGAAGCAAACAAGCCTTCTAACTTTCCAAACCAATCGACGAAGCATCTCCCCAACATTGTAAGTAGGCGCACTGTCTACGCTGAACAACGATGTAAACAATGCATAAATTCTATCCACCCCCGCCTCCCGTTCCACTGGTATGAGGCAGCGAATCTTTTCTTTTTTTTTTGGCCTTCTAATCCAAAAGTAAAAACCGAATCCCAAATCCTCCGGTTGCTTCGATTCGGAATGCAACGCAACGACCAATAATAATGAAAACTATAAAACAGATCACAACAGCAGCAGGCCGGCAGGCCCAGATGCGAGCCCTTCCTTGGATGGGGTAATTATGGCCCGAAATCCCCGAAACCGGGGATTTCTCTGTTTATTTGTTTATTTTTCCATGCACGGGGAAAAAGCGTTTTTTTTTTCGTCAAGTCTTGTTTTCGGACAACACAATTGCGTGCGGGGGCAGAAGGCCATAAACAATTTCGGGGGTCCGAAAATAGCTCCGACCGGCCGGAGTTCAGCGAGCGAGAGAGCTTCTGGACAGTTTTATTAGACATTCTGACGACGACGACGACGACGTCAAACAAATAATGGTTCGATGAATGGAAGGTTTTTTTTAAAGAAAAGAAAAGAAATACGACCGTACGTGAATGATGCATTTCTGAAATAGAAATAACAAAATAACAAATCAAGCTCGATCGAAGTAGGCATCGCCAGCGAGCGAACGATTGTTTGATTGGGTAAACAGGACGTTGTCAGCGCGAACATCGACTACTGCGATGATGATGAACTCTGACTTTTCACTGAATGACTGACTGACTGCCGAGTGACGGAGGAGGATGATGCGCGCATGATTCACTTTAGTAGCAAAAGAAGAGTTTCATTTTTTTTATTTGCATAATTTTCCGGTGTTATTTTCGGGTTCGATGTAGCATCAATCTGCCTTACTTCGCGTCGTGATGTGAGAAAGGTTTGCGGAAGTTTCCTCGGGCAGGAAACACACGCAAGATATAAGAGAAAAGACAGGAAGCCATCGCATGTATCTCATAGACTAGGATCGGATCGGATCGTGAGCGAGTGACTGAAAAGTTTTGTAGCAATTTTGGTTTAGTTCGCTAATATTAGTTTAGCATTTCCTGTGTTTATGTGAGCATAAAATTATTGATTGGAACTATTCGGAGTTCATCGGTGGAACGGAGGCAGCATCGGGTCGGGTAAATGACATCTTGGTAGGGTTTGTTTACCCGTGGAATCCGAGGAGGGACAAATGATGGATCGAAACAAAACAGATGGCGCTAGGAGGTGAGGTGCGAGGCGAAGGTTGTTCTGATGATGTTTACATATTCTTCCGGAGTATTCCGAAAATAAAAGAAACTCCAGTGCGAGAACCGAAGGTGAGGAAAAATTGAAATTAACCAGTGGCGCCAGCAGTGCTGGGCCAACCGGTTCCAACCGAGTTTGCCGAGTGATAATTCCACCTGGTGAGCCGGGGCATGTCATATTCCTTCACACCGGCCTCGAGTACCAGTGCATAATTAATGAGTGTAGGTACGATTTAACCGCACGTGATTTGTTTGTTTTGATTTTTGGGATTGTTGATGCTGTTGGGGCAGCCATCTTGCCACACGGATTTCTGAGTAGGTGCTAGAAAATGACCGATCAGTTGATCAGCCGATAGAAAATGATTGTGCATTGCCGCCGGATCATGGTCCGCCTTTTTGCTCACCCGAGCCGACGCCTGGTCAGTGCGAATCGTTGAATTTGCTTTGTAAATTAGCGAGATCGAACTAGTAGAAGTTGCGAAGTGATCAAGCATCGGAGCTTTGTGAGTTGTGTGTGTGTGTACGCGCTCGACGTGTTTCTTGTTCTTCGTTTCTTTCTCCCGGTCGAGCTTTTACAGCAGCCCACTTTGATTGCCGTCGATCCACCGCGTGTACGATTTATTGGATGAAATCTGAATCGACTACTGGTTTTTATCATTATATCAATTTTGCTGCTTCCTTCTCGTGCTCTCGCGCCCCCCCCCCCCCTTTCCCTCTTGTCCCGTCCCCAACGTCCCTTGTTCCAACGGCGGGGTCCGAAATGGACCCTTCTTTCTTTGTTTTCTTGATGCTCGTTTTCAACACTGCTGTCGAGATGCTCTGTTGTTGTTAGGTTCTTCATCTTCTTGACTGGATCGAGCCACTTAATTTATAGGCATCGCGCTACTACTGGTATTTATATTTATCGTTTTATTGAAACTATTTTCCATTAGAGATTAATAGAGTTTGAACAGTGAAGAGCAAGCGCTGCTGCTGAAACTATCGATTAGATCCATGTGAATGGACCCGGATCCCTTCGGACCCCGTGGGTAAATCTGTTGATTCATCATGTTTCGACCCCTCATCGGTGGCTTCTGCTGCTCGCAATACAGAGTGGTATATTCGTCTTTCTCCCAATCTCGTGTTGGCTTCGAGAAGCAATAAAACCATTTTAAGTCATTACCATTTGTGGGGGAAAAAGCCAAGGAACTTTTAGAACTTCTAACTTGAGCAGGGTATCATTATCCTGATGTTCAAGGTCGTCAACTCGAGACTAGTGGATGGGTGGACTTTGACAGAGGAGGCTGACATCATTGAGAGGGGATGATCCGTAATTAATTCCGGATTTTGACCAAGTTGGAGATACTCTGGGGTGGCAAGTAATAGTTTGATTTAGTTCGGAGCTTTTCTGACCTTTAGAAGTGCAAAATTGAATTTCCAAAATTGCTTAAATCAGTCTGCTGATTTCAAATTGATCATGACAATTTGTCACGAGTAGTCTTGAACTGTGGCTTCAGAAAAAGGATGCGTTGATACTGGTGGACAGGCGCTTGACACACACCTCCTCAATCTAGCTGAAGTCAGAAGAGCAACAGTGCCCAGGTTGCACTACCAGCTAAGTACGCAACCCTTAGCTGGCGGTCTTTGTCATCTATTGACCCGTGGAAGCATGAGGTAGGAACTTGTGAGGACCAGAGCTATGTTACGGGGACGCACGCTCCATCACAGTTTGTCGACTCACCATTTTGCAGCCCAGAAATTCATGTTTAATATATAAAAAGACATCATGCTTCCAAAAACCCCCACATGCCCAATGTAGTTTCATTTGCATGAGAGCCCCTCCCCCCTTCAGAAAGAGCAGGTCTCTAATAACACCTACCTTCAAAAACCTCCACTTGCCCAATTTAATTCCATTTGCTTAATTATTTCTCGAGTTATGAAAAAGTTTGTGTTTTATTTGTATGGTAGTCCCCCCCCAACCCCCCTCTTTTCAGAGAGCGGAGGGGTTTCAAACCACCATACAAACATTTTTGCTTTCAAAAATCTTCCACATGCAAAATTTGGTTCCATTTGCTGGATTAGTTCTCGCAAAAAATTGTGTTTCATTTGAGTGGGAGCCGTCCCCCCACCTCCCTTTCAGAAAAGGCAGGGGCCTTGAATCACCTTAGATTTTTTTTGCCTTCAAAAACCTCCACCTTCCAAATTTGGTTCCATTTGCTTGATTAGTTCTCGAGTTATGCAGAAGTTTCATTTTCATAAGAGCCTCCCCGCATTCCCCCCTTCAGAAAGGGCAGGGGTCTCAAATTACCTTAGAAAAATGTGTTGCCTTCAAAAACCACAACCTGCCAAATTTGGTTTCATTTGCTTGATTAGTTCGTGAGTTATGCAGACGTTTGTGTTTACGGGGGGATGGGAGCACACCCTTTCAAGAGATGGGAGGGGCCTTTATCAATCTAAAGAACCTTCTCCGGCCCTAAAAACCCCTCCATACAAAATTTCACACAGATCGGTTCTTTAGTTGTCGATTCTTTAAGGTTCAGACAGACAGACAGACAGACAGAAGCTCATTTTTATATATATAGAAATCCTGCTTCCAAAAACCCCTCATGCCAAATGTGGTTTTAATTGCTTGAATATTTCTCGAGTTTTGCAGAAATTTGTATTTCATTTGAAGGAACTTAAGAGGGCGGGGGGGTTTTAAACCACCATAAAAACATTTCTTGCTTTCAAAAACCTCCATATGTCAAATATGGTTCCATTTGCTTGATTAGTTCTCGAGTTATGCAGAAGTTTGTGTTCCATTTGTATGGGAGCCTCCCCCTTTAAGAGAGGGGAGGGACCTCAAATCACCTAAGAAACATTTTTTGACTTCAAAAACCCCCACCTGCCAAATTTGGTTCCATTTGCTTGATTAGTTATCGAGTTATGCAGAAGTTTGTGTTTCATTTGTAAGGGAGCACCCCTTTCCAGAGATGGGAGGGGTTTCTAACTGTCATATGAACCTTTTTCGGCCCTAAAAACCCCTTCTTCAAAATTTCACGCCGATCGGCTCTGTAGTTTTTGAGTCTATAAGGTTCGAAAAGACAGACAGAAACTCATTAGATAGATAGATTGATTCTAGAAACACATTTCACACTTCGCATTGAAGTAGTTTCAATACAAATTACATAATACCCCTAAAAAAATACAATTCGAAAATCAGGGCACTGCTAGAGAATCCGTATTGCCGAAAACCTGGCTTAATCTTGACCCTTTCGCTGGTGCTTTTTTTCCTTGGTTTGTATCACCGGCAAAAGGCAAAAACAGCAAACCAGTTCTCGCCCGTCCGTTTGGATAGCACCTGTCCATTCTGCAGCACTGCCAGTAAAACCAGATTTGTTGGCAGAGGACAACAAAAAATATTAGCTCAGTTCAGGGCACCCCAGAGGTGATAATCGCTCTTTGCGCACACCGACTCTCCTGCAGCTTCATTAGGAGACAGCATCCTGAGTTGATTAATATTCATTTAACGTGCAACACGCAACGCGATCGTCCCCATCCAGTGGCCGGTTTATTTCGGAAAGTGTGAGAAAATCAATTTTAATCGGTCAACTGGACGACAATTAGTTGGGCACTTAAATGTCGGGGTTTCAATGAAAATGATCTTCGCGCAATATTTGAACTCGTCTAAGCAGCGATCGCAGCAGGCAGGTGCTGTCAAATTTTCAGCTGTGAACATGTGTTACCAACAAAAACGGAAAACAACAACCACTTGACAGGATGTGGTGGCATATGGATGCATTTTGCTCTTCGCTTCTTCCTCGGCCGTCGAAGCCTGTGACGTTGGGACGTCCCTAATCATTGGATGAGGTGCATCATAAATCGCACGATGCTCTTGATTCTAAGAATAGGACCTGCCGTCCCGGAGGCTGACGAACTCGACGTCATCATGCACATGAATGATATCAACCGGTTGACGTGATCCGAGAAGCGACACCTGTAACCTGTAGCTCGCCGGAAGATTATGCTGCGACATCGTCGCAAAACGTCCGTAAAAGTAGTTCGTTCCCACGGCCTACTACATATAATGGACGCTTGGCTCGCGCGCTAAGCCCAGACGAGATAGAAGGGTAATCTTCTTTTTATTGGTAGGCTTAACTGCGATGAAAACCTGTGTGTGCAAACCTGATGAGCAGCCTGCTCCGATTGGATCGCATCAGCAGAGCAGATCAACCCAACAACGCGAGAAGGAAGCAAAAGAGAGCACTTCAGAAGAAGACCAGAAAAAAAAATCACTTCGAATACGAACAAACCGGACGAAGGAAGCTTTACGACCGTTTCGGACTTAATTGCCTAACAAATAAGTCGCCGAGATGGAAATTAAGTTAAGAAAAATCGGAATTTTCAATTACCTGAAAATGTCACTTTGGGGTCACTTTGGCAGTTGGAGTTTCGCTTTTAATTGCACCCTTAAGGGCATCACTCACTTCCTCATCTCCACCCAAAAAAAAAGAAGAATAATGGAACGAAAAGTGCATTTCTGGCCAAATTAATGAAAATTGAAAATAATAAAAAAGATAATGACTTATCTCCGGTTCTCCTTTGTCGCTGTGGGACGTTCTTTCTCTTCGAGTTCGGTGGCTCCACGCGTGGGTCGTCGTCGCGGCTCACAAGAAGCCTTCTTGACTTTACATACTCACCTCTTTTAACAGATCGATAATTTCGAGTGAGTTTCCTTTTTTCCGAGCCTTTGAACCCGATCATGCGAGACAGTTCGTCTTTCTTCTGCCCAACGACGGTGGACGGGTTTTAGGGAATCACTTCACGTATGGGACACCGGCAGTCTGTTGGCGGTGCAGTGCACTAAGACTATAAAAATGCGAAATTGAGCTATTGCGTGCGTCCGATCGATCGAAGGGAGCAGAACCGGTAAACCTGCATTGTTATTAGTATCGGCGCGACCGATTCCTGTTTTGGTATGCGCCCCAAGATCCCAGCGCTCTTTTTGGTTATGCAGCGTGCGCCACGACGCGTGCCGCTGCGCGTTGAAATTGGCCTTACCTCGAAGAATGGTTAATCGTATTCTGTCTGGTGCCCTCCTCGCTCTACTCCCCCCACTTATCACCCACTATCGTTCGTCCTCTACCTTTATCAGTTCCTCTCTCGCAAGAAGATTCCCGAGCCTACTGATATCGAAGGAAGTTTTGACGTATCGACGTATTGAACATTTATAGCGGAAAACAGCACTCAGCCGGTCTGGAGGCCGCCACTGCACTCGATATCGAACAGGACACGCCACAGGAATTGCAGATTAGTTTCACTTTCGGTTCGAATTTTCGACAGGTTCCCCCGCAGCACCGCCGTAGCCTACTTTGATGCGACACGGTAATTGTTCGTTCGCTTCCAAAGCCCGACTACTATGTTGCGACGACGACGACGACGACGACAACTGTCACAGCGATGACAAATAACGAAATTAAAGTGGTACCCCACATTCGAACCGAACATTACCAGGCACATTGTTGTCGAGGCCGACTTTTGATGAAGGGAAGAAATAGCAAAGTGCAATTTTGCAACAGCGACGACGACGCCGACGACGATGATGATGATGATGATGCATCTCGCGCGCCCGCTGGCTGCTATCTGCTCTTCAGCATCGTGAATGCACAGGAAATTAGTAATCAGAATGGTGTGGATGTGTATAGTGTACATGTCCCCCCCACCGCTCCTGTCATAGCACCAGTAGCGGTATGTACATATGTTGCATGGAATCCCCTGGTTTCGCACTTGCTCGCCCTCCAGGGCCCTAATCGACTTGGAAACGGTGGCTATGACTACGGCATGACCGGGTGGAGGACGGCAGCATGACATACTGAGGCACCGGACAGCGGTATGCGAAGGAAGAAAGCAGTGCTGCCAAATGTATCGTTCTGAAAGTTGATTATTTATATCGATTTTTTTTCTGGATTCGCAATGGCAATCCTCTGCAAGCTTCAATGAGAGAATGAGCATGAAAACGATAAATCGATTACAGGTTGTAGAGTGGGATCTTTTTGTCTTTGCGAGAGAAATTACTAAGATTACATTCGAGCAGTGGGACTTTTAACAGTAATTTGGAATATTCTTACCATAAATTCGAAGGACTATTGAGCGCAATTCAAGGATATTTTTGTGATTAATAGAAAATATCTTCAGTGTTGAAAAATGCTATTCTGGATAATTTTTCAGCGAATTATGAAGAGTATTCCAAAGGATTTTCAATCTTTGTTTTTATCAATGACGAATTTTGTTTTAGGCCAATCATACACAAAAACTGAGGCTACAGCGTTTGCAGAATAAAATAATGATTTGATTTTAAGATGTAACAAATTCACTTCCTCGAATTTTATGTTTGATGATTTGCAATGGTTATCGGTGAAGCAGAGAATTGTATATTTGACTGTGGTGTTCATTGTTAAAGTAGTTAAGGATTGCTGCCCCGAAGAGGAAGTGATATTCCGATTTTTTTTATAATTTTATTTTCCGTCGGCCTATTTCCTTCCGAATTTTTTGACATGTGTTTCACATAACTCATTATACTTTTAAGGAATAAATGTTTTCAATTCGATGCCAAGACATATTTAAACGTGCGCCAACACTTTCGGAATTTAAAAGACTATGTATTTCACACGTTAAAACTGTATGCTAAACAGTAAGCGATTTTTTAAAATAATTTATGAAGATTGTAACTGACGATGTTTTACTGTTCCATAACGGATTATTTTTTGTGGACTGTTTCTTGTACGATCATGTTTCTTCTTATTTATTTTTAAAAATGACGATTGTATTTTGAAGAAGTTCTTTACCAGCGGATTACAATGAATTGGATATTTTCTTTTTTCATACTTTTTTTTCTCACTTTTATCAACTATTTTGTTCATCACGGTGATGAAGGTGGAAATTTGTTTCATGTTGTTGTAGTTAAAGGAAATTAAAGAAATTAGTCTAAAAAAGTTTGAACTACGTGCGTGCTATACAGGTAAGAAGGACTTCTTTTTGAATTTATAGTGTTGGAACCGCATTGCACCTGTACCGGGCAGGATCGGATATTGCCCTGGCTTTTGATCTTTGCTTGTACGGGATTCTACGATTTGAATTGTAATAGAAGTTTCAGATCGCTGGGAATACTTGCGAACTTTTGTGGTTCACATCAATAGCTTTTCACAATGATATCGCTGAAAAGCAAATGAACAGTTTTTAAAGATTTTACACACTTAGCAAATTTTACAGTATTCGGTTATTTTTTACCGAACTTTCAACAGCTGAACAGTTCGGTAATCCGACTCAACGGAATTGGGTAAAATTTTATAAGTTCCGGTAATTTTTTCACCGCGATTCTGTAAAATTTCACCGAAATCCGTGAAATCGGATTACCGAACGTTCAGTTGTTGAACAAATGAAATCAGTTCGTTTTTTATGCACAACTGGTTGAATTGTTTATAAATACATTATCTTATAGATAAATCGTCTAGCTCAAACCTTTGAAAGAGGCGGGACCATCATCATCATCAACCAGTTTGGAGTACTCCCAGCTGATTATAACAATAATTTCATTTACAAATACAATTAACCATAATGCCATGATTATAACAATAATTTCATTTACAAATACAATTAACCATAATGCCATGAATTTCTTCTAGGCAAAAGCATTAGACGATCCGAATTTTAGAAGGTAGTTTTAAGAATAAACTGCTTGAAAATAATAAAAAATAAAAAAATTGAAGAAAATCTAAGAATGTTTATAAATAAAATACGTTCTCAAACCATGCAATTTTATTCTCACATGAAAAACAATCTAAACAACAGTTGCTCTATATCATAAAAACTTAATAAGATTTCAAGAAAAGAACGCCGAAAAACTAAACGACTTTAAGGAAATCCTGGAGAGAATATCAATGGAGTTCCAAAAACGTATTCTGATTTTTCAAAGTTAATATCTTTTAAGAGAGATACTTCAAAAGACTTCAAAGGTTTTTTAAAGACGTTGGCTTACATTTGCACGGTTTATTACGGGACTTCGTCACTCTTCGCCGGATTCTGAAGCGATTCTTCCAAAAACTTTAAAGGTAAATCTTTTAAGAATAAACCAAGAAATTTAGAAAGCCTTTCCAATGGAAAAATCTATCTAATCTATCATTGATCTTTGATCTTTGAAGAACTTCCCTAGAAGATGCTGAGAATAGTTTATGGATTTATGATGATTTTAAGAAGAGAAAAAGTAAGACTTACTTACCAGTCAGAGCAAAGCTTGGGTGTTCTCTGCTGCATACAGAAGTCGTCTCCAAAAAGCACAGTTTATTACACTCAAAAATTCGACACGTTATTTCCACGTGAAATTTCACGTAACTTTCACCTGATCACGTAACCAAATCTTCTTCAGTAAAATCAGGTGAACATTACATGCCAGTGAATTGTACGTGAAAAATCACGTAAAATTTATGTGATTTTCACGTAGAATGTGGAGTTACGTAGAAATCACGTAGCTCTTACGTGAATTCCACGTGTTTATTACTGATTTTGGCAGTGGACGAAAATTACGTGCATTTCACGTGGAAACAACGTGACGATTTTTTGAGTGTACTGCACTTCGCCAGTCTCGCAGTCTGTGAAGGGCCCGTAGGTTACATCGATCCACCTAGCCCGTTAAGCGCCTATTCTCTTTCTACCAGTCGTCCAACAACCTCATATTTTGCGGAAGGATTTCCGTTCAAAGAAACCCCCACATTCCACGTACTTTCCGTTCAAAGACACTTAGGGCGTTGGTCCTACGCGAGCATAGCCCATAATTCGTGACCGTAGAGAACAAACGTCCAAGTCAATGTTTTGTAGATTGTCGACTTTGTAGTGCAGGGTCGGCTTCCAGCCATAATGCATAGTTGCATTTCTCTGCTAGCGTCTTAGAAGTCAGAAGTCGTCTCCAATTCGAGCTGTCCACTATTGAACTTTTCCAGTCTCGCAGTATGCGGAGGGCCCGTAGGTCTCATTCCACTTCATCGATCCACCAAACCCGTTGTGCGCCGATTCTCTGTCTACCAGTCGTCTGACATCCTGATATTTTGCGGTGTTGATGGTGGGAAGTTTTCCCTGCAACTTATGTAATTCGTTGTCATTCGTGGACGCCTTCTTCCATTCCACTTCACTGTAGAGTGTATTCCGCAGCGCGTTCCGTTCAGAAAATAGCAAGGACGCGTTGGTCCTTCTCAAGCAAAGTCCATGTTTCGTGGTCGTAGAGTTCTACCGGTTGAATCAATGTTTCGTAGTGCGGTGAATTTTGTTCGATTTTAGCAGCATTCGGAGTCCAACGTAGGCACGGTTGGCTAGCATCGTTGCATTTATCTTCTGATGGCTTTATCTGTGGTCACAAATGAACCAAATAACACGAATTCGTCTACCACCTCGATTACATCAACATCGAACTCAGCTCGGAATGCGTGGATTCTAACGAGATGCTGAGATTCATTTCTTAGTGAGGATTCATGATAACAAGGAAGACTTACTTAGCAAAGCCTGAGGGCCTCTGCTGTTTACAGACGTCGTCTCCAATACACACGGGCCTTTTCTGCCAGCCTCGCAGTCTGCAGAGGGACCCTTTCTTCGTCACTTTCCTCTTCATCCATCCACCTAGCCATAGATATTGCCACAACTTACGATCAAAGACACCAAGGACGCGTTGAACCTTCTCTAGCATAGTCCATGTTTCGTGGCAGTAGAGCTCTACCGGTGAATCAACGTTGCTGCAAACTCTTTTCGATCGTAGCGTCCTTCGGAGTTCAACGTAGGCACGGTTTCCAGCCATAATGCATGGTTGCATCTCTCTTCTGATGTCGTTGTCAGTGGTCACCAATGAGGTCAAATGCATAAATTCGGCTACCACCTCGATTCATCGATCTTCCATCGATCACCATCGATCTCAACTCGAAATAAGACGGCCGAATTGTCTACTAGGAAACCTCTTTAATTACAAAAGAATCAGGCAGAAAATTCCAATCGCGTCCAAAAAAGAAATCTTAGGGAATTAAGATGATAATGTATATTCTGGAAGTCGGTAAACGCGTTGGTTTTTCAATCCGAAAGCCAAGCCAACACGAACTTGTAAGTTATAGTCAGAATACCAATAAACATTGAGATATTCGTCCGCAGGTCTTTCGATTCATTTGATTCAGTGAATCTCTTCAAACTCTGGTGCGTGTAGATTTTCTATGAAACAAACTAAAAGTATCCATGGATTGATTTGTTCATTAATTCATTCATCCACTCGCGTCTAATTTTTCATTTGCAGAATTTTGTAATACAAAATATAGACGCAAATTAATGTAAAAATAAATGAATGTGCTTATGACATCATGAAGAGTAGTTTTCTCCTGTTAATATCAAATACCGCTGATCCACCAGTAGTTTGTACAACCTCTCAGAAATGCATGAAATTGTACAAATTATGAAGGCCAGTTTATTTAAAAGCATCCCGTTGAACCCAGCATCGGTGTAGCAGGTGGCTCCGTAGGATTTGTAACAACTTCAGGTCCAAATCCTCAAAGTAATCCTACAATTCATACTTCTACAATTCGGTCACAATACTGAATAAGCATCGCATCCAATTTTGAGAAAAAAATGGAGTATAGAGTCTTGAACTGGATTTGTTGTGAGTCCCGAGCAGGGCTGGAAAATTTCATTTTCAATGAAAAAACCTCACACAATTTTTATTTACCTAAACAACTTCTGTGAATCTCATCGAGAATGAAGCGATAATAAAGATTTTCGTTTGAATCTAATCTATTTTTCATAGCAATTACAAGCACATTTATTGATATTATTATTGTGAGAGTTTCATCTCAAATCTTCCAATACAATTTTCTCTCCATCGATAGTACACATAGCAATGGTTGCTTCGCTTCGATCGCATCGTTTCCTATCATTCGTTTGCTTCGTTGCCAATGTAAATCATCTATGTATCGATGTATTGTCGATCACATCGAAATCATATACGATACATGCGAGTGAGGAATCGCAGAAGAGACCGGGAAACTGAAAAATAGAGCAAGTCATTCTCTTAGCAGCAAATGCTCAGGCATGACGAAAGAAGGGCTTACTGCGGCCTTGTTGGTGAGGAGTTTGGCAGGCAATACCGTTGAAATTTGGAGAATCAGCAACCTATATAGCCGTCAGAAAACGTCGTCGGCGTTATCTGAAATCTTCACCGGAAGATTTATAAAATCTTCGTTATTCATACCTTTCCAAACAAACTGGCAACACTGACAGGAAGATCAGATGCGTCTTATAAATAGACCTTGTGGATGCACCGCTGTCGACTCGCTAGCATAGGTATGAAACCGGTAGCTGTATCATAGTGATATCACAAATTGATCGCAGCATGGCAAAATATGGATTCTAATGGAGGGAAATTGGTTTTCAATAGAGAGAAATGGACTCATAAAGGGGTAATTAAGGTTCAGTGTCTAGAAGGCGGAATGGGTGCTAATTTTTTTTTTAAAAAGAGGCTCAATCGAGAACAGAGACCAGTAAATTGAATGAATTTTTAGTGTTAAATCCCATAAGATGTTTGAGTTAAGGTCGATTTCTTCGGTTGCAGAAGTTTCACTTTGGTTCATTTTGTGAAATTTTGCTGGATCAAGTGAAGAATTCACAAAACAGTATATATGATCAATTTGAAAGAAACATAGACTTCCAGCAAATGACGAAGATTTATGAATTTGCGTTGTTTGATTTTTCGTAACCGGATATTCTGGTTCAATAAAAATCACTCATGGAATTCTATAACGTCACTCCGTCTGAAAACATCCCCATCAATCGAGAGACAAAAACCCCGCAAGAACCCAACGTAATAGGCCATTTCAGATTACTCTAACAAGTCGTCGTCGCTGAAATTCTAACGGAACTTATCTGCGTTGCGCGCACAGAATCCGATAAATCTCTTCCGGTTTCGCGGGTCCGATTCGTTCAGCACTTTTCACCTTCCTAATTAACCAGTCAGTTCGCCCGTACACAAAGTGAGTCCAGTGAATGGTCGCAGTAGGCAAAGCGGCATCTTTATCTCTCGAACGCCGGAGAACTCCGCGTCCATCAAAGCAGGCGGCGAGTCTTCCGAATTTAATTAGAAAAATTTTAACACCTCGTTTCAACGACTGATGAGACGGGACTAGTGGGAAAGAGAGATAAAAAAAACGCGGATGCAAAGAGTTTACGGCACTCGGAAGAACTTGTTGTTGTTTTGGTTTACGATGGAACGGTTCCGCAAGATTTGATTTTTGTGAATTTTCGGAGAAAAGAATCTGGGTGAAACCGGGTAGAGTCCGGAAGCGCGTCTGGTCGGAGTAAGAAACGCTAACAGAAAAACGTGTATGTTATCCCGAACAAAAATCTTCCTACAGACTTCGGTGGTCAACGTCAAACGTAAAGCGTTCGAACTTTTATTCGGGGTTCGAAAGTGGGCGAAAATGCGGAAATGAATAGTACACACATTACTTGATGTGGCCGTAGGCTGATATTTTCGTTTGATTTTCCCGCCTACTACGTTTGACGTTTCGAGTTTTTAATTAACCCCTGCTCAGTCGTCGGACAGGTAACTGGTACTGTAGGTAATGCGCATAATGTTTGTTTTTATTTTTTGCGAGTTGTTTTGGGTGGTGGTTGCGCATAGAACCGCCGGCTGCCGGTTCCGCTTTCTTTTAATTACCTTATTTCTTCCAATTTGCAAGTACCCAGCCTCCCTGATTGCGCGCAGTTGTTGTTCTTTCTTGCGTAGAGGAAGTGGAAAATAGCAACAACAACCAGGTAGGTGTAGTAGGAAATGAGGAGGTGTGTTTCTCCGTTAATTATCAATTATTGATTCGAGTTTTGGGAGAGGTTATGTTGTTTGGAAAGTAGGCCTCCAAGGAAGTTTTTGTTTGTTATTACCATGTAAATTGAATAGAAAATTAGGTTAGGAAGGGGAAACGATGTAATGTAAATAAATGGACGGGTTTGGAAATTTCTATAGGCGTAGATAAATTGCAATAACCTGTTCGATAGATGGCGTAACATTCATCGTTTGTCACCCAAAACCCGTCTGCAGCCTGATCCATTATCAATTTAGCCGTTGCCATTCACATTTTTTTTTTGTAACATGTCTGGGTTCATTCATAAAAACAATCGCCATACACAAACGGGCAGTCTGCGCCCGAGCGCTCGAGCAGATAGAAAGATCAGCGTACAAAGTGATCGAATAGGATTACTTAATCACATCCTCTCTTTTTCGTTTTTGCATCAACGTCAAACGTAGTAACCTGCAAGTTTTTTCTGCTCAGTCTTCACAGCCTACTGCCAGGCACCATTGTGTTTTTTTTTTTGCGTTTCGCGTCCGAAAATCTCGATACGCTACTTTTTTTCCAATCCGAGTCGAACGGAGCCGCACAGTTTGGCATTAATTCGATTATGATAATATTTATAGCTCATTTCCGAGGGGTATTTTTTTTTTGCTTTGTCGCCGTCGCCGATTTGCAACATCGAAAACCCGATTGTTGTGTGAGCAGTCACGGCTACCGAATTCAGAATGGTTTTGCTGGTCGAATATTCACCATTTTTCATTCGACATAATGGCCTTTCTCTAAGAAAGGTTAGGCTTGGGTGCCGAAAAACTTGGTTATAAAAGGATTCGCCACGGAACTGGTTTGGCATTTGATACTTGCAAGATGAAAGTCTAAGTCATGTTCTACAGATTCCTCAAAAAGCGTTTACAGGGATTTCGAAAACGAACTACAGCTCACAATAGATTCGAGAAAAATGTTTAAATATATTGCGTTTGGTTGTTTACCATTTGTTCAATCTCGATGGAACTTTTTGGAAGGGAAGGGAGTTCATAGGAATAAAAGTCAAAATATGGCGAATTCATAGAAATAAAAAGTCACATGGATGAAGAATTATTCATTTACTCGCTTTAGAAGCTTATAATCAAAATGTGATGCACGATGTACTCGTTCTGCTTGATTAGTCACTAATTACATTCAGTCTTTATAACTGGACAGGTGGAGGTGGAGGAGCAAATAATAAAAGAAGTTCTTCAGATTTGATAATGCTAGACATATTGACCACTCTATCTATTCATGAGTTTTCCTTCCAAGAAGTCTACTTGCAAGAAGCATCACGACATTCTACTTCCAATATTTTTTCAAAAAGTTTTGCGTCTACGAAGCCCTTTTTTCTCTAAGTTCCTCTTCCAAGGAGCTGTGCTTGGATAAAGTTTCACAGTTTTACTCCCAAGGAGGTGTTCTTTCAAGAAGTTGTATTTCAAAGGAATTCTTCTTCCGAGAAGTTCTACTTTTACGAGGTTCTACTTCCAAGAAGTTCTACTTCCATGAAGTTCTGCTACCAAGAAGCTCTACTTTCAAGAAATTCTATTTCCAAGAAGTTCTTTTTCACGAACTGCACCTTTCTAGAAGTTCTATTTTCAGGAAGTACTTTTTTCAAAAAGAATTACTTGTAGTAAGAAGGTTTAAGAAAGTAAACTTCCATTGAGTTTAACTTCCAAAAAAATCTACTTTTATTGTGTTTTGCTTCCAAAAATTTCTACTTCTATTGAATTTAACTTCCAAGAAATTATGCTTCTAAAAAGTTCTACTTCTGAGAAGTTATGCTTCCAAAAAGTTATACTTCCAAGAAGTTATACTTCCAAGAAGTTATACTTCCAAGAAGTTATACTTCCAAGAAGTTATACTTCCAAGAAGTTATACTTCCAAGAAGTTATACTTCCAAAAAGTTAAAACTTCCATGAAGTTATACTTCCAAGAATGTATGCTTCCAAGAAGTTATACTTCCAAGATGTCATACTTCAAAAAGTTATAATTCCAAGAATTTATATTTCCAAGAAATTATACCTCCAAGAAGTTATACTTCCAAGAAGTCTTACTTCCAAGAAGTGATACTTCCAAGAAGTTATACTTTCATGAAGTCCTACTACAAAAAGTTATAATTCCAAGAATTTATATTTCCAAGAAATTATACCTCCAAGAAGTTATACTTCCAAGAAGTTATACTTCCGAAAAGTTATACTTCCAAGAAGTTAAACTTCAAAAAAGTTTTATTTCCATGAAGTTCTACTTCCAAGAAATTCTATTTCCAAGAAGTTCTGTTTTCAAGAAGGTCTATTTTCAAGAACTTCTACTTTCGAGAAGTTCTACTTCCAAGAAGTACTGTTTCAAAATGATTTGCTTCTAGTAAGTCCTAATTCAAGAAAGCATACTTCAATTGAGTTTATCTTCGAAAAAATTCTAATTTTATTTGGGTTTAAATTCAAAGAAGTTATACTTCCAAGAAGTTATACTTTCAAGAAATTATACTTCCAATAAGTTATATTTCCAAGATGTTTTTTTCCATGAAGTTCTTCAGAGGTTCAACTTCCAAGAATTTATATTTCCAAGTAGTTCTTATTCCAAAAAAATCAATTTCCAAGAAATTCTCCATCCATCTCCATTTTTTTGAAAAAATTCTACGTTCAAGAGATTCTACTTCAAAAGTGTTATTTTCTTCCAACAAGTTCTATGTTCAAAAAGTTATACATTTAAGAAGTTCTAATTAAAACAAAAACTACTTTTTAGAAGCACTACTTTTAAAAAGTTCTATTGCCCAGAAGTTCTATTTCAATAAAGGTTTACTTCCAAGGATTTGTACTTCCAAGAAGTTTTTTTTATGAATTCAGTTATTTGTAAAGGCTCAATCGAATCAACTTTATAGAGCCAAGTTTTCATGTTTGAATACATCAGTTATCTTAGAAAAAAAATCACTCACTCACACACAGCCAATCCCACATACACAACCACAATCACACACTGACGCATACATTCCTCGAAAATTAAACCTAAACAAGTAATTTAATCAAACTACAGTCTATAATGAATGTTAGTTAAAAACACATAAATAAGTTTCATAAACTCCAGATCGCGTGCAGCCAAAATGTCTCGAAACGGTACATTGGGTTGTCTACCTCGAGCCCGAAGGGAATCATAAAGCTCAGATCTAACTCCACTTTCAAAAAGTTGTTCTTGCGAGAAGTCCTTCTTTCGAGGAAGTCGGCTTCCAGGAGATTTCACTTCCAGAAAGTTTTACTGTCAAGAAATTCTATTTCCAAGCAGTGCTAGTTCTAAGATCTACTTTCAAGAAGTTATACTTCCAAGAAGCTTAACTTTCAAGAAATTCGATTTCCAAGAAGTTCTTCTTCTAAAAAGTTCTATTTCCGAGGGTTATTTTTTCAATAAGCTTTCAAGAGGTACGACTTCCTAAAACTTGTATTTCTAAAAAGATCTACTTCCAAAAAATCATCCAAGAAAAACTACTTCAAGATTTTCTACTTCGAAGCGGTTATTTTTCCAAGATGTTCTACATCCGAAAAGTTCTTCTTTCAAGAACTTATATTTCCAAAAAATTCTACTTCCAAGAAATTCTATCTCCAAGAAGTTCTCCATCCAAGAAGTTCTTCACTCAAGAAGTTGTCCATCCAAGAAGTTCTCTTTGCAAAAAATTCAACATTAAGAGATTCTACTATCAAGAGGTTATACTTCCCAAAAGTTTTTTCAATAAGTTCTACATTAAAAAAGTTGTACATTCAAGAAGTTCTACTGACAAGAAATTTCACTTCCAAGAAGCTCTATTTCTCAGTAGTTTTATTTCCAATCATTTGTATTTCCAATAAGTTCTGTTTCCAATAAGTTCTGTTTTCAATAAGTTCTATTTCCAATAAGTTCTATTTCTATAAAGTTTTACTTCCAAGGAGCTGTACTTCGAAGCAGTTTTTGTTTTGAGAAGTCCTTATTTCGAGAAATTCTGCTTCCAAGAAGTTCTGCTTTTAAGAGCCTTTACTTCCAAAAAGTTCTACTTCTTAGAAGCTCTACTTCTTTTTCCAAGAAGTACTACTTTCAAAAAGTGCTACTTCCAAGAAGTTCTACTTCGAAGAAGTTCTGTTCCACATTCAAAAAAATCTACTTCAAGATTTCCTTCCACTTCAACAGTTACTTCCAGAAACTTTTACGTTCAAGAAGTTTTTCGCCAAAGAAGCTCTACTTCCAAGAAGTTTTACCTCCAAGAAGCGCTACTTCCAAGAAGTTCTATTTCTAGGAAGTTCTACTTTAATAAAAAAAAATATTTTCAATAATATCCACTTCTAAGAGGTTCTAGCTCCAATAAGTTCTATGTTCTATTTCTAAGGAATTCTGCTTCCAAGGAATTGCTTTTCCAAGATGCTCAACTTACAAGAAATTCTTCAAAGCAAGTTTTTCTTCCTAGAAGTTCTACGTCCAAGAAGTTTTACTTCCATGTAGTTAAACTTCCAAGAAGTTGTACTTCTAAGAAGTTATACTTCCGAGAAAATGTGCTTCGGAAAAGTTCTACTTCCAAGAAGTAGTACTTAAAAGAAGTTATGCTTCCAAAAAGTTGTACCTCTACGAAGTTTTATTTCCAAGAAATTCTATTTTCACTCATTTCTGCTTTCGAGAATATTTACTTTCAAGAAATTTCACTTTCGGGAAGTTCTACTTCAAAGTAGTTCTACTTGCAATTTTTTTTACTATTTCTATGAAGTTCTACTATATTTTTGAGGACCAAATTAGTTAAGTAAACATGCTATAATGTCAAACCTCATAACAAATGAGTTTATTGATGCAATTGTCTTCTTCTCAAATTGTGCGAAGCCGTTTTGTAAGCCATTAGACTGAACAAAAATGAACGAATAATCCAAAAACATCAAAAGACCCATGCTACAAAAACGTCCTGAATCTGATATAAGACATGTGTGAATACTCTTGGAATTTTCTTAATTCTAGACTTCTTGTCTAGACGATGTCTTGTTTTCAATAATGACCTGAACATAGAAACACTATCTTTAAACTGATACAGCTTTGTAAGTTCTTATCAGTTAAACAAAAGCTCCAAGCTCTATGAAAATTCTCACAAGATTAGACATAATCAAATCTTGCTCAAATTTTTGAGTAAACTGACAATACTTCTGACAATAGAATCTGGAATCTTTCGTGATTTCTAGTCAGATCCTGATAAGGAATCCACGAGAAATTTGCTCATGATTTTTAGTATATCCGACTCGGAATACTTTCTGATATTTGCTCATTTGAGCAGTGTTTAGAATGCAGCGTTTCGAATTTCGAACGAAACCAGCATCGGAAGCCCAAACTGAATTGACTCATTTTTCCCGTCCCACTCTAAATCTAGTTGCATTTTAGTTTGAAAATACCACATCATCGTCTACTTCTGGCTAACGGCCGAAATCGCAGTGGCGTAAAATTTTAAATTTATCCATCTAACCTTTTTCGCACACATTTTCCGCTGCCTTCTACCGCCACTAGGAACACATCCGTCCTACCAGCGTCCGATGGCCGGAGCTGCCGAGCGGAGACGACTTGTTCCTTTTTGACAACCTGTCCGATCTAGTGGTCCAGTTGTAGCGCTGCCTCTCCGATACATAACGAGAATGTTACTCATTAGGCCGCGCTCCTCACGCTGCCAGCAGGGCAACAACTTGTTGGATCCGAGCTTGGCGACGACCGGCGTTGACGGAAGAAACTAGAACATAACCGCTCATAATTAATCGTATCCGGTGTTGCTTTCCCTTCCTTGCCCTGCCATTGCTATTTGCGGCTGCCTCCAAGTCGGAGACGAGGAAATAACTGTGCCTTATGTAGGTTAGAATTTGATAACTTTTATGCTGATTTCGGTTTTTCCGAACATCGCTCTCTAATTACCATCCCTCGTTTGACGTCTCCGAGGGGTCTTCGAACCCCTCGCTTGAAAAGGTATATTAATATTCTATCGTTTATAGTTATTACCCATTATTACAAGTGCCGTGTGGCGGCAGCAGCATCATGCTCCACACCCATTTAGCACTTAATTAAAACCCCAACCGAGCTGGGATAGGGAAACTGTGGGCCCTAGTAGGAACCCCCTGCTGGGTGCGGGTGTCAAATAAAGAACTTTTAACGGTGAAACTTGATCGCCATCAAGCGTCGCCGCCAAAGGTGCGAGATCAAAGGATGATCGTACCTTTGTCGCACGTTTGCTCTCCACCACGATGGAAAAGAGACCGAGGTGATAAAATAAATAAGAATCGATTTCGTCGTCGTTTCCATTCAAACGAAAGCGGAACGGCGCGCCACAAAAGCCGCACTTGGGGATCTCTTTTGTCAACGATCGCAGAAGGCCGTGCACACGACACCAGATCAGGCACTTAACAGAGATGTCAGTCGACTGGCGGTGGTAATAATAATAACAACAAGAACAACAATGAGCAGCTTTGGCTACTGCGATTTACATGCATCTTTACTCCCGTCTCGAGTTGTGGAGTCTTCTCGAGTTACCCGCGGAAGCGAGAAGACTCAGAAGTATCGAGTTTTACGTTGCACTACACTGTGAAACCGGGAGCGAAGTTAATTTGTATCCAAACACACAATGTGGTAGCGAGTATTTGGTTACTCACAGCATCGCTAATGGAAGCAGCAATCGATGCGTTGACAGAACAAAAGATCAAAGCAATAATCGGAATTCATGTTTACACAACATTTGTGCAACTTCTTTGCTATATACTCTTCGGAACCATAAATCTCCGAGACGTAGAAAATTGAGTGGGAGCAGCGAGCAGCTTGCTTGCTCCACCTTTTTTCGCCACCCACGCGCCCGTAGGTTGGCGAAAGTCGTCGGCTATTGGCTGGTTGGAGGGAATTATTTTCTCGATTCGATTGATCGCCAGACAAACAACAGAGCACCGAATCGTCGGGTGGGATGCTGGGGCGATGTTTTCCCCCTCCCCCCACATTTCAGTCCTTCGATTGTTGGATCGCGGCGCGAAGTCGATATGATGACGGTGGTGGTTCGTGCATGCTAATCATGTGACGACGGTCCGTGGGTTGGCAATGGCAAAATGGTTTGTTGTTTCTGATTTGGACGTTTAGAATTTGATTTTTTTTTTTTTGACGAAAATAGTCGTTTCGAATCGTCTGGCTTTTGATAAGCGAAATTTTGAGTTTAGGTCTCATACTGTAGTTTGCTTGAAACCCCCTTTTCTACAAATTCAAAATTTGAATAGAAATAAATCGCCGAATGCGTTGAGCAATTCCAGACGTAAGAATAATCCTGCTGTATTATGCCATACATAAAGCAATAAAGCAAGACCATATTAATTTCAGCAAATTTGTCTATTGAAGCCATCAAGTTTCCTTGGTCATCCAAATACTACTTGGATTATAGATCAAAAAATCTAGCAGCAAAACGGCAGAATATGTTGATGTATTCACAATCGGGATGAGTTCATTTTGGTCTGTGAACTCACGTTAAATTATTTATCTTCAATTTCAAATGTTGTAGATTCTCCGCTGGCTTTTTGGACTCATTGAATGATGTCAACAAACATGACAAACGGTATTTCTTACTTTCGGTTTGTTGTATTTTGACCTATGACACGTTGAATAGTCTATCTTTGTTTGGGAGTATTCTAGGTCATTCCAGAATTTCGCGGCGTAATACACCTTGATGACTCAAAGGTTTCTCAGGCGTATCCACAAGCAAAAAACCTCAATTGAATCTATCAACACACGCTGGATGGTCATTTTCCATTTTCAAGTGTCTTAGATCTCACAAGAACTGCGTAGGGTATTGACCTGATGCACCTGAACCATCCATAAATAATAAATTTACTAACGATTTTCTTTTTCCATTCTTTTATCTTTTCAGGTAACCTATTATTAAGCAAACACCTTTAAATAAATGTAAGCCATTTGTCAAACGAAGTAACCGATGGAAAATCAGCCATCTCCGAGCAGAATGATTTGGTTAAACTACGGTCAATCTAAAACAAACGCCACTGGATTGATTTTTAGCTTGACTCGGAATATTTCCTAACCATCTCTAATATGAGACCTACTCTACAAGTAAAACATTATGATTGTTCACGAAAAAGTTTAACGACTTCCAGATAACTGCAACTGCTGCCGGTATTAATAGATTACATTTGCGTAACAGGTGAGAGAAAAATTTGAATGAATAAAACTCATTTGACAGTTTCTAGCCGTTGGGTGCGTTGAAGTTTACTTTTCGTTTTAATATTAAAATCCTGCAAGCCTGCATCTTCATCTGCAAGTATGAGTTCTTATGGGTACATTATTTCCCAATATTTGATTTCATATCAGATTGAAGTGATTTTTAGGTTAAATCAAAAACAGTAGGAGTAAGCTAAGTTGATGAAACGGAAGCAAAGAGGTCAAGAGGATAAGGATATGCAATACCGACAGAACTTCAGCGCAGTTATTAACTTTTTTAGACCAAATTATCGGGACAAGTTTATCGCAACAAGATTATCGCATTCCCACGTTGTGTGGTAAAGAAATCTTTGTTATTTAATTGAATTTAACGAATTTGAAAAAGAGTTTCAAAAACTCTGGATTTGGATTGGATTGGGATTGGATTTAGATTGGATTTGGATTGCATTTGGATTGGATTTGGATTGGATTTGGACTAGATTTGAATTGGATTTGAATTTGATTTGAATTGGATTTGAATTGGCTTTCGATTGGATTTTGATTCGATTTTGATTGGATTTGGATTGGAGTTGGATTGTATAGGGATTGCATTTGGATTGGATTTGGACTGGATTTGGATTGGATTTGGATTGAATTGGGATTGGGATTGGATTTAGATTGGATTTGGATTGGATTTGGGAATGGATTTAGGTTGGACTTGGATTGGATTTGGATTGAATTTGGATTTAATTAGATTTGGATTGGATTGGGATTGGGTTTCAGATTTAGGTTGAATTGAATGTGGATTTTGGTTGGACTTGGATTGGTCTTTTATTTCTCTATTATAATTCAAAATGTAGTTTTATGTACATGAACACGTTGAAGAAGGCGGTTTCAGTTGTGATTCATTAACAATGGATGAATAGGGTTGGTGATCTAATTTCCGTCATGCTTAGAGTAATTTGCATTTCATGGTGTTAGAGAATCAGATTTGAACGGAGAAGTGACGTTAGATAAAGTTAGATTGATTCTAAAATGACAATATGAGCTCTGAGCTGCGCTGGATGTCCTTTCAACCACAGGTGGTAGATTCTTTTTGACGTATATCAATCTTATGGATCAGAATGGTCCTGATGCTTCGTAAAATTACCACTACCTTCTATACTGCTGCAAACGATTTGATCTAAGTTACAAAACAGACCTAAAGAAATACAAGCATTGACTTCTAGTGAGAACTATTCGAACCAATGGATCCTCTACCGTGTTGTTGTGTAGAATTCTACTGAAGGCATCGCTCTTCTAAATAATTGAGATCTTGAGACATCGTAGTTTGAAATTATGCACTTTGGCTTCTAGCAGGCAGCTCTTGATCTCCTGACTAACTTTTACCACTAACCTGTTAGTCGTTCAGGATCTTGAAACCCAGAAGCTACAAAAATAAACAACGAATTCACAATCAATTTGTTCGCTACCAAGTAACAAGTACGCTACCAAGTGAAGACGTCACCCTTCTAGCTAATCATCATCTTTAGCTATACCATCCAGTTACATTAAAAACAAATCATTAGTTCACTAACACTGTCTGGTTGATAAATTTCGGATCAACATTTACAATACCAAATAGCCCTTAACATTAGAAATCGTGTTTTCATAGACTTTAATCAGATTTATAGGATTTTTAAACGGAAAAAGTGACTAACCAGCTCCAACGTAGTCAACACATTCCTAATCTTTTGTTGTGCCACTTTCAATTGCCTTTGTTTTCTCTAAAAACTTTTTCGAACACTCTATGTATAATTCCATCAGCATCTTGAGGTACTTAGCAATCTGTTCTACACCATTTAACTCCGTACTTTAACTTCTAACTCCATTCTTCTAGCTGATCAGAAACGTGAGATTCAAAACTTCGAAAATGCATTTGTTCACTAGTGATACCCAGTGGAAGAATCCTTTATCAATCTATTCATTTTCAGCCGCTTTCTGAAATGAATATTTTCGAAGAATTCATCCTCTTCTTCCAATCAGACCAAGGCCGGGGTGGCCTCTGCTGTATACAGAAATTGTCTCCTTCGGTCGAATCGTGATCGAAAATAATTTTAACTGGGCTATCGCCCGACATTCTAACGACACGTCCAGCCTACCGTAGACAACCGATTCATGTGGTGTGAAAGATGAGAGGCCTGATGCAGTGCGTGGTACATTCGTAAATCGTACGCAACACTTCCCGAACAGTAGACAACAACATATGAATACCTAATTTTGATCTTGATAACTGGCCTTGCTATTTAAGAGCTCAGATCAAGAGGTAAAATGCCTAAGCAAAGTACCTAAGAATTGCAAGCAAAATGTCTCTCGAATAACAAAACTTGTTATTTCGGATACCTGGGAATACCTGAGAGGTACTATTTTGGTATTGTCTTACCTCAATTTGGTATTCGCATAACAGTGCAGGAACAATTTTATGGTATTATCCACAGGTATTTTACCTCTTAATCTGAGCTCCTGAATACCAAGGCCAGTTATCAAGTTATTCGGTCCTGCTCGGGTTGTAGTTCAAAGACACCTTGGTGTCTTGTTCATGTTTCGTAGTGGTAGAGGACAACCGGTCCAATTAATATCTTTTAGATGGGCAACTTTGTAGTTCGGCGAACTTTGTGTCATAGTGTGCCTTTTTACCGCTCTGATGGTATCTTTATCGGCGGTTACCATTGAGCCCAGAAACAGGTATTGGTCGACCGCACCGATTTTATCACCGTCGATCTGTATTCGTTGCGGGTGACTAGCATTGTCTTCTTGTGAGCCTGTTCGCTTGAAGAATCCATGCTTCTAGCTAATTCGGATCTTGAGATACAGAAATTCAAAAAAATTGGACTCTCTAGCGCAACCTAGTCAACGAATTCCGTGCCTTCTTGTCAAGTTTAAAGTCCGTCTTTTTCAAAGATTAAATGCTTCTATCTGTTCAGTATTTTGAGATACACAAGTAGCGTTATTTAGCTCATAAGCACCACTTAGTGGCTTGAAAGCTGTACTGATTACTTTTTGAAGTGACTTTTGCGGTCAAAATGGTATAAAAACAGTCATGCAAAGCTATTTTTTCAGACTATTCATAGCCTAGCTAAAGAGAAAGTATTTAAGTTGACTGCTTTTTAGAGGACTATGAAATCACTTTGCCCATAGATCCATATTTTCTAGAACTTCAAACTACATGAGTTGTCCGGTAATTTATTTCTTTTTCCTTAATCTTTTCTAAATCTCATCCTTCAAAACATAAATACACATAAAAAAAAGCGTTCTCGAAAATGAAAACGGACCGTAAACTAGTTCACGTTTTCGGGATTTTTTTCTTTAAACGTAATTTAGTTCATGACTACGTTATTCAGTTCACGGTGTATTTTTGCTTATTCTCGAAATCATGATTGCAGTTCACGGATCTGGGCTCGGATTTTTTTTTCGTGCATAAATATAAATGTTTGCATTTTGGTTTAGTTTTATGTAGCGATATAAACCATTTGGTATTCGAAATAATTTGATTTTGTTTTGGTAGAACGAAACAGTATGGAAACAAAGCTAGTCTCGTGTTAAGAAAACAGCCTATCATAGTCGAAAACAATTCTAAGAAACATTATGAATTAATAATTAAATGATAACAATTTTTTTATGGCCGTGAGTAATCGGTTCTATTCCCCTAACTTTAATTTGAAGATAAATTATGTATATAAATATGAAAACTTGGCTCTGTAAAGTTGATTAAATTGAGCCTGTACAAGTAAATGATTTATAAAAAAATTCTGCATCTATTTTCAGTAAAATGAAAACATATAGTAAATTTGCAATTTGGTGATGCGAACGATTATTTTCGTATGATTTCGTATTATGTACCTAGGGAACAAACTGTTCTCAGCTACTTTGTACGATTTTTTTAGAAGAGCAGTATTTCCGTTCTTTGCAAACATAGGTTGTGCATTGTACGGATATTTCATCATGTAACTAAGTAATGTCACAATACTAATAATAATACTAATACTAATAATTCGTTAATATAAAATTCGTTAAATTAATAAGAAATACGAGAACATGTTTGTATTCTAAATTGTTGCTAATTTAAATTTAAATGTATAGACATTGCGCTTTCCAATTGAGTTATTGTTATCATTTACGCCGAGTTTCACCTTCAAACACGCGAAAAAAATCATCCAACTTGTTTGTATGACGTCGAATGTCTCTTTGTACGACGAATCTACCGACACGAAGAGTCTATTAAACGATCGACAGCATCAAGATCAGTTTGAAAACAAAACCGCTGGAAGCTGTCAAATCTCCTGGTTGTAATCTCCTATTGACAGCGCAACCTCGTCTCAAAAAAAAACAAATAACAACAAAAACGAACTGGAAGCTCTGATCTTCAGCTCAAGATATCCTCCGCATCCACATTGAGATGTAGTCCGGTCGACCGCGGTCCTGCCCCAGCTCCCAAGTTCGTCTAAAGAGTCATTGAATAGCTCGAAACAAGCTTTCTGCCACTCGTTTACGACTGGAGCAGATCACCAATTCGCGATAATCTCTCCTCCCGGATTTTCTGCGTTGCCAACTTTCTTCCCGAGTTGTGATTGGAAGAAGAAGAAGAAACAAACTTAGAGACCTCATCCAAACAAGCGAGGCCCATAATAAAAAAAGGTTGCTGAGCAGCATCGCCACATAAAAAAAACGAGAACCAGATATCGAGCAAGAAGAGGAAACACACATTCACATCTCGCTCACACAGGAAATATAAAATTACATCGAAAACAGAACGGTGGTGGGACCTTATTTCACTGAACGACAAGGAGGCGGACGGGCAGAGACCGGACGGGTTGGAGGAAAATGATGAATGAAATTTTGCTGCGAACGAAGGTACCTATGCGATGTACCTACAGCAGGGAGAGGACAGAAGAAGATACGGCACGAAGCAGTGAGTGACGTCACATACGAACGGGTGTGCAATGCGACGGAGCGACGAAGAAAAGGGTGGTCGACCGATTCGAACGACGACGAAGACGACGACTTGGATTGGGATTTTATGAATGGAGGGCCTCTTTTGCAAATGACGAAGCAGGCTGCGGCTGGACAAACGACGACGAAGAAGGTTTAAAAACATTGCAAACACACGGCTGCTGGAGATGATGCTGCATCTGGTGCATGGATAACCTGCTAAGGCGGTTGAACGTTTATCTCGTTCCCTCCGAAGGGAGCAGCGTGGCTGTGTTGGTTTGTGTGCGAAACAAGTCGGTGCAACGCTGCAGCAGCATAATGATCTTGTTTTATTTTCTCACACATTAACCGAAAAACATAAGAAGAAAACGTCTCCGATCAGGACGGGAGGAACAGATGTTGTATGGATGAGAGATCTTCTGCTTGCGACACTGTAAAAATTTAGTCCGACACGCACACGTTTTGTACAGTGCAACTCCTCCGAGGGCAGCCGCAGAAGTTTCACTCTCGTGAATGAAACTGCTCATTTCATTGAAGTATGTCGAGGAAGGGAATCTTCCCGAAAACTATCATGCACCGAGACGCGCATAAATAATTATTATTTTTAGAGAGGTGCGTCTTTTACGCAGTCGATGTGCTGCGCACTTACTCACCCAGTGACTTGTCGTTGCCATCGCCAGAACTTCTGGAGTCGTCGTAATTTCACCGGACGTAGCAAGCGGTGGCTATTTATACCTTCTCTCGCAGCACTCTTGGAGAAAATTACGTAACTTTTTTTTTCGAAGTCGTGGAACGCAACACGCACGCATCTTCGAGCGGGGCGCAATCGAATGGGATCAACTCGTCGTCATCGTCATCTTCTTCGCCAGCAATGGGACGGGAAATGGGGATATTTATAAATTTGAGATGCAAATAATTTCTGCGGGACCAATTGGGCGAAAAGGAGGAAAGGCTGGAAAATTGAGCGATTATTATTGCTGGCCGGCCTTTATGCCTGTGCCACAACACCACCACCAGAACCGGATATCTAAAACTTGACTGCCGACCGATGGGCTGACCTTCACTCCGATTTCTCCTGTCCGGCCGAAGTTCTCAACACACAGATGTGCGCGAGAGAAGAGTGCCAGTCGAAAATAGAAGGTGACAGTGAAATTTGGTTCCATTTCCGGTGCTTGGTTGGTGGCCGGAAAATGTGGGTAAAATGCTATTAATTCCTGAAATTGCGGGAAATTAGGACTACGAAGTGGTTTGTTTTTGATTCGGAAATGAAGGGTTTAGGATCCGGGATGGGGAAACAGTTGCTTCCTGCGTCTTTCGGGTTGGTTGGTGTGAGGCATTAGCGATTGGTTTCGGGACATAAAACAGACAGGGGGGGCCTTACAATGTTGCGAATTCGGCAGATGGCGGGCGCGTCAATTCGTTGCAGGTTTTGATTGATGCTTTGCAGTAGTTCGTCCTGTAATCTGAGAGGCTGCGTTTTGCGTTGTAATTCATAAATTGCGCTTCGTTTTGAAAATGTCTTGTGTTTTACCTTTTGATTTTGAAAAACTTCACAACTGGGTGACCCGTTCTTTAATTAATTAGAAATAGAAAAATAGAGTTAATTTTTTGGAAAATAATTGCATTGCGACCGTCACGTAAAGTGGTCAGGTTTTGAGCGATATTATCTTAGTCATATATCAAAAGATTTTCAAAATGTTTACACCAATCGATCAGAAATATTTCTACGCCTCAACTTCAAAAGAGAACAATATCAATATTGGGCCCAATACGATTGAAAAATTCATAAATGTTGTCTTAAAAAAGTATATAAACCCCTTCAGACCTAAGAGGTCATATATGACCCAAAAAGGAAAATGGATGTATGAAATCACAGACTGAATACATGTAAACACTGCCTTGGACAAATTTGTTCTAAAGACTGTATTCGATGAAATTTGGACACACAAAATGGGTCATCAAAAATTTTCCTAGAGCCCGATTCTTTTCAAACTTTCTGGAAATAAAGTACTACTAAATGATTAAGTTTTGACATCATTGGTTTATTGAACCTTTTCTCCCAACCCAAATGCCCGCGCCTTTGCCTTGACCCTTTTCATAAAATTTTGGGCAATGATAGGACCGACTTGCTTACTTACTTTTAACAACACTTTCTTTAGTTCAAGTTCATTTTCTATCAGTTTTGGAGTTTTAACGAGCTTTGCCTTCATGATTGCCCAACATTTTTCAATTGGGCGAAGTTCCGGAGTGTTTGAGTGGTTGACGTCTTTTGGTACAAAAACTACATTATTATCTTTGTACCAGTCTAAGACGGGCTGGGCATAGTGGCAAGATGCCAAATCCGGCCAAAACAGTGTCGGGCCATCGTGAGATCTCAAGAAGGGCAGAAGTCGTTTTTGGAGGCATTCGTCCTTGTAGATTTGTCCGTTGACGGTCCCAGAGGTGATGAAGGGCTGACTCATTTTGCCACATCTGCAGATCGCTGGCCAGACAAGGAATTTTTTGGCGAATTTCGATAGTTTCTTCTTCCGTACACTCTCCGGAACGGCCAACTTAGAGGTGGCGACGTAGTGTTCCTGTCCTGGCATTTGTTTGGTGTCGGCTTTAATGTAGGTCTCATCGTCCATCACAATGCAGAACGGTTTTATGAGCCACTCCCTGTACAGTTTTCTTGCACGAGTTTTGGCCACCGAGTTCTGTTTTTCGCTCCGGTTTGGTGCCTTCTGGACCTTGTACACATGTAATCCAGAACGCTCCATTGTTTTCTGCATAAAATAAACTGAAACTTTCGCCTTTTTCACAACATCCCTGATCGAAATGTTGGGATAACGCTTAAATTGGTTCAATACCATCCTTGCCTTCTCCGGATTTGATGTGCCACCTTTTTTGCCACTACCATTTTTCGGCTTGGTTGTCTTACGGTCCTTGATCGTTTTGATCACATGAGATACGGTTGAATGTGCGATTCCAAGCTGTTTTCCGATCCATCGATGAGAAGCGTTTGGGTTTTCGAAGTGAGTGCCCAAAATTTGTTGGCGCACTATTTCTTCATTCGAAGCCATCACTCAACTCACTCGACCGATTTTCACGATTTTGACAATTGACACAACACAATGAAATACATTCAGTTGAAATTTCAATAATTTTTACCCACACGCTAAAAAGTTACGAACAATTGCGTGTATCCAAATTTCATCGAATACAGTCTTTACATCAATTCTTCTGTCTGGAAAATATACTAAACATATGAGTTTAAGGCCTCATTGACCACCTAGAACATCCTGAATATGAAGAAGTTCAGGAAGAAAAAATAAATGCCTTATTAATAGTTTAAAGCGTTGTTTTAGAATAATAGTCATTCTCTGGGTCCTTAAGATCTAAAAAAAAGGACCTACAACTGCAGCAAAAGCTTTCTGGGCTATGCAAAGCTGCTCTGTGTATTGAAACATATTAACTGAATATCTTGGAAGACCAATAGACATTATGAAATAATCTTCTTGGTTATCCAAACTATCCTGGAATTCAAAACTAAAAATCTACTGCTGCAACTATAGCTTTCTAGACCAAACAAAGTAAAAATATGTATTTGACCAATTTAAGTGAGTCTTCTGGGCGATAAACAGATAGAATGAGATATCTTGGGATGTTCTAGGTCACCAAAACTGCCCTTGAGTTCAGAAGTTAGGATCTACAGTTGTAACATTAGCTTTTTAACATGTGAAAGGTGACGATATGCATTCAAACACATTCCGTGAATCTTCTGTAAGGTCACCAGTCATTATCAGACTATCTTAGGATGGTCAAGTTCAAAAAACTTACTTGAGTTCAAAGCTTAAGATATACAGTAGTAACCGTAACCTCTTGGGTGCGGTACGATTACTATTCAAACATTCATTCAACAGTAGGCTGAGCGGTGATGGTTTCTCGGTTTCCCATTCCTTGGCATAGTTGGCATCGCACGCTCTTCTTACTCGCCCACACTCAGGTTCAAGTGGGTGCTCTTAAATCTTAGTGCTTCTAGGAACACGTCCTTGTTGAAGCTCACCATTCTCTACCTATGCTCCAGCTCATGTTTCTGACATCAATAATGCACTCTCGGCCCTCCTTATGAAAGGTCCAGAGGGTATCTTCCTTGACTAGGTATACAGTCCACTTTGCTAGGGCCTCTGGTAGACAGCGCTCCCTTGGGTTGGTGGGGCGACAGCTTCAGTGGGTTTCTGCAATCTTGGGCCTTCTTCTGCATAGTCTGCTTCAGTCCAGTCCTTTACAGTTTCGTACAATGTGGCCGAACTCTTGGCATTGAAAGCACACATACGGTCGTTGAAAAACAGTCAGCGGCACACCGACCAGCCTTCTTTAATTTTCCTAATCTTCAGAGCTTTGTTTGCTGCTTCAATTGGAAGCCTAATCGCCGCATCTTGCGTTCCACAAGGTCCCTTTTCCGTAATTCGTACTGCTCCTTCATGGTTAACCTTATTTCTTCTTCCGAAGCAACCTCATTCAAGTCCTAACATTGAAGCGTCGCATCCGGGCACAAGGCTCTCACCTCAACCCATGGCTTTCTCGGCTAGCTCTTCATACGAAGAGCTGCTAGCTCGATGATCAACCATTGCGAGTACGCCAGATTTTTCGCTTTGTTCCGGCTCTGACCGCATGGCGAGCAAGACCTTTTCTTACGAGTCGCCACTTGCTTTGACTATGAGGACATCGCCTTTCCTCTTAATGAACTTTCGTTTTCTGGGCCTGTTCCTTTCGTTCTTTTCCTTATCTTTAGTGCCGATGACTTGTCACGGAATGTGGCTGTCTTCTTCGGTGCCTTCCTCGGTGCCATCGTCATTCATAAGAGATGCACTATGGATTGGAGCGCCCTTGTGTTTCTTGGGACCCCCTGGTCTTGCATCTCCTTGAGAATGCCTTGGCCTCTTCGGTGTTACATTGGTTTTGGTTGAACTAATGGCAATGAACTATGGAAATCCAGCACAATTTGGAGAACCTAAAACATCTTATATGGAGAGAAATGGACTATATTCCATTCGTATAGCCTGTTTAGGTACGCTGCGTTGCTAAGAACAGTAGCCCAGTCATGGTTGACCAAGTAGATCATTTGATATGAACTCCAGGATAATTTGGAGAACATAGGATATCTGATATGCAAACAGCCTCGGTGAGTCTGTTTGAGTACGCTTCATCCATAAGAACTATATTATAGCTGTGGTTGATTCAATAGATTTTATGATTTGAACTCCACAACGACCTGGAGCACCTTGAACAACAAATATAAATGAAAATAGGTCGAAAACGATGCGCACTGATACTAAAAATAAATGTAGACATTATCCAATGTTAGGGGCATTACATTAGCTTTGGTTGAACTAATGGAAATAAAATATCTAAACTCCAGCACAATTTGGAGAACCTAGAACATCTTATATGGAGGGAAATATATTATAATCCCTTCGTATAGCTACTTTGAGTCTGCTTGGGTATGCTGCGTTGCTAAGGACAGTAGCCCAGTCATGGTTTATCTAGTGGATCAGTTTACCTGAACTTCAGGAGAATTTGGAGAGACTTGAACGACTAATATGAATGGAGATGAATGACAGATAATCATTAAACTCTTCTTGAACATTGTTTGATATGTTTCATGTATGTAGGTCCTATGCTCAGATGTCATAGTGACATAGTCCATTAACAACATGCCAGGAGAGTTTGGACGACCTAGAACATCAAACCATAAAACCGTTTGTAAAAGAAGTGATAAACAATAACAATTTCCATATCATCATGTAAAATACCCTCAAAGCCACCTAGTTTTAGCTACGAAAAGAAGGGTGGATAGGTTAGAGGGGGGTACATGTATTCAATATTTAGGACTACCATTCTCCTTGATTTAAGGTATCATTGAGATATAGAGTTTTCAAAATAAAAAGTCGTCCTGCACCTTTAAAGGTTAAGTAGGGCGTGGTAATCGGGGGCTGCTTTTCGCCTCACTGCACAGCTGTACTGGTGGTTAGCTACTTCGGTACCCTTTTCGATGTCATGGCCAGAGCTGCTTGACTTCGTTATGCACGTTATTTTTCTTGCGGGCGAAATCATACAGGTCATCTTCAAGCATCTACAGGTCATCTTCTTCGCCCCATATATCCTCGCTATTTTGGGTACTGTCGGTCACACATTGTGCTGCAAGCTGTTATTGCTGACAGTGAGACGTACTACCGATCTTTGTCGGCACATGTCGTGAACACACGGCGATCTATGCATGCAGTTAGTTCCGTGCCAGGGTTGACACGGTTTTTCATGGGAACCGTATTCAGAGCCAGATCGGGGTAAGTCAGGAATAGAATATCCGAGCCACTTAAGGTATATTACTTGAGCCACTCAGGAATATTACTAACCATCACTTAAGGTGACAACGTACCTGGAGGTCTCCTGGTTTTACCGGGACAGGGGCAGTCGAGCTATTAGCCTACTTGTCAATACAATAAGGTTTTTCCCCTAACTTTCTTTAGATGTAGGATAGTGCGACTACCAAGCTCCATCCGTTGTACCGTGCCGTGAGCTGTATGCCGTAATTACCCTAGCAGCACACAACGGTCAAAAACGGTTGTGACTTAAATGAGACACAATGCAGTCACCTAAACTGATTTGCAACTAGAGTAGGATCTTACAAGCGTCAATACTTGCACGATGTTGCTTGGCGTGATTACCCCATCGCTTCCGAAAATATCTCAAGAATGCGTTCTGTTAAACATTCATTAAAGTATAATAGGCCTTAACTGCCTTAACTCACGTTAAACCTATCATGCGACACCTCCACTCACATTAGAATCCAATATAAAAGGCAATCGTAGGCACATTGAATGGCAAGGACCAAATTGGCCACATTTATGTGTGTTCAGATTGTCACACAGGAAGTGGCAATTATCTGAACAAAAACCCTGGAAGCAAAACTTCAAATCACATAAGATATTGAAACGAACTATGATGGTGGGGTGGTTATATTATGTGCCACATTGGAGACATCCGGACATGTTTTGGGTACCCTAGAGAAAGTGGCCAGTTTAGGACTTGGGCTAATCAGTCGGCGTCTTCAATCACATGAGAATTCAATAATGCTCGATTCAAAGTAAATCTGGAACTTGAGAAAAGAAAATTAATTGTGCACAAACATCTAGAGAATCCTTCGTGGTCCACCACAAAAATAGCAAAAATTCCCAAAGTCAACGGTGTGTCTAGTAATCAAACGTTACAAGGATACTCTGAGTGTGGATAGAGCACAGCGCGTCTATCATAAAAGTGGCACTAGGGGCAAAGAGCTGAGGAGGTGTTGAGGTACCGGAAAGGCAACCCAGGTGTCTCCATACGTGATTTGGCAAAGAAATACGATTCCAACTTTTCCACCGTGCGTAACATCCTTTCAAGAGAAGGATATAAGTCTTTTTGTGCCAGGAAATATCCGAATCGCTCCTTGAAACAAAATTAACTGGCCAAAAAGCGAGCACGATTACTATACGAACGTGTTTTGTCGAAATTTGGCAACTGGTCCTGGGGATGTACCTTCCAGGTATAAATTTGTTTTTTTGCTGATAAGTTAGCTCGGAAACTAATGATTTGGCAAGGAATCTACAGTTGTGGCCTTAAAACCAAGGTTGTCATCACATCTCACACAATGACGTCGAGGGTTTACATTTAAGAGCGTCTGAAAAAGCGGATATTACCCTTCATTCAGCAACACAAGATCAACGTTATGTTTTGGCCGGATCTAGCCAGCTGTCACCACTCGAAGGAGGTACTAGAATGGTATGCTGCAAACAATGTTAATTTTGTCGCCAAATAGATTCATCCTCCGAGTTGCCTCCTTTCAGACCGATCGAAATATATTGGGCAATTGTCAAGCGAAAACTTTGAGGATGTGCTGAAGAAGTGACAAATGCACAACAAATGTGTTTAAAGTGGAATTAGTTCGCCAGTACAGTGTCACCAGCAACTGTGCAGATCATGATGGCATCAACCACAAGTAAAGTGCGACAGTTCGTTCGAAACGGTAAAATGTAATAACTTGTTATATATAGTTTGAAAGCTGAATAAATACCCTTTTGTTTGACGTTTTGATCAACACTTCAAATTTAAATTTTCCTAGTTTTTCCAATTACAATCGTTCTACAAATACGATCGCAAAAGCGTTTTTAAAAATAATTCTTAAAAAAAAAGTAAAGTCTTTGTGTATGGTTCATTTGCAAAACTAAAAAATTGATCTGTACAACAACTGAGTACCGGTTCAATGAACAGGTTGAACATGTGGTCGAGATGACACTGAGTGATTATCACCTCACTAGATGGAGTTCATGTTTGCATTTGTTCGCAGTCACTTCGATTGGAATAATCCCTAATTAATGAATTTTTCGATTCAATTGATATTGATCAAACAAAAATTACTTCCATCTCCTGTTGCTACTTCAGTGCCTAGTTCTGTATAAAAAAATCATCCTAAGCTGGATAAGTATGGAAACAATGTGTGCCTCACTCAATGGATCATTTACAACGAAAAAGATAAATGTTGAATGAACCATACTCGAATGCAGCAAAAGCCATTAATTTCCAGCGCAAGATTATCACAGATTACTTTCCTTAAAAATCATATCTTTCACGACTTGCTGAGATCTAAAAAAAGAGAAGGAAACAACAACAACAACAACCAGCATCAGTCAAATTTTGGGAAACCTTCAAGGGTTCGGATATACAAACCTGTCATTCATCGAAGCCAAGGTGAAACGAAAAATCGGAACTCGTCCGCCCAGACAGTGTGGATCGTTCCCTACGCGTCGACCGAGGAGATTATAGATTCCGGAACGCTACGGGGGGTGCATCTTTTTATGTTCCAGGTAGAATCGACGAGGAAGAAGGGATTTCCCTGTGCGTAGTTTCCATCAATGGAGGTTTCTCTTTTGGCAATTTGTACCTCTGTTGTTGGGATCGATTCTCAGCTGTCGTCTTACCTGGATGGATTTCCCTCACACACTCCGCTTGCTGGGTTGAGTCGCCGAGAGTCAAGAGAGGAAAAGAAACCTTTAATGATTTTTCAATAAACAGATTTGGCAAAACACCGGAGTTTTCGTTCCTCCCTTATTTTCACCAGTTCGAGAGGGGTCATACACTTTTTGCGAGGATGAAGCAGCCAAAGTCAAAAGCTTAATCCTAATTTGCATTTTTTTTCGGTCGGTCGGCCTTTGTTTCTTTAGTGCTTTGTGTTTTGTGTAGGGGAATTTGAAAGGTTTTTTTTTTTGAGGAAATACCTGTGGCCTTGTTGCAATTTGGAAAAAGAGGGTAGAAAATGCAGCACAGGTGGCAAGCAACAGGGGAATTTCCGGAAATGGCGTTGCGTGTCCCGTCCCGTGGCACTCGAAATAGGGGTGCCGTAGTGAAGTGCGGGATTACATTGCACACCTCACAACAAACAGCAAGTCAGCTAAAGTTCAGTAATTCACACGAGGAGGGCAATTATTCAATAAGAGAGCGCCGCCATGCATAATTTTATGAACGATTGTGATTTAATTATATCAAAGTGTTATCAACCAGGAAAGGGGTTTCGTATTTTCCACGCCATTTTACTGCTAGGGGGATTAAGGAACCCCCTTGGGCACACAGTCGGTCTTTGAAGTCGCTATCTAGATTCTGTTTACATTCGCTGTGGTGGTGACAGCCATTGAAGCTATCATCAGCTCGTTACACAACGTCAGAAAAGCGATAAAATCGAAATTCACACCTGAAGCGTGAAATGTGATGAAAAATAGCCGAGGCCGCATCAGCCGATTCCTTCGTCTTTGACGCATCGGAGAAATCCTTTGGCAAAAGCCATTCAGCTTTATTTCACAACTTCCGGCCGTTCTACTCTCCGGCAACTGCTTTTCAATAAAGCACTAATATTTTCGACTGTCTCTCTTCCACACACACACACACACTTCATGAATGAATCGACAGAATGTCGAATGGAAGAGAAAAAGAATTAAAACTCATTTATCAAAAACGGCCATCAATGATGCATTTTATCGTGCTGCTCTCTGCCCTCCCCCATTCTAATGCCAGTGCATTAGAAAACACAGAGATTACTATTTTCTATGCTCACGGGGCCCTCGGGCTAATGACGACCCTTCTCCAGCCGTACCATATCATTTATCTCAATTCTCGTTCCTGCATTTATTCTCTAATCATGGCCTGCTGCAATGTGGCACTTCCGGTCCGTGCCAACGCATGCGATTGCTTCGATCTCCAGGGGAGATTTTTCGTGGCTTCAGCTCCCCGAAAGCAAAGTTTCGCAAATTTGCATCGAATCTATTTTAAGTCCGAACCAGAAGAAATTCGGTCGACGACCACTTTCGTGCCCCAGTAGTAGTCAGCAGAATGTAGGGTAGGCCTGATCCGCCGATGACGACGACGACGACGACGACACAGGAAGGAGAACCAGACACACCACTTGGCTAACGTGCGCACTTCAGAGCTCAAACCACCACAATCACCGCAAAACTGACTGCCACCGACAATGACGACGACGACGACGACCGAAGAGAAAGAAGAAATTCATTCATCAGGTCGAGTTTCATTCATAAAAATCTTCCCCCGGCCTCGGTTCCCGTGTCCTTCGCCCTGAAGCGAACCCGCTCGTAGTAAAATCTGTAGTAAACGGGTCTTCTTGCTTTCTGTGCCGTCTTCTCTTTTTCTTCCTCTCAAGTCTTCTTCTGGCTGTATCTCCTCTTGATGTGCTCGGTGTCGGTTCCGTCGTCGTCGTCGTCGTCGTCGGTTGCAGTTTATGTTTTATGCTTTTAGTCATTTATGTAGTGGTGTACAGCCAGGCAGTGATTCTTGTCTCCTCCGTTTTGTGTGTCCCCGTTTTCGTTTCCTCTCCCTCTCTGTCTCTCACTCGGCCTACTCTGTGTTGTATATCTCTGCGTCAAAAGGTTGCTTCGATCGTCGGATTCCGTTCAACCATCCGTTCGCTCCTTTCTCCTGTACTTTGCGGTGATCTCTCGATGGCGGTGAAATCAAACTTTTTCGTCGATAGTAGGTATTATCGAAAATGACTTTCTATGATTTTCGAGTGTTTTGTCAGATGGGTGTTTATCGATTTATGTTGACCTACTGACAGGTCGAATGCTTTTCAAATTACAATTTATTTAAAACATCAGGATTCTCCATACTAGTTTTAAGCCCATTACGACATTTTTCCAGAAAGTTATGTTAAGGAAATTAACATAACTTTCGCGACAACAGATCTTATCTCCAATAGGTCCAATATCCGAATTATCGGACGAGCTTCAGGTTCATCCCGAATTTCTTGGAAAACATTCTTGGAAACATGGATACATGGAATTGTTAATTAAAGATCACTGTTTCCAAACGTGCTGCAGACTGCACATCGTAACTTTCAAGTGAATGGTGAGTGTGATACATTGATGTCGGCTGTACTTATTCTGTGCCTCAAGACACTGGCTTCCCTATGAAGGTTTTCGATTCAAATTTAATGTATTTTCGACTTGTACTGATGATTTCAGTTGATGATGATGATGGACCACCACCATCTATCGTAGCAAGGTAACTTTCCATAGCAGTGGAATAATCTGAAACACGATTTGATCAGGATTCTATTGTTGTTAGTGGTCATCAAGCTCCTGTATGAAGGAGCAAAAACGTTTGGGCGGACCCGTAAACAGAGACACTAACGCAAAACCCGCGAATATAGGGAAGATAATCTCCTTCCAAAAGCAAGTTGACACCCACAACAGTAGAATCGAGTCCTCGTTTGACAGAATAAACCTAATAGATGGGATCGAAGAACCCGCCCTCGTTCCGCGAAATTTTAGCAATAGGGAGAAGGCAGTTCCATGCTTCCTATCCAAATCGCTTCACTTGGGTGCCCTGATGGTCTCTCCCTCTCCCCTTATATGTTATTTAAAATTTAGTATATTTTGTAATTGGTATGCGCATGTAAGATTCTCACAACGGTCGTTCAGAATGATTCGACGGATGCATATGGGAGATCATTCCCGATTAGTATCTATTCGTTTACTCAATGCCAACATGTTAAGCTATAGAAGATAAGAAACATTTTACTACGCACTACATATTAGAACAACGATCCCCCATCGCACCTTTAAGTAATCATTGCAAGCTGTCCATTTGGTTCAGGCACTTTTGAACGTTGATGTTGCAGCCAGACATGAAATCTGCCGCAACCAAGTCGGCAGAACTCGCCCATATGTTCTTTGTTCTTCAGTTATAAAGAAACTCCTGTGGACCCACCGGGTCATTTGGTTTAGATAGTTCCTCAACATACCTTCGTAGATTCAGCAAGAATCTGTAATGGTCTCCTGCAGACTATTTTTGGAGTGCCAAATTCGGTACTTACCTTCTCTTATCTCAAATCAATAGGCTATCTATTGTGATCTGCCTTCGTGATCTGATTCTTCAGATATTTGAGAACTCAAGAACTCAAAATTTGAGAACTTAGAATCTTTTGAAATTGCACAATAACACTCTGCACTTACCCTAAAAAGTGTATTGAATCGTGTGAACTTCAACAGAACTACTTTGGTACTATTCTTTTTTTCTTTGTAAGTAAATCGATAAAGAATTCTAAAAAAAAAGGTTTCAAGAGCCCTGATTCTGAGCAATAACTTACATCAAATTGCCTGATTCTGGTTTTGCAGTTTTTCAATTTTGAATTGGCATTCCTCCGGTCATCAGAACAATTTCTGGAACATTCTGGAATATTTTTAAATAAGATAACTACTATTCGGATTTCTAGACAAGTCTCTCAAGCTCGCTTAGATTAAGATAGGATGTGATTATTTTGTATGCCTTAGGATTTGATCCGTAGGACCTCATGAATTACTCTACTGGAAGCTTTCAGGAAGATTTGCACTCGATTTCGAATTTGACTTCTTCTCAACGAGCGATGTTCATCGATCCGAAAAGTTGTCACAAATCAATAGTCACCATATTGAAATCCTGTTTACTGTTTTGAAAACATGCATATCAAATTTAGAAGTAGTTTCGGAAGAGTTCGCACGTGGTCTTAATTGAAAATCCGAAAAATCTGAAGAAGTAATTTTTTTAATTACTTTAATTAAAGTCGCCGTGATTTGGACTGTTTGAATATAACGATTAAATTTGATTTCCATGGTCTTTTGAACTGCTGGATCTGTGAAGGGGAGTGTCTGGGTACAAGGCATTTGGGAAGGTTACTTGTAGTAGAAAACATACTAGCACAATCCTATTTGAAAGTATTAACTCAACTCTCTCAAAGCTCTTCATATGAGATTCCGTTGGGAGATTGCGACAGAATTTTAATTGCAAATTTTGCAGTTTATTCCAAAATTTTGTGAGCATTTTTTTTTCTCACAATCCTCACAGAATATTTATAGCAATAGTTGTAAACCTCATAAAATGTTCTGTTGAAATCTCATAGAAAACCTTTAGAAGCATAGCTTAGAATTTCCATAAATTCCGTTGAAGGTTCTTCCAAAATCTTTGCAAAACATTTTGCCATAATCCTGTCAGAGGTTGATATGCTAGAAGAATCCTTCCAGAAATACTTTCAAAATCTCACCAGAAAATCCCAGAAAGATCCCGGGTTGTTTCAAATTCCCTTTCAAAATCTTCTAATATACTCACCAAATCTCCTCAGAAATTTTCACAAAAGAGATAACTGCAAGTTCTCAAGAAGATTCGGATAGAATCTTCACTTCAATTTTCTCAGAATCTCATTGGGGGCTCTTTCGATGTCTTGTCAGACCGTTTTCTCGCAATTCAATTTGATACTCTCTAAGAATCCTTCGTGCTTACAAAAATTCCACCCAAAGAACTATAAGAGATTCTCTAAGAATCTCTCAAGCTTTCAAAATGGCTAGCGGGATAAGCGAGCCTTTGAAAAACTCATAAGTGATTCGCTCAAAAACTCGTCAGAGATTCTTTTAGAATCCCATCAGTGATTCTCTCAAGCTCTCATATGTAATCGGACTGATTCATAATCATGTTTTCTTCGAAATCTCATTGAAGGTTCTACGTATTAGAATTTTGTCTAAGGATTAGATAGGATGGACCAATTAGAATTTATAGGAGATTCTTTCAAACAGTACTTTCAAATATCTCCTGAGATTTTTTCAAAATTTCATCCGAGACTTCCGCGAAAATCTCATGAACAACTCGGTCTGAATCTCATGAAGTATCAGGTCAGAATCTCAGAATCCCAAAATTTCGCGAGAATCATTTTCTCACAAGCTTACTAGAGATTATCTGTGGTTCTATTAAGATAAATATAACTTTGAAACTTATTCTCGAATTTCTCTGAATCTCATTAAAGTTTCTCTTAAAATCTTGTCAGAACATTTGCTACCCTGTTAAAGTTCAGACATGCTATCAGCATCTTTCCAGTAATCATTTCAAATTCGCACTAGAGATCCCATGACAAATCTATTTTTTCACAATCCCTTTCAAAATCTCATAATATTCTCGCCAAATCTCCTCAGAGATTCCCACAGAAGAGATGGTTTCAAGATCTCCGGAAGATTTTTCTAAGAATCTTATTTGGGGCTCTTTCAATGCCTTGGCAGAACGTTTTTTTTTCGTAATTCTATTAGGGAATCTCTAAGAATTCCTCAAGCTAGTAAAATGGCTTGAGGGATTAGCACGCCTTCGAAAATGCCATAAGAGATTTTCTCAAAATCTTGTCGAATATTCTATCAAGATTTCATATGTATTTGGACTGATTTTTAAGCATGACTTTTTTTCCAGAACTCATTCTAAACTTCCCAAACTCGTTTGTTTTCTATGTATTAGAATCGTGCCTGAGGATAGTCTTACCGATAGAATTTGTAAGAGATTCCTTCTAAATGCCAAAATTGTTCCAAAATATCTCCAGAGATTTGCTGAAAATTTCATTCAAGATTCTCTCAAAATCTTATGAAAGATTCGGTCAGAATCTCATGATAATTTCGAACAAAATCTCATGGTAGGTTTGTCCTGAATATCAATAAAGGTTCGGTCAGTAGCTCATGATGTGTTCGGTCAAAATCTCATGAGATATTCGGCCAGAATCGTAATTGAGATTTTTGCAGTTTTTCCCAGAGTTTTGTGAGAACCTTTTTCTTACAATTTTATTAGGGGTTAGAATATTTCAATCTCTATTTTCTCTGAATCCATCAGTGATTCTATTAAGATAAATGTAACCTAAAAACTTATCTAAGAATTTCTCTGAAGCTCATTGGATGTTCTCTAAAAAAAATGTCATGACGTTTTCAGAATCCCTCCAGCAAGCATATAAAATAGTATAGAGATAGTATCAAATGCTCAACAGAAATTTTCAGATGATCCCATTCAGATGATCTCTTCTTTCAAAATTCCTATCAAAATCTCGTACTAATCTTAGAAGAATTTCTAAGACAAACATTTGACCAAACCAAATCCACGAAGTTCAAGATAATACTTTCCAGAAGCTCAGGAGAAAACTTCGTCAAAAATCTGGAGAGGACTTTTCAGAGATTCAGGAAAAAGTTTAAAGACGATTATTTCTCAGAATTTTGAGAAAGCCTTCCCCGAAGTTCAGGTAGAAACTAACCAGAGAGCACTACAGCATAAATTCTGAAACAATCTTCAACAAAGCTCAGGACGATCCTAGAAGTTCACGAGGGAACTTCTCTAAATTTTAGGAAACGTTATTTTAGAGATTCCGGAAAAACTTCCCAAAAGTTTAGTTCAGGAGATGTTGAGGAGATGCTTCTCGAGGCACGATGATTTGTATGAAGAGAAGCATGTTCCGCTATGTGCAGGCTAGAAACATAGAGAGCTCTAGAGAATTGAGCGAAAGGCATGTTATGGCTACAGACATTGACAACATTCATGAAGAGATAAGTCCGCCACTTCAACAGAGCTCTTAGTCCGTGCTTTAACCTACCCCGCAGTGGGATGTTAGGCAAAAATGTCGTTGGTTCGAGTACCACTGTACACATGCCCTTTTCGCTCAATTTTCCTTAAAACATCTGCTATGTTTCCGAGCCTGCCGCACACTAGCGGAACTATCAAAAACTTTCTCTTCATATCTTTCAATTCTAGCCAAAAACATTGTTGTTCACTCTTGGTGCCTCATGGTGATGAGCGAACATCTCCTTCAACATCATAATCGTTACTCCTCGCACGGAGAATATATAAAATAACAATTAATGTATGTTCTCAGGAGAGTTTTTCCATAGTTCAGAATATTTCAGAATTTCAGGATCAGTGTTTCTCAAACCTCAGGATAAAAAACCTATCCTAAGAAACAAATTTTCGAGAGAAGAATTTGTCAGAAACTCTCAGAAGGCCAAGAAGAAACTTCCAACCAATGTAAAGGAATTTTCCTAGAATTTCTGCAGAGGACTTTCCCAATGTTTCGGTAAAGTTTTCCTCGAAGTCCAGGATGGGACTTATCTGAAATTTAAAAAGAATAAGCTAAGGATAAAACATCCCCAAATTTCAGGAAGCAATCCTACCAGAGCATTACCTTTAATTTTTAGAAGGAATTTCTCAAAAATTTCCGTCATTCAGGAGAACCCAGAAGTTCCACAGGAAACTTCCCAACAATTTAATTGGAACTACCCAGAAGTGCCAGATTGCTTCCTTGAAGTTCAGTATCGGACATTCCAGAATTTGAGAACGAGGCTTTCTCGAAGCTCAGGAATTCTCAGGAACTTCTGAGCAATACAGGAAGAAGTTTTCAGGAATTATGGGAGCTACTTCCAAGTTGCTTAAGGAAGAGTTTCTTAGAAACTCAGGAACAATCTTCCCTGAAGTTCAGAAGAGGACTTTGCAAAAGTTTAAGAAGTAACATTCAGAAAATTTAAGAATACTCTAATTGTTATGTTTAGTATTCTCCGTGCTTGGAGTAACGATTGTGAATAGAAGGAGATGTTCGCTCAGCACCATGAGGCACCAAGAGTGACCTGTAATGTTTGCTGGAATGAAAGATATGAAGAGAAAAAGTGTGATGACACTTTCGTTCTAGCAAACATTACTGTCCACTCTTGGTGCCTCATAGTGATGAGCAATCATCTCTTTCTACATCAAATTTAAGAAGATTTTCCAATAAATTCTGGAGAGAACTTTTCCAAAGTTTTGGAAAATTTTCCACGCAATTCAGGATGGATCAGACGTTTTGAAAGTATCTAAGTTCAGGAAAAAAAATACGAAAAGATTCTGGAAGGTTAAGCTGGGTTGTTAGAAGTGAATTTTAGAGAACATCAGGAGTGACTGCCAAGAAGTGCATGATGAAACTTCCCAGATTTTCAGCAAAGAGCTTTGAAGATAAGAAGAGAGTTCCCCTGAAATTCAAGAGAAAATCACTGACAAACCGAAGAAGTACTTACTCGCAATCGCATCTGGAGTCTTCTTAACACGACGGCACCGGTGGTCTAGGGGTTAACGTCACCTCAGTCGATTTGGTATAAATTCCAGTCGGCGCCGTTGGGTTTTTCTGATACGAAAAACCTCTGATCACTTCTTTGGAAGGGAAGTAAAACCGTTGGTCCCGGCTCCGTGTGATGATGGGTTCGATATGTAGAATACAGGTCGTTTCCCAGGCTTGACGAACCAGTCTCTGGCTGTAAGTCGCGTAAATACGAAACAACAACAACAATAATCTTCATAACATTTATATCGTAGAATCTCATCAAAGGTTCAACCGAATTTTCGTCCAGATCCGTTGAGTATTTTATCCAAATATCTCGGTAATCTAACCTTTTAGCTTCTCCTAGCAGAAAATAATATGGCTCATCTTAAACTTATCTAGAATCCACTCATAGTTTAATCCCATCTGTTTTCTATTTAATTCTTCTCAGTTTCCAAAATCTATTCTAAGACATGTATTGTAATTCAAGAATTTACCACGAGTTCATCCGGTTTGATATAATTTATAAATGGAAATAATTTTAAATTAAAAATGTTAAGAATATAGAATATTCTGCAGCTATTATAAGTTATTACATTTCGAACCAACTTGATCAAGTTAAGTGAAAAAGAAAGCGTTTCAACCTTCTCATAATAACACTTAAATCAAAACAGTAAATTTGAAAGATTCTATCAACCTTCCGAGGTGCCGATTACTTTTACAGCCGAACCCTTTTTGCCCAGAAGAAATGCCCATCACGGTGTGTAATCTACCGCGTCTGCAGTAGTGTAGGTTCCGATCGTCACTTCCTTTCGAACTGGATAGGCTTTCTCACTCATCTCCTTCGAATCGCCATTCACCGGCACAAACGATCGTTTCATACGCACCTAGCTCTTTTATTCCTTTCGGCTCACCCGCACTCTATGCTGGGATGCAACGGCCATCCATCCACCTTGCACCCACACCCACCCGCGCTTCCTTCCTTTGCAGGAGCAGGAGCATCCAAGCGAGAGATATCATTTCCGCCCTCTCTCGCCGTTTCCCATTTCTATATGTTCACTCTCTCATTCATCACAACGAGCAAACGCGGTGCAAAAGCAAGGAGCGAGAAACCCTCCATCCGACGACGGGATCTATGCTTCTATGCTAGTACTAATACTCGATCGATCGTGGTGAACCTGCTACCATGTATGCCACCCAGCCAGCCAGCCAGCAAGCAGTCCACAGTTGAACGTGTTCCAAGAGAGCAGCAAAGTAGCATTGCTCTCACTGAACTGAACGCTCGCGTACTCGCACAGCAACCTTTGCATTTTAGAGACGGCGTCGTCGAATCAACTACTAGATGTACACTGACACTGAGTGGAGTGGAGTGGAGTGGAGTGAGTGAGTTAGCAAACCGACAGACGATCTCGATCGTGGCGATGAAAACTTAGCAGGCTGGTTTTCGATGTTTTTCTGTTTTGTTTTTTTTTCGAGAGTGAGACGGCACGATCGCGAAGCGAAGTACGTAGGTACGTGTGCACCAACACGAAAGCACACACTCAGCGGTGTGTGGTGCGCGAAATTCGAGTGTTGGAGGAGCCGCACGAACGCCCCGAACGGGAAAAAAGAGCGTGTGTGAAAAAAAAACGTAAATATTAAATTTTTCATTCACTTTTATTCGTTCTTGGTAAAGTTTGGCGTTTTCAGTGTTCAAGAATACATTGGTCGGTGTCGGTGCTGGCCGTTTTTGTTCCGTTCCGTGTTCCGTCGCTATCGCCGTCATCGTCGTCGTCGTTGTCGTAAGCGTCGTTGTTTGTTATGTGTGTGCGCGCAGTGGTGAAGCGCGCGAGTGGATAAAAAGTGAATTCCTCCGTGAAAATCACGATCGTTTCGCGACGGGTGGACACAACATTGACTCGTGAACAGTGTATGGGCAGCATGTGCAACCAGTGGTGACACATCGTTCAATGCGCGATTGCGTAACACCGATTGACCGGTTGGTGATTTTGGATTACCCATTCTCCAGGGCAGGGAACAAGAAGTGATTCTGGTGATTGAACTCGAAGCAACCTGTGCGAATGTGTGTACTTTGCCTAGCAACCAACACCGTGGACGGAGCAAAACCTCGCTCTTAAAGGTTCTATAATTAGAGCTTTATGCTAATTGCTTCGATTATGGTCGCGTTCTGTGTGTACTGTACTTAATCCGGCAATAAAAAAAGAACCCCGTCGGACGTCAACGGGGGCGGAAGGGACGGATCAGGAGGCAGCGAGAAAACACTTCTTATTCACGCACCTCTCGTCGGCCAGAATCGAAAATGGCAAACCGATTCAATTTTAATTATCCACCGTATTTAGGCTAGCTATATTCTTTTTATGGTTCATCATCGTGTACCGAGTGAGAAGGGTTGGTGTGATTGAACTGACGCGATGGAAATCCTTTTAGGGGCAAGCACGCTTGTCCGGCCGGCTTAGGCTCAGCCAGTTTGCCGATTTGCCGACGGTACGGTGAATTAGTCGATCATTTGGATGATCATGAAGAAGGTTTTCCGAGAAAAGTGTTCTTAAAGGGTGATTTATGCGATCGTGGTCAGTCGTTTATGGAACCTTTTAAGGAGGTGGTAATTGGAATGGATGCAGGTTATTGATTTGTGCGATGCAGAAAGCGGGATGCGTCCACCGAAGTATAGGTATTTATGATGGTACTTAACCTTAAAATAAAGTGGTAGATCATGTTAGAATTGGTTGTTTGCATACATCATTGGTTGTTTGCACCCATCTCCGTATTAGATTCAACTTGGGGCAGCTGCAACTGGCTAAGGATATGCACATAAAAGACAAAAACTTGTTCTTTTTCGACGTTATTAACAAAGATGCTTTGAACTGAAGAATTTCTTTTCACAAACCAATTTGTAGACCAATTCGGCTCGTATTGCTTCTAATAAAGCGTTTTTGCACGACGCTTTGGAGAACGAGTGCTGCATATTAAAAGGTTGATTGTTGTTTATACCTGTAGATCCTGCCAAGAGTATTTTTCAGTGTATCAGAAAAGTGTATTAGAGCCCCCCTTAGATATCATGCATGTCAATGACTGTCGAATAAGCTATTGGAAGGTATGACAAATGATAATGTGAAACATAGGAAGGAGTGTGACAGCGAGAAAAAAATACGGGATTGTACATTTGTATCGGATGATGATTTCTTTTGTCTAAATCTTAGAGTAGGGGAGGCAAGCCATTTGATGAAAATTTTCTATAAGATCTCTGACGCAATGGAATGAATTTGGAATAGACCACGCGATTATGTTTCAAGGGACTGCGTGCTGGGGACCAAAATTCTCCTAATATTCACAGGAAAAAGTCTTTTTTTGTCTCTAGCAACTTTTGAACTCTCTACAAGCTTTTTATTCGTAGATTTCCTATCCAAAGCTCTTCTATGATGTGTATTTTTCGACTCCTACAGGTTTGTCTGCCGAGATTAAGTGGCTTCCTTGAAAAATGTTTCGTTCCTGCCACTTTCTCCCAATATCTTTCGTCGAATGTGTCAATCGAGAACTCAGAACAGCTCTGTGCGGCATTATCTATAAAAGCTATAAAACGATTGTTTAGAACAAGAACTCCTGAAACTTTTGAGCAAAATCAAAGTTTTAATGCAAAGTAGTCCTAATTCGTCAATTCAAGAGTCAATCCATGATTGTTACGAAGATAGATCTGGGGTTAAACTGTAATGACTTGGTGAGTTCATTCCTTTTAACAAAAATATAAATTGCATTCCTTTCAAAAATATGACCCAAGGGTCAAATCATGACGCAAAAGGAATTGCTGATGAATATTTGTAAAACCACCTTATGATGGTTAAATCTCCTTAAGATCCATAAATGTTATAATTCTGTAAAAAATACCATGACGTCTTAAAAGATCTGTTCCTGCCTTTTTCGATGTATTTCTGATTTTTATTTCGGAATAACTATTTTTTTTCTGAAAAGAATTAAAGTGTTCTGAGGTACCTTGAAGTATCCTGAATATAATGAACTGCTGAAAACCTCTTGAATTTTTTGTTTCGTGGTAATTTCGTAGAGTCCTAAGAAACTCATTCGAAGCTTTCTCATAATCATAATAGAGATTCCTTCAGAATACCTCAAAATCTGGGGGGCAATCTCGGCGTAGTGGTTAACATCCCTACCTCTCACGCGAAAGTCACGAGTTCAAATCTCACCCCGGACAAGTTACGAAAATGCCCAAAAGCGGTGTTTGAGTGACTACGACGGGAGATGAACCAGCTCAAGGCTGAAAATTTCTATAATCATGAAACGAAAAACAAACCTCAAAATCTCATCAGAATCAAAATCCTATTAGAAATTCTCTCAGAATACTTCAAGCAATCCTATCAAAAATTAAACAAAGTTTCTCTCAAAAGTTTCTCTCAAAATCTCAACATTGATTCTCACAAAATATTATCCAAGAGACAGATATACTCTCAGAAGGCCTTGAGCCAATCCGTTCAAAATCTCACCAAAGAGTCTCTCAAATCGCAGCATTCATTCTCGCGTAACCGCATCCGAGTTTCTTTCAAGATCTCATGAAAATTTCCAAGATTTCCCAACTGAGAATTCCAACTGAGATTTCTTTCAGAAAATTATTGGAATCTCTCTCAGAATCTTGTTCGAACATTTTCCTGCAATCCTTATAATGGTTCTCTCAGAATCCCTCATGCAATCCTCAAGCAAAGAGTTTCGCAGGATCTTGTAAGGTTTGAGTAGAATACTAACTTAGATATTTAAAGAATGTCTTTGGAAGCCAGTTCACAATCTTTCAAGAACATTTTCTCACAATCCTTCTAGCGATTCAAGATCTCATACAAATGTGGATAGAATACCTAATGAGAAATCTTATTGGAAGCTTTCTCAGAATCTTTTTAGCATATTTTCTCACACTCCTCATACAGATTCTCCCAAAAGGCTTCAAGCAATCCTTTCAAAATATCACGAAGCATTATCTCAAAAGCTCACCAGTGGTTTCCTTAAAGTCGCATCATAGATTCTTTCATTTTGAATTTACAAGGAAATTTAGAAATTGAATTAGAATAGATCTCATGAAAATTTAGACAGAATCCTAACTGAATTTCTTTCAGAATCTAACTATAATCTCTCTCGGAACCTTGTCCGAATATTTTCCCACTTTACTTCAAGCATTCCTTTTAAAATCTTATCAAAGTTTCTCTCAAAATCTCAGCATTGATTCTCTCAAATATCATCCAAGAGACAGATATTCTCTCAGAAGGCCTTGAGCCAATCCGTTCAAAATTTCACCAAGGAGTCTCTCAAAATCGCAGCATTCATTCTCTCAAAATCACATACGAGATTTTTTCAAAATCTCATGACAATTTAGACAGAATCCCAACTGAGACTTCTTCCAGAAGCTCTTTGGAATGTCTCTTAAAATCTTATCCGAACATTTTCTTACAACCCTTATAATGATTCTCTCAAAATCCTGCAAAAATCCTTTCAAAATCTCACCAAAGATTGTCTCAAATTCTCATCAGTAATTCTCTCAAAATCTCAGCAGTGATTCTCTCAAAACCTCATCCGAGATTTTCGCAGGATCTCATAAGGTTTGAATAGAATCCTAACTAAGATTTTTCCAGAACGTCTTTGGAAGCCACCTCAGAATCATTCAAGAATATTTTCTCACAATCCTACTAGTGACTCATGCAAATTTGAATAGAATACCAACTGAGAAACCTCATTGGAAGCTCTATCAGAATCTTGTCAGCATATTTTCTCACACTCCTTATACACATTCTCTCAAAAGGCTTCAAGCAAGCCTTTCAAAATCTCTCCAAGTTTTCTCTCAAAACTTTATCGGTGATTCTCTTAAAGTCGCATCATAGTTTTATCCATGATCTAATGGAAATTTAGAAATTAGATTAGATTAGATATCATGAAAATTTAGACAGAATGGTAACTGAATTTCTTTAAGAATCTCATTGGAAGCTTTCTCAGAATCTTATCCGGACATTCTCTCAAAATTCTTCAAGCAATCCTTTCAAAATCTTACCAAGTATTCTCTCATATTCTAATCTGTGGTTATCTCAAAATATCTTCCGAGATACAGATATTCTATCAGAAGGCCTTAAGGTAATCCGTTCAAAATCTCACCAAAGAGTCTCTCAAAATCGCATCCGAGAATCTTCCAAGATCTCATGACAATTTAGGCAGCATCCCAATTGAGATTTCTTTCTGAACCTCATTGGAATCGCTCAGAATTTTGTTCTCACAATCCACAATCCATAATGATTCTCTCAGAATTCCTCATGCAATCCTTCCAAAATCTCACCAAAGATTCGTTGAAATTCTCATCAGTGATTCTCTCAAAATTTCAGCAGGTATTTTCTCAAAATCTAATCCGTGTTGTCCGGATAAGATCCGAGAGGATCTTAAAAGGTTTAAATAGAATACTTAGATTTTTCAAGAATGTCTTTGGAAGCCGAATCAGAATCTTTCAAAAACATTTTCTCACAATCCTACTAGCGATTCAAGGTCTCATCGAAGGAAGAAGGAATCGTAACTGATTTTTTTTTCAGAACCACATTGGAAGCTTTCTCAGAATCTTATCCGAACATTCTCTCACAATCCTAATAAAGAGTCTCTCAAAATTCCTCAAGCAATCCTTTCAAAATCTTACCAAAGATTCTTTCAAATTCTAATCAGTTGTTCTTTCAAAATCTCAGCAGTGATTCTCTCGAAATCTCATCCGAAAGTTTCGCAGGATTTCATAAGGTTTGAATAGAATACTCACTTAGATTATTCAAGAATGTCAGAGAATCTGGTTGGAAGCTGTCTTAGAATCTTTTTAGCATATTTGCTCACACTTATTTTCTCGGAATACCTTAAGCAATCACTTCATTCGAGAATATCTGAAGTTTTCATGAACATTTGACAAGAAACATTTCAGATTTTGGCAGGAGTGGAGGTTCTTTCAGATTCCAGAGGTAATCTGTTGCTCTGAAGAGGTTTTGATTTACATAAGAAAACAATCTTTCCCAAACTCTTTTCTCAAATCTCATTGAAGATAACCTCACAATCATATTAAAGATACTCTCACAAGAACATTGAAGATGTTCTCAAAATCTCAACCTTAATCTCGTCAAATTTTTATTCATGGTTCCCTCAAAATCTCATCCGAGACTCTCTCAAAATCTTTAATAAAATCCTACCTAAGTTTTTTTTTCAGAATGTTGGAAGCTCTCTCAGAATCTTACCAGAACATTTTGTCACAATACAAATATAGATCCTCTTAGAAGCCCTTAAACAACTCTTTCAAAATCTGTTGTGAAAATTTGGATAGAATTCTAACTGAGATTTTGCCAGCATCTTATCGGAGGTACTCTCAGAATCTTTTCAGTACATTTTCTCACAATTCCGGAATAGATTTTTCTCAGAAGCCCTCAAGCAATCCATTCCAAATCTCCCCTGGGATTCTCTCAAAACACCAGCAGTGATTCTCTGAAAATCTCATCAGGTATACTTTCAAAATCTCATTTGAGAATCTTTCAAGATCATATGAACATAGAATATATCAAAATTTCATTGAAAGCTCTCTTAGAATTTTGCCATAACATCTTCTCACCTATCTTATAGAGATTCTCTCAGAAGTCCTCAAGCAATCCGTTCAAAATCTCATCAAGTATTTTCTAAACATCGCATCAGTTATTCACTTCAAATCTAATCTAAGATTCTTTTAAGACCTAATACAAATTTAACTAGTATCCCCACTGAATCTCATTGGAATCAGAATCTCATTGATTATTCTCAAAATCTCAGCAGTGATTATCCTCAAATCACATCCTAGATGCTCCCAATATCTCACGAAAATTTGGACAGAATCCTAACTGAAAGTTTTTCAAAATTTTATTGGAAGCTCTTTGTCAGAACATTTTCTCATACTCCTAATACAAATGCTCTCAGAAAACCTTATGCAATCCTTTGAAAATCTCAACAGTGTCTTTCTCAAACTTTCAGCAGTGATTCTCTCAGAATTTAGTCAGAATGAAAATCTCACATTCGTAGTGGAGAATTGCTCACGTAATCCTTTCAAAATCTCATCTAAGATTCTCTCAAAACCTTATCAGTGATCCTTTCAAAATCTCATCCGAGAATCTCTCAAAAATCTCATGAAAATTTCAATACACGGCCAGCCATTTAAACTCAATTTTGAGCCGTTTTTGATACACTTTCGTCATTAGTGAAATTACTCAAATTTGAGTAAATCTAACTGGGATTGACAAGTCGACGAGTGATTTGTCGACTTGTCAATCCCAGTTACATTTACTCAAATTTGAGTGACTCCACATTTGACGAAATTGAGTCAAAAAAGACTCAAGACTGAGTTAAAATGGCTGGCCGTGTAGAATCCCAACTGAGATTTTGTGAGAATCTGAGGTTCGCTCAAAATCTTGTCAGAATATTTGTTCACAATTTTAGAAGAAGAGAATTTCTTAAAATCCCTTGAACAATGTTTGCAAATTCTTGACAGAGATTGTCAAAAGTTTTCATGAAGATTGAAATCCTCACGAAGCATGCAAATTATAATCAGATCTTGTAAAGCTAATCAGAACCGAAATCAAACAATCAGAGCTACTCTCGGAACGACTCAGATGGAGTTCTTAGAATCATGTCAAAATGTTTTCTCACAATCCTACATTCTTGCAAAATCCCTCAAGCCGTGCTTTCAAAATTTGGAGTTTCTTGTTTGAAGGTCTTCCGTAGAGTCCAAAGGAAGTTTCCGAAGAAATTTGTCCATCTGAAGAGAATTCCACTAACAACCTTTAATTTCGACATGCCTGTTCAAGATTCAATGCGATGTCAGATTCAATCTGAACATTGTTATGAACTTTTTTCGACAGTGTTTGTCTGAGTCACGTCCGAAGTTGTTCAGCAATACCTTTATCTTTATGTAATATCTTTAAGCTTCTACTAAATTTAGTTTAATATGAACTTCTAGTAAATGTTCTTTCTGAACGACGAGCATGGTTTGCACTTCCTTTTAATTATCTACGAGTTATTTATATTTTCTTGAATTTATTCGTGAGTTTGTTCATATTATCTGTATCTAAGAATTCAATGGTGTATTTATTTAATATTCCATTATAACATATTTTGTAGCTTTTAAATTGGATGCGGTATTTCGAAAAGACTTAATGAGATTTTTAACGAATTGCTTGAGGGCTTCTTAGAGAATATCTAAAAGATTGATGAGAAAATGTTATCGCAAGATCCTTAGCGAGTTTTTAATGACTTTTTGATATTATCTATGTTTATGTGGTCTTGAGAGATTTTCAAATGAGTTTATGAATGTATCACTGATGAGATTTTTGAAGAATCACTGCCGGTATTTTGAGAGAATCTCAGGTGAGATTTGAAAGGATTGCTTGAGAGCTTCTTAAATGATCGTTCTGGAATATTATTTTTTTCTGATTCAGAAGTTTGTCTTTGACGGGTTTTTGAGATTGTTCTTGACTTCTTCGAATATTCCTTTTCTTCAAATCACCTTAAACTTCTTTTGAAGTTAGACCTTATCTTTTTCTGAGGTTTTTGCTTTTTTCTGTATTCTGTACAATCGAAGTGTGTTAAACAGTAATTTTCCTTCTGAACTTTGTATTGAGATCGTTTCTATCTTTCTATAAAACTCCTTCGAATCATCTTGATTTTCTTTAACTTATTGAGCAGTTTTATTTTATTTTGATTTAAGTTCATTTTTGTTCATAACGTTCATTGCGTTATAATCTTCATATGAAATTTCACCTGAACTTGTTTAAAAGTTCTTCTAGAATATCTACTTAAATTGAGTTTGAAGATCTTCTGTAGTCTACGTTTAATATCTGAAGTTCGTTCATAAGTGTTGCCAGTTGATTATTTAATTCAATCCTTATCTCAGTCGGTTATGGTGCAGCAACAAAGCAACAGCATGCTGGAAGTGGCTGGGTTCGACTCCTGGTCTGGTATAACAATTTTTTGTAAATTTCTCAACACCCTGGAAATAGAGTATGAGTTTCCAACCAACCATAGTACGTGAAAACAGGGATCAAAAGCTCTTTTCTTTTAAATTTCGATATAGCGATTGTTAGTGTTATATTGGTTAATAGAACTTCCATAATATTTCCTGACATTCTTCAAAACATCTTTCATTGCTGGAACGTTTATGTAGTCGGTAAAGATCCTTTTTTAGAATTTTAAGTACTCTATAACCTACCCAATTTTCTAAAGAGTACCATTGACGAACTTCGAAAACATTCCGTTCATCTCGGTAGAACTTGTTTTGTATATAGTCTTGTCGATCCTTCCCCGATCATCACCTATAATCACAGTGATCAATTACTATCCGGCATTCCTAAGCTCCACTCTTACTACTGATCAACACGAACTTGATTTAGTTTCAAAATTCGGCCCCTCCACCATAGCCCCTCGTGGCTCATCCATAGCCACAAATCATCCACCTATAAAGTAGTCAGCGAATAAAATAATAAACCAAAAAAAAAAAACAGACAGGCTATGACCAAATCAATGACTTCGACCTTGAAGGAATCAAATCTGAGCCGCACCACGACCAGCAACAACAACAACAGCAACAAGAACAACGGTTGATGTGCCTTTGCAAGCTGTCGCGCTTCAGTCGGATCGAGAATTCCGGAGTGGTGAGCGCAAAAATGGCGTCCACTTCGGAGGCCTATTAGAAGATTATCTGACAAATGATTGAAAGGAATAGGACCCGGTAGAGGGAACTTAATTACAATCAAAAGATGATGATAATAACCACACAAAGCATGCAGTAGTAGTGGCAATGTCGCCGTGGTGGTCGCTATGACAACTTTGACAGGCACCCAGCCTGCTGTGTGTGTGGGAATTTTTTCGTGGCTGAGCTGATGCATGGCAATTACGCAAAATGTCATCATCAGCAGCGGACCAGAAGGAGTGGGGTGGGGAGGGTTTCTAGAGGCATTTCAACAATGGAGAGGGTCATTTCAGATGACGCCTAGAAGTTCTGGGCTGCACCATCACCATCACCAAGGTAAATTAGTGGACGATGATTACTATCGACGGCGGCGGTGGCGACGACGACGCCGTGAGACTGGAGAGACTTTTTGCTCATCCGATTCGACGGTGGACCTCCTTCTGCAGCCGCCACCGCCGAGATTCGGAAGTTTGTTTAAATGGCGTTCCGTCGAGGAAAACAATGGCTCGCGGGAGATTACGGTCATCAACGCCTCGCTTGATGGAATAATTAATCGCTTATGGGGGTCTTTCTGGGGTACAATTGACGGGGATTTTGCCCAGGGGATGGGAAGAACATTATGGATCAACGACTATTTGACTTATTTAAGCGAGTTTTGAAGGTCACCGGTGATGGAAAATTATATGACCGGTGACGCTAAGTTTAAAAAGAATAGTCTTTAAGCTATGATTCAGTCTCGCTTCGAAGTCCCTCTTGGTCTCAGTTTATCTTTTGCGTGGGCGTTCGCTTATCGCTGGTCGTCGGAAAGCCCGCCTTCGACGTTTTCAGAACCGCCATGTAAATCTATCTCGATAAGTCGGTAAACTCTCATCGTCCTCCATTGCCCATATGCAATGAGACTGGTATAGTTTTGTCTTTATCAGTAGAGCCACAACACTCTGTCAGTGCTGCACAGAAACAATCTCACTTGCCACGGCGCGCGGCATTTGTATTTGTTTGTTTAAGCGTTTTTTCTCCTATTTATCTCGGGCATCCCAGTGACCACAGCTTCACCGAAAGCGATTGTAAATTGACTGAAATTGGATGACAATTGGAGTAAATTAAATGTTAATTTAATAATTTATGTTAATTAAGTGGGTTTTTAGCATGAGCACCGCCTGCTCATAGCCGTCAATACCGGTGTCAATAAGGAGGCATAGTTTGACAGTTGCGCTTCTAGGAGCGCTGACGCATTTCCACATCGTGGCAGGCGTTGCTTCTGATGGTCACCCAGCAAGCCGCAACGGCCATCTGCGACTCGGTCTCAATTGGGCTAATCTAATGTGATTAACGATTTATTTACTTAACGTCAACACCCCTCCCCCTCCGCCTTACGTGTCGTCACGTAACATTGATGACTAGAGGGAAAAAAATCCAAATGTAAACAGTAGTTCACATGACGGCTTATGGTGACACTTGTTGAGCACGCAGAGCCAGGGACGTCCAACACCACCAGCACCATCGTTATTTCTATTTAACTTAAGGCCGTCGGTATTTCCCACCCAAAGTCGGAGGAGGACGGTAATGACATGTAAATGATATGCAACAACAGGCAAAGTTATGACGTAGATGTACTTTCGCTTGGTATGGGATGAGAACAATTCTTTCGGTTTTGTAGAATGCATATAATGGTATGACGAAATATTTTGAATTTTTGACAGTTCATCACACGCGCAGATGGTCAAAATTTGTAAAGGAAAATTTCTTAACGTCTTTATAATAAGAAAATTATTGAATTCATTGAAATTTCTGCAACCATGATGAAAAACAAACCGTTGTCTTGCAAGTAAAGAACCAAGAAAAGTCGTTAAGTTTTGCAAATCGTGGGATATTTTGGGTCGTTCTTTATAAGCGTGTAGATAAAAGAGATGCCAGTGTTATTTAGATCAGTTATTGTTTACATACACGGTGTTCAATAAGTTCGGATACACTTTCAAAATTTGTTAAAAAAATGAAAACATGTTTTTTTATTTTTTGGATTTATGTTATTGAAAGCTATGTTTACAAGGAACGTTTACAACATTTCTCTTGGAATGACCCCCCCCTTTGTACTCCTTAACGAGCTTCAAACGTTTCTCGAACGCGTCGCAGGCGGCACGCACGGACTGCATGGGCATTTCGTCCCAGATTTTGAGAATTACCGTCTTGAAATGATCCAAAGTGCTGACCTTGTATTCGTTCAGCTTCGCCATCATATAGGACCAAACAAAAAAGTCGAGAGGATTCAAGTCCGGGGAGCTGGGAGGCCACAAAGTTTTGTCCAGAAAGTCGGTTAAATTGTCCCGACACCAGGCTTGAACCACATTTGCCGTATGGGCTGGTGCACCGTCCTGCTGGAACACGTAGTGCTCATCGCCGTAGAGGCTTCGGAGACTGGGAGCAACAACCTTTTCCAAAACCTCAGTTTTGTAGTACGCCGCGTTGATTTTGACGTTTTTTTCAATAAACACCAAGGGTAGCTTACCACGTTTGCATACTGCCCCCAAACCATCACCGACGCGGCACTTTGGAACCGAGGGATGTTTATATTGGATTCAGGAATGCTGTCCCTCGATGGCGCCCACACCCGGTCATTTTGCACATTGTACGGCTGCTGCATCAGAACAGTTTCTCGTCCGAAAAAACAAACTCCTGACCAGCGTGCCGAGAGAGGATCCTCTTAGCTCGATCCAACCGCTTTTTGCTGGTAGCCTCCGAAACGCCATGGACCTTACGTTTTTGTAAGGCCTGAAACCAAGGTCCTTGGTGAGTATGGTGTGAGCGGTTCCAATGGAAACGTTGAGATCTGCAGCCGTTTTCCGGATTGAGCGGTTCTTTTTGCGCCGAATTCGCTCCCTCACGATCTTGATGACCCGTGGCGTCCTCGCTGAACGCGGCCGACCGGATCTCGCACGGTCATTGGTCGAGGACGTCTCCCGGTATCGCCTGATGGTCGTGTAGACAAAGTTCCGCTTGACCCCATGCGATTTCAGCAGCCGGAATATATCGCCGGGTCGCTCACCGTTCAAAAAACGCTTAATTACGAAGTCCCGATACTCTTTCATCGCGCGTAACAAACGAACAACAACTAACAGAATGTCAACACCACGCACATTCGGTAGCGTATGAATGAAGCTAAAGCTGACACCAATACCAATGCAGAATATGTACATGGCGCATACCTACGCAATGATGAAAACTTGTATTCGAACTTATTGAACACCGTGTACAGTGCTACATTTCTTTTCGCCGACTCATTACGCAGTTCTGGATGAAGAAAAGATCGACAACATTAGAAACGACATGAAAATGATTTTATTTTATGCCTTGTCGAATTATGCGATATAAAGATGCCATATGGTAAAGTTGTCATATATTTCAAAACTGTTTTTGGTTGCATTTTAATTTCATTAAGACAATTGAATTGATTTGAAATTTTACGACATGTCCCACTGACATCACTTCAAGTGCAAAAGATCTTCATATACAGGGTGTGGCAAGGAAAAAAAGGCGAAAATTTATGGTATTTATTCCCATTTTCAAATGGGAAATCCCATTTTCAAAAAGTTTAAAGAATAATATCAACATTATCGAAAGATTAATGGAAATTCTAAATACTGAAAATAATCTTTAAACTCCGTAAGTCTTCCGATGATTCCCTGTATTTTCATTGAACTTCCTGAATATTCTCCAGGAAGTCTCCGTATATTTGAATATCTTCCTGAAGATTTTCTGAATATTCCGAGAATTGTGTGAAGCCTCTCTGAATATTGCAATAATTTCCTGGGCATGCAGAGATCATCCTGAAGATTTTAGGAATATTCGGAGGATTACATGAGTTTCTTGAGTTCTGACGTGAATTTCTGAACATTCCAAGAACATCCTGAGTATCGCTAAACTTCCGTGGGTATTCTGAAGGGTTCCTAAATATATTCCCTTAATTATGTAGGTATTCAAAGAATATCCTGAATAGCTGAAGACTTTCTAAATATTCCAAAGAACGTCAACAAGGAAAATGTACAAAATTCTGCGAGCATTTAGAACTATCCGAGAACTTCTTAAGTGGTTTTTTCCCGTCTGTTCGGGACATTCCACTGCGACCAGTAATTTGGTCTATTGTAGTGTATCCCGTTTCCTTTGTTTAGTGCATGTCGAGTTACTTTATCACTATTAAGAAATGATGAGGTATTCGGTGTTGTTACAGTTGCCATTGCTTGTTTTGCTGGCAATGAGTCGACTTTTATTGAAAGTTTCCGCAATTTAAATCCTTTAAGGAGTGAAAGCACTCTTCAAAGGCGTGCCTCTTTATCAGTCAAACCCGGATTCATTGCCAAGAAAACGAACTATGATTCCGATACTGACCATGCATCAGAATCTTAGTCATAACCAATTTAAACTATAGAACAACAAAGAGAAAATAAGAATTCACATAAATGAACACTAACCATGTTTTCCTTATTCCAAGCTCATGATTCCTCATTCCAATGACGTAAAATGTCACTAAATGTAAATGGACTAAGATATGTTCTTTTGACTAAAAAAAAAACAAACTTGTTTCCTAGTTAGAATGAATTCGCACCACGAAAAGGTGATCTACCAGCGTTACGGGTCAGGGTTTAAGGGTGGTTTCAGAACTTCCTGAATATTTGAAGAACTTCGTGAATATACCTTGAACTTAACCTCCCAATTAATTTGAGATCTTTGTAGTTTGCAAGATGAAAGTTTCTGAATGTTTCGAGAACTTCTATTCTGAGATTTTTTTTAGATGTTCCGAGAACTTCATGGAAATTCCGAACACTGAATGTGTTCATAAAGTACCGTAGGTCTTCCGAGAAGTCTATGGCATTTCAATAACTTCCTGAATACTGACGTGAATTTCCGAGAATTTCGCTGAATATTCCAAGATCATCCTGAGTATTTCGATAATTCCATCGGTATGCTGAGCGGCTCCTGAGTATATTCCTAAAATTACGTAGGTATCCCAAGAATATCGTGAATATTGTGTGAACACCATACACCATACCATACATTCTGGAATAATTCTAAATATTCCAAGCAATGGCGTAATATTTCTAAAACTTTATGTTCATTAGGTTTTCGGAAAATTTACAAAATATCGAATATATTCGGTAAACTTTTTAAATTTAAGAACTTTGTAGCTTCCAAGATGAGAGTTTCTGAATATGTCGAGAACTTCTTGAATGTTTAGAGATTATTAATTCTGGAAATTCTCTAGATGTTCCGAGTACTTCATTGAAATTCCGAACACCGAATATATTCCCAACGTTCGGTAGGTCTTCCGAGAACTCTATGCATATTCCTATATATATAACTTTCGAATATTCTCCCCAAACTCTTCATGAATTTTCCGACGATTTTCTAAATATTCCAAGAAATTTTTGACTACTTCGTTAATTCTTGAACATCTATTAAGCTTTTGAAAAATTCTCTGGGTATGACGAGAGCACTTGAATATTCCAAGAGTATTCAAAGCATTAAAAGATTTTCCTGAATACTGACGTGAATTTCCGAGAATTTTGCTGAATATTCCATGATCATCCTGAGTATTTCGATAATTCCGTTGGTATGCTGAAAGGCTCCTAAGTATATTCCTAAACCTACGAAGATATCCTCAGAATATCGTCAATATTATGAGAACACCATAAACATTTTGGAATCTTTCTAAATAGTCCAAGCAATGGCTGAATATTCCGAGAATTTTGTGAATTTTCCGAAAACCTCATGTTTATTAGGTTTTTGGAAAATTTACAAAATACCGAGAATATTCCGAGAACTTCCAAACTGGTTTCAGAACTTCCTGATTATTCGGTAAACTTTGTAAATTTAAGAAATCGAAGATACAGTTTTCGGAATGTTCCGAACACTTCTTGAATATTTTGAGACCTTCTGGATGGTCTTATGAACCTTATATTCATGAGGGTTTCTGATAATTCACCAAATTCCAAGAACTTTCAAAATGGTTCCAGAATTTCCTGCATATTAAAATAGCTTCATGAATATTCGGTAAACTTTTTAAATTTAAGTACTTTGTAGTTTTCTAGATAGTATATTTATTTATTTATTCCCAGCGTATTCTGAGAATTCTTTGGATGTTCCCGTGAGCTTCGTCGGAATTCCGAATTCGGAACATATTCTTACAGATCCGTAGGTCTCTGCATATTCCGGGAACTTCCTGAATATCTGTTTATTTGATCGTCCTGAATTTAAAAAAAATGTAAATATTTTAAAAAAAATTGTGAATATTTGATGAATTTTCTGAACATTCAATAGAATTTCTGAAAAATTCTTTGGGTATGACGAAAAAATCCGCAATATTTCAGTATTATCAGAAGCCTTAAAAGAAAAAAACTGATTAAAAATATCCAAGAACTGACATGAATTTTCCGAAAAATTCCGAGAATATTCCAAGGGCATCGAGTATTTAGATCATTCCGCTGGTATGCTAAGAGGCTACTTAGTATGTTCCTAAAATTACGTAGGTAATCCAAGAATATTGTGAATATTTTGAGAATGCCATGAAAATATTTCGAGAATATTGTGAATATTTTTGGAATATTTTATGAACATCCAGGGTATTCTTAGGCTTCTTTGAATGTTCCGAGAGTTTTATAGGTAGGTCTTCCAGCATATTCTCCGGGAACTTTTTAAACATTATGCTTATACTATCTGTATATTTGACAAACTTTCTGAGTATTTCGAAGATTTTATGAATATTTCGAGAAATTTATGAACTTATTGCAAATTTCCCGAGTGTATATTAGACTTTCTAAATTAAGCGGTACCCGAGCACGACCGAATAGCTTGATAAATGGCCTTGGTATTAAGGAGCTCAGATTAAGAGGTAAAATACCTGAGGATAATACCAAAAATTGTTCCCACAATGTTATGCGAATACCAAATTGAGGTAAGGCAATACCAAAATAGTACCTCTAAGGTATTCCCAGGTATCCGAAATAACAAGTTTTGTTATTCGAGAGATATTTTGCTTGCAATTCATAGATATTTTGCTTTGGTATTTTACCTCTTAATATGAGCTCTTTAATACCAATGCCAGTTATCAAGATCAAAATTAGGCATTTATATGTTGTTGTCTCCTGCTCGGGTAGTTCCCAGAGTATAACAAGAACATTCTGATTATTTCAGAAGTATTCGAAGTACAACGAGAGCATTCTGAATACTAATAAGAATTTTCCGATAACTGCCGAGAACTTCCTGAATATTGCAAGAATATCCTGTGTATTTTGAGAATACCGTGGGTATTCTGAGAGGCTCCCATATTCCAAAAATAACGTAAGTATTCCGAGAATGTCATGAATATTCCATAAACATTCCGAAATATTCTTAAATATACAACCCAAGTAACAATTTTGGTTTTATAAGGGTTCTGAAGAGCATGAATTAGACTTCAAGAATGCTATAAAACCATGATAAAACCCCCAATGTTCCTTGGGTAACTAATGCTTGAACATTCCGAAAATGTTCTGAATTTTCCGAAAACCTTATGTTTATGTGGAATATTTAGAGTTTTGGGCACTTCTTGAATATAATGGGAACATCCAGTATACCCGGAGAACTTTGAGAATATTCCTAATAATACTTAGATAATGTAGAGTTGAGTTATCAGATATGGAGAGTGGACGAAAGAGAGAGACAGAGTGAAAGAGAGGGGGGGGGCAGAGATAGAGAGAGAGAGAGAGAGAGATAGAGAGAGACAGAGAGAGAGTGAGAGAGATAGAGATAGAGAGAGAGGGAGAGAGTGAAAGATAGAGAATAAATTGGTTCCGGCATCAAGGAACTCTATTCTTAGTGGTTTTTGGTCACTTTCGTCATACATGAAGTCACTTTAATTAGTGTAAATCTTACTGAGTTTGAAAAGTTGAAAAATCAATTACATCTATCTGATTCAAGTCAATGGTTTTGATTTGTCATTGTTAGTCGATTTGAGCAATTATGATGAAAATGTGTCAAAAACGACTTAAATTTGAACAAGAATAGTTGGGCGTGTTCGGCAGTAGCCCCTCTATCACACTCTCTCTTTTTCTCTTTCTCTCTTTCTCATCATTTTCAAAATACAAGAGTCGAGCGCCAGTTACGAGAAAAATGATCATGATTGTTGTTTGTTTGCACCACTTTTTAGGTGCACTCTTTTTTGAAAACCAGAAAACCGCCACTCGGTTCTAATCAGGATTTTCTACGAAACGTTTCTTCTCTACGGCTAGAGTGCAAAAAGGATTGGACTTAAATAATTTAATTCTGATTGTAAAGCCAAACCTGCAATTTTCAGTCGCATGTTCCACTGCTTGAGTATGAGCATGACTTACCGCCCGAGAATATTGCCAGAACAGTTTTTACTACACAGAGAACCAATAGATGATGTTTGGGACTAACATACATCCTCAATGTATAAAACTGACGATCCTCTATTTCTTTAAGGCGATACTGGCGCTACTCACGTCCGAGAGCGGGTCAAATAAGGAACGGGAAGGAACATACTGACGTGATATTCGCTTTACTGGATGCCGAGGAGTCCTTTGCACTTCCACTAGGAATCACTGGGATGTTAGATTAGAGAGTTGGATTGGTAGCAGGGTTCGTTTTTGGTAAATGATACGCTATATAGTCTGATCAAATTATTCTCCTACCATTCGGATATAACAAGATGCATAACAGAAATGTTCAAATATAAGTCTCGATTTAAACCAACAGTACGGCTGCTATTGGGACTTCTCATGCAATGGGATGTTGGGTATTTCAAAGGAAACACAAGGCATTTTTTAACAACGCTTTAGATGCAAATCACAGTCCAACATTTCGGTAGATTTCCCGAATATCGAGAAGGCTTATAAAATTCATTGATAATTTTTGCTTAAACTTTTGAAATTTTCATAATCTTCTAGAAAGTTTCCTAAGTTACTCTGAACATCTTAAATGTTTCAGATATTTTCATAAAAAATAATAGAATTCTCTTGATATTCTCAAAACTTCCCTAGAATCTTTACATTCTCAGCACTGAAAATATTTATTTCGTTAATCCTCTTTTGCTCATTTCGTAACGTGGATTTTTAACAAAGATCATAATAGGTGCACTCATATTGCAATTGCAAGAAACACCCAGATGGCAATGCTTAAATACTTTAATCAAACCGTTTTGAACAATGCACGAAATGAATATCGTGAAAATCAGCCAATCGCTGCTTCTCTACTATCGCACTCGCACATCATTGGTTTTTCTCGAAATGAGAATAAAAGCGTCGACGAAAGTTGTAACTTCAGCTTCATTATTCTCGCGAGTCACCATGGCCTAGTGAGATCAACCACGGGTTCAAAAGCAGCTCTTTCCATCAGTATAGGATCAAATCCTACACTGAACCAATTTATCTTATGAATTTCATAAGGTTCAACTTATGAACGATTCTTTGGAATTTCATAAGGCTGACTTATGAATTGCTTTTGTTTCACACGACGTTGTTCTTGTACGCCTTTAAGCTTTCCTGATTAAAAGTGTTGATATATACTAGTGGGCAAGTCACTGGACTCATAATCTCAACGTTCAAGGTTCGAATCCAGGTTGCTCCATATTTTTATTTTTTGAACATCATTATATTTCATAAGATAAATTTATGAAATTCATACTGATTCCTTATAGCAAATAATCATAATGTAATCTTATGAATATCGAAAGTTTATTTCGCTGAGTTTATGTCAGTAACATTAAAAACGATAAACAACTTCACGTGGTTGCGCATTTTTTCGAATTACATTTCGTGTCATTCATCCCTAGTAGCACACCTGTGCTCCCATTCAGTTGAGATAACATAAATATAACTTGCTAAGTCATAATCAAGTTACTACAATGCGCTTTAGTTCAAAGAGTAGTACAGATCAGTTTCACATTACAAAAAAACAACGATTAGATTCGTGAGTCCTAGCTTCAATTTTGTAATATAAACTAAATTTAATTTTCAGTGTAGACACAACTAGAGCTGTAGTAAAACTTATTACCTTTTTGTTCATCTCCCTAACATCGACATCCCTATGCTTTTAACCACTCCACTCCTACTTTGACGCCATCAGTTTTTGGGGGCGGCAAAATCCTATTAGAAACGGTTGCCACAATAATGCAGGGTTGCTTTCCTGGGAACTCTACCGTCGTCGTCTCCGTTGTCGTTTGCTTCGTCGACGGTGGCGGCGCCAATCTTCCAGGAATTTCTGCAAACCACCATGACCATCGGCATTTGTTTTGCCAGGCTTGGAACCACCCAAGTACTGTGCCGCCGCCCGCCCCGCCCCGCCATGCCGCCGCATAATTGATAAGCCTGTATTATTCGGGCCCGGTCTCGGTCCAACACTTGTAAAGCTGACATTAATCCTAATTATAAGCACTGATCCCTGGCTTACTGGTGGTTATGGGGGAAAATGCTATTAACTATCAATCTCGACGAAACAATGTTCGGAACAGTGCCGGTTAGGGGTGGATCGAGTTTCAATCGCGCGCCCTCTCTCCAGCACACTGGGTGCGGTGTGTAATTTAACCGATAAACACATAAAAATTACTCGGAATTAGGTTGCGTGCTGTGAGTGAGTGTGTGTGTGTGTGTATCTTTTCCCTTCTTCCGCGTATCGGTTTCGGATTGATATCTGGGCGAGAATTTATTGCGTGTTTTGTGGAAATTTATGGCCTTTCTCGCGTTTAGTTTCGGCTTTTGAGTGGTGGGAAAATTTCAATCTCAGTAGGCTTTGCTCCGTTCCGGATACTGTCAGTCAAAAATTCAATTTTTCTGGATTTGTTGTCACCTGCTTTGCGTACCGATGGGGGATTATTCCTAATTTAAAAAAAGCTAATACCTAACAACAGTTGACAGGTCGTTCGGAACGAGGATTGGGTTACGGGTTGAGGATGGTTTCTTCCTGCGGTATTGTTGCTGGGGCGAATAGAAAATCACCAGAATCACTCCAACCGAAGTTGGGAGAGTTTAACGTTACCCGAATTTTGTTTACCAGATCCAAGCCGTAAACCAACAGTATTATTTAAAAAATCGAAAATCGCAATTAAGCTGTGATAGTGGTGAAAACAATCAACATCGAAGTGACCAAAATCAGTGATCGAGTGAAAAGGCAATTCAGAGAAAAAATCGAAATCCGCACATGTGCGCAGTGTTCCCTTCCAGTGATAATTGAGTGTACCGCAACCGAAGCAAGCTGGCAGCACTGAATGTGTTCGGTGTCGGTGACAAAATGACAAATGAGTGGATTGAGTGGAACGAAAGTTCTCGAATAGTGGGACGGCTTCCGTTGAGGGCCAATCATCATTACCACCACCATCCCGCGGCAGGTGGCCAGCTGCATCATGGAATCGGAAGTCAGCACGGACCATCGCATGGTCTCGGGTCAGGAGCCGGGGGTAACGGCAGTTCCGGCCTGGTGGCGGGTTTGAGCGGGATTCATAACAATAACAATGTCAGCTTCTTGAACAACAATCAGCAGAGTTTCCTAAATAGCTACAGCCTGAACAAGCTGGCCGCAGCCGGAATGAGTTTGAAAACCCATGCTCTAATGAAAGGATTGCAAAAACCTAGAGGTAAGTCATTGCCCTTGAACTGCAGCAAATGCTTTATCAACTTTGGGACGGTGACCGTCGTGGTACCGAAAACCTTCTTTTCAGACACAATGGCAAACAAACTTTTGCCCGCTGGTGTTATTTACTTTCGTTCCGCTTGGCGAACTACTTGATAAATTACTTTCTGAAGGGCTCCGGAGCCCGGTCGCAAATGTGTTCCCCCTAATAAAATAAAATTCCCTCATTCTTCGCCACCCAGTCGACTAGCCCGCCGTAATAAAGCGGTTTCAATTTCCGGATGGCTAATCAAAGCATTCGGGTAGGAATTGGGAGAGGTTGCCAAAAAAGAACCGTCGCTTTCATCGAATCAATATTAAATTAAACAACAGATTTTGTAAATTTTAGCTTCTTCTATACGACATCATAGGAGGCGGCAATGGTCGCCGCAGGGAGACCCACCCGAGATACTAGATCAAAGGCGGCCGTGCATGCCTCCCGCGCACCAGATGGGGAAGTAGCATGATAGAACAAAGAGAGCAACCGAGAAAGAAGAAAAAAAAACTCGGACATCAAACAGGAAAATTTCTCCGAATCGACCGCTACATGGCGGTAGCTGCCGCGGTAATCGCGCGCCTAACAAAAACATCGAAATTTAATTACAGCGGTAGGGCGGTGTAAAATTCGCGTCTCCTCCTACCGAGGCGTCGGGAAAAATTGACCGAGAAAATTGATTATCGCAATAATTCGCCGCTTTTCCGCCTGTTTTCATTCGGTTGGTGGTCCCCCACATCGGCACACGGCAGGCAGAGCTATTTTCGCCCGAACCCTCCCACTTTTTTTCCCATCCAAGCCGAAATTGGAGAACCGTCAGAAAATCAATCTTCTGTTTTTCTCCCCCGTCTCGCGCCGTCGAAACCGAAACGGGGAGAAAAGTCCCGACCACCGACCAAAGAAAAAATCATCTCGGTAAAGATGTTGAAATTTTGATTCGCTTCATACCTTGGTGTACGTTTGTTTGCATGTGTGTTCTAATTATAAAAATTTGACGAGCGCCCCGAAAACACATTCTCGTACTGATGGTTGTTTTTCTTTTTTCGGAACCACATCCAACATTTTCCCATTTTTCTTCGTTTTGACATGTGTACAAGTCAACGATGATGACGACGACGACGATGATGATGAGGCTGAAATTAATGAACCGCGTGAGAGAAAGAGTTACCGCCGTGGCGATGGAATCAATTAAAGCGAAATGGACAATCGAAACCGCGCCGAATGATGGTCGTTACATGTTGGGAAGGGGGGTACATCTGTAACCCCGGAGGGATCCCTCATTGCGCGTCGTGCCCTTTGATGTGCGTAAGTCTGTGCTCACGACGACGCGATGCGTGTGGTTTCGGTTTTTCTGTTCCTTCCCGGGAGAAGCGGCCAATCAATGCGGTGGTGGGACGTGCGTTTCGGAAGAGTTCCGATGGGACCACACGAGGCTTAGTTGGTGGGATTCCTAGAAATCTTGAAAGAGAGGGGAGGAGATGGCTAGTAGATGCGAGAGGAATTAGATGGAATGATATTAAGCTTTGATATCTTACCAGAAATGGGAAGAAAATTTAGTGTTTTCCATTTTATTCCAACTACCTTTACTTCAATGTGCAGACTTCTTAAGTGTCGTGTACTCATAACATGGCTGGATTTTATCCAAAAGCGGAAAAGGTTTTATAACGTAATTTTCACCACGAAAATATCAGAAATTACAAAATTATCGTATTAAAGGGTGTTCCGATCAAAATTTGGTCAAACAGAAATGTGTGTTAGTCGATCAAAGTTTTTATTAATAATTCAAATTCTGTTTCTTTTTCATGTTCAGTTAATACAGAGTACAGGAAAAATATTCAGCTAAGCTTCCTTTCAAGCGGATGCGAATTGCCGGGTCTTTCGTTTAACACCTGCCATAAGATTTTGTACAGTCTCCTTGTCCACTTTATTCGCCGCAGAACGCCAGTTTGCCTTGAACTGTTTCTCGCTCACAACAGCTTTTTGAGTCTTCTTAAGGTTCCGCTTGACAGCCCAATATTGTTCGATTGGGCGAAGCTCTGGTGTGTTGGGAGGGTTCTTTTCCGTGGGCACCACTTGAACGTTGTTGGCAGCATACCACTCCATGGCCTTTTTCCTTAATGGCAAGATGCCAAATCCGGCCAAAATAGAACGGAACAACTGTGTCGCTTCAGGAGAGGCAGTAAACGTGTTTGTAGGCACTCGCTCAGATAAATTTCCTGGTTGACGGTTCCGGTCGCAAAGTAAACATTGCTCCTCAAGCCACAGGTACAGATGGCCTGCCACACCAGATATTTCTTCGCGAACTTGACAGTTTAATGTGCTTGAAAATATCTGCCACCTTTTCCCGTCCGGTTGAGGATAAAAAAATAAGCTATTTTAAGAAGCTATGTTTACGAAAAGATCCTGTCCAGAAAGCTGTTTAAAGTCAAACTTCGTCAGCATCGTCGTGTACAACTTTCGCGATCGAGCTTTGGCCGACATGTTTTGTTTATCGTCGCGATTTGGAGTCACCACTTTCTTGTAAATCGACAGTTCAGCTCGTTTTTTAGCTCTATCCACGGTTGAAGGCGCCACTCCCAGCTTCTTTGCGACATCTTGAACGGAGAGGTTGTGGTTCCGCTCGAAACAGCGGCAGCTCTTTTTGTCGTCGCTGTGACCTCCGGCTTTCGATTTCCCCCGATCCAGCTTTCCTGGCTGTCGACAAACGATCACCGAACACTTTTTATACGTTGGTAACAGTTGATTTACCCACATTCAACAATTTCACCCACTCTGCGTGAGAATAGTTTGAATTTTCGCCATGCACGCGCAAAATTTTGATGCGTTGCTTCTCTTCCTTCGACGACATTTTGATAACTGAAGTGCTAATTTCAAAATCAAAATAGAGGCACGATGCTACAAGCACACATCTTCAAAATTAAGGGTGAGCTAAATTTTATAATGCACGATGAAAGGAAATTCGTCAAGTTTAAGTCGACCAAATTTTGATCGAAACACCCTTTAGAGGAGGAGATATTTAAGATTTTATGGAACATCAAATTTATTTCGACTGTTAGCTGCAATGATATTGCATTCCATCAACTTTTTATCGCTGTTTATTTATAGCAGTGCTTTTCTGATAGGGAATATTATTATTTTTCGTTTCATCCGACATATGACTGAATATTACAATATGAATAGACACTGAATAGTGGTGAGAAAGTTTTTTTAGCGTTTTAAAATTTCTGATGACAAAAATTTCAGAAACTACAAAATTTTCGTATCAGAGGTGATATTTAAAATTTATGGAACTGAACTGAAAAATGTTCGTTTATTAGATACTAGGAATTTTAAATGGCTAAGGCCCAGGGTGGTATAACACACTTAATAAAGTGTACTACCGTACTGGGGTTTGTTCTCCAGATCTCAGAGGGTTTGCTGAAGAATTTGTCCTTTGCTGAAGAACTTGAATCTTTTGTGGAAGATTGCCGGACAGTTACATAACAAGTGTGCCGAGTCTGCTCTATCCACGTTACAAAATCGATATTAATCATCTTGAAGTTTTCCTATCAGCTTCATGTGATATCGGCTCGGACAGTTACCAGAGTTATAAGGCCTGTGTATAATTTTTAATCTTTTTTGGTAAGACCAAGTAGTTTTTGAGTCATTGAAATGTTTGGAGTGATGAACCGCTTTGATTTCCTAGTTATGAAAGTCTTGTTCCAGTTTGCCTCCACTTTCAAGCATTTCCAGGCATTCACCTCCATTCTAAGTGAAGAAGTATAAACCACAAAAGGGTTCAGGTCCTACGAACTGATGAGACGATCCGAGTCTTGCTAGTTCATCGGTTTCCCGTTTTCATTAATTCCACAGTGGCCAGAAATCCAGTACAAATTGGAAAATTCCCAAACATGATTGGAATTGCATGTTGCTGACTTCAAATCATTTAGAGCTGCTTGACTGTCCGACATAATGCATATATTTGAATATCCAAAGTTGTTGCGTAAGCATGTAACAGAACATTCCAGAATTGCTTGAATTCCAGCTTGGAATACAGTTAGCCACTTACCCATTGAAATTGATGTGTTAATCCATGGGCCAGTTACACCTTGTCCCACTTGATTGCTCATTTTTGAACCGTCTGTATAGAATACAATCGATCCTTGACGGAGGTTTGGACCACCCTTTTCCCAAGAATCACGTCCAGGATCAATAACTTGATACGAACTGTTTCTCCGTCTAATCTTCGTTGTTCATAACTAAAAGATTAAATCTAACAATTTTAAGAATGCAAAGTTGTCCTATTAGATCACCTTCAAAAAGGTTCACAAACCTTTTGATCCTTAGAGCGCTCTGTTCAGCTTCTAATTGTATGTCCTGACGCAATGGTAGCATGAAAAGCAGTGCACCCAGTGCCTTTATTGGTGTACTTCTCATTTCACCAGTAATTGAACTAGTTGCTAGCCTTTGATGTTTTTCTAACCTTCTCTGTGCAACAGTTTCTTTAGTTTTTGGCCACCAGACCAATGCAGCATAGGTAATCTTGGGTTTCACAATTTCACCGTATTTTCTGTAAGATAAGTCAACCCTCGTTGCGAAACATTGGAACGCAAGTGCTGTTCTAACAGGATTGGCATATGTAAGAGAGTTTGTTAGGAAAATCTATCATTCGCACTTTAGAAATCATTTGGCAAAGGGACGTTTGCTTAGGATTTTGTTGTGATGACAGGCCCACCGTTGTATTCACTGTGATGGTTGTGATTAGGAGGTTAGAGGCTGGAGGCCATAATCCTTATCGCGTTATGGTTTGTTAAGGGGCTGTTTGGGAATTTAAAGTTATTTATATATGATAATTTCGGTAATTTAACTAGCAGTCGCGAAAACTTTCAACTGATTTATGCATTCTTCTTGAAAATCTATTGAGAAACGTTTTAGTTATTTGCGTTCCAATTGTTTCAATTCATGAAGAGGAATACGTCCTTATTTTGTATACTGGGGTACAAGTACAAAAAACCTTTTGCGACCGTCACGAAAAGCGGTCGGGTTTTGAGCGTTAATATCTCAGCCGTTTCTCCAAACATTGCCGAAATTTTTGCCCAAATCAATCAGAAATATTTTACGCATCAATTCAAATATTGAAAACTACTGATTTTCAACATTAAACTATTGTAAATGTCGCAAAAACAAGTTGATCCCTTATAATTACGTTTTGTAGAGTAAATATACTAAATCTCATCCCAAGTAACATTTCCAAATCCATCCAGCTTTATTAAGGACATACACGACCGAATCCCTCTCACTTCGCGATTTGCTGAGCACAAATCTCAAATATTATTAAGACTTCGTGTATGATATTTTCAGCAAATGCTTGCTCCTTTGGAGCATTCTTTGGTTAGCAGTTTGAACTCTTTTTGTTTCGGTATAGCTGTGATATTTAGTTCCAAACACTTGAAGTGAAAATTATTCTAACCTAGAATTTATATTGGAAAAGGACTCGGTCGTGTATGTCCTTAAGTTTTATTAAAGTTTTATGAACGCCACTGGAAATAAATATGGTTTTTTTATGGTACCAAGCGGTCCCAAAAGGTTTTATATTTTAGTCAGGTTTATGAGAACCTACACAGCTTCTTTGCAACATCCGTAAAACCTTGTCTTCTAAAGTTCCTTTTACTCCTATCAATGGTTTTATTTTGACTTTATGAACTTGTAAAATACTGTTTTGAAATGCCATTTTAGGACTCATTCTTATTATCTTATTATGGTCAGTTGCAAAAGCATTTTAAAACCATTTTGCCTCCAGTAAACACATTAAACAGCAAATTGGCATTATGGGAAGTCGCCAAATGACCAAATAGTTTTAAAGTAGCCATTGCGAAGATAAATTGGCTTATTGGAAAACTGTGATTTCTTTCAATCACCACATTAAAATGTAAGAAATCATTGAAATGTGGAAAAATAAAAACTGCAAATATTAAATGTAATGCAAATGAGCTGTAAATCGGAGACCAATTTTGTTATTCTTTTAGATAACGTGATTGAATTCTATCAATTTTCAGGAAATTCATGATTAATTTATCAAATATATTTGTTTCAATTTTATTTTTGTTGTTGTAAATCGCATAATCTCCGAGACGCATTAATTTTCAGCTTTTATCGTGCCAATATTTACCATAAAATTAAATGCGCATATGATTTGCAGCATAATATGCTGTATACAACCCACCCCATTCGCGAAATCTAGCTCCCTCCGACTTCTGGCTGTTCTCACACCTCAAAAAATTCCTTCGTGGAAAGCATTTTTCATCAAACGAAGACCATCGGAGAGGAGTATTTCGTAGACCTTCCAGAAAGTCACTTCCTTGATGGGACGGTCGCCATTTTTTTATTAGCAGTTGTTAGCAATTGTACACATTGTTCACGATATACGACAAATGACAGCCACCTCTTGCTGCCAACTGACGTGAATATGCAACGGTAAGTCCGAGAAATTTTGAAGCCTTTTCGGTGGAAGCAGGTTATTTCACTTCTCACCGTTGCGCCTTACTGGCTGGATCAAAATCCACTGATGGTTCCGGTTTCTTACCCTACCTCCCTGCTGTACACAGAAGTTGTCTCCTTTGTAATCAGCCCTTGGCTGAACCTCGCCAACCTCGCTGCGGAGAGTCCGCAGGTCGCCTTCTACTTGATCGACCCACCTTGTTCGTTGCGCGCCTCTTCTTCTTGTATCCGTCCGTTCGTTTTCGAGAAAAATTTAAACAGGGCTGTCGTCCGACATTTTTACGATATAAGCAGTCCATCGTAGTCGACCGATTTTAGCGATGTAGTCCATTCGCCTCTTCCACGTTCCGTCTTCCATCTGCACTCCACAGTAGATCGTAGGCAGCACCTTCCGATCAAAGACACCAAAGGCCCGTTGGTCCTCCACTAGCAATGTCCATGTTTCGTGGCCGTAGAGAACTACCGGCCTTATTAATGTCTTGCAGATGGTCAACTTTGTAGAACTTTGTTAGATCTTAGCGTCCTTCGGAGTCCAAAGTAGGCACGATTGCCAGCCATAATGCGCCTTTGTATCTCTAGGCTGGTGTCGTTATCGGCGGTCACCAATGAGCCCAGATACACGAATTCGTCTACTGCCTCGAATTCACCGTCGTAGGTAGGAGGCACGTGGTAGGAGGCTAACATTGTCTTCTCGTGAGCTCTTCCCTTCATGTATTTTAAGTGCATGATGTATGCATATTCAAGATGCATAATAAAAAAAGGAGATTTCTTGACGTATGGAGCCTTGCAAAATCGGGGCTATTAGTCCCAAAAAGGTAATAAATTTCATCAGGAATATATTACTTAGTTGGGCTTATTACGCAACTAGTAGTGGTAGTTACTCAGCATAGAGACTCCCTATTGCAATGTGGCATACATAAAAAGAGGATTCACAACAATAGAACAATTGATGGTTGATACTCAACACAGGAAAAATAAATATATTCAAGATGATAAGCGTTTGACCAGCATGTATCAATGATTAAAACAGCATTAAATATTGTGAATCTTCAAGAAGAGATTGATGGTGCAGTGGACCAGGTACACAAGAGGACGATATAACAAGGAATTTAATTTTAATTCTGTTACGCTCTGTTACGCTCGCGTTCTGTACGCTGAGAATTCATTGTCAATCTCATGACTTAGTCAGAGCTTTTTATTATTGCTATTCAAAATTGCTCCAATCGTTGCAGAACTTTGAAAAGCTTAGCTAGATTAATGGAAACGGCTGTGTTTTAAAATTGCGTGAACTTAAAATACTTCAGCAGTGATGCAACAACGTTCGTCTTATCTTCTAATAGATGTCAAATTGGTCACCCTCCTGCGAGAAAAAAAAACTCCATCATTAAATCTCAAACAAAGTAGAACAATGCAACAATCACTGAAAATTGCAACAAATTGTATACCGTCATCAATTTATCCCTCTCATTACATCCGAATCAAACCGAGCACCACGTACTAATTCGCTGTCCATCGCAGAACTAAACCCTCAACGGAGGAGAACAACTCAATTATCATCGCCGTCGCGGGCGCGCTAGAGACACTTTGTCGAAGCAACACCATCGGACTCTTCTAAAACCACGGCCCCGCGGTAGTTGTCGGTCGTCCATCCGCCGTAGACACACTGGAACCAATTAAAACAATTTGAACTAATTCTTCACTTTTGTTTCCTCCAATCCAATTACTTCATCTCCGCTGTTGCGCGGTGGTGTTTGCTCTTGTCTAACGAGACTGAACAAAAAATCCTCCAATAATCGCTTCTTTGTCAGGCTTTATCTTTGCTGCGCCCGAATAGGCCATCCCAACAACAAACATAACCTCAACAACCCAGTACTCACGGGATTTCGAGAAAGATTAATATTCCCTAAAATCCGTTAAATTTCAATTTTCCGTACATAATTTCCAGCCATTTAACCGTCAATTTTGCCTCCATAGTGGACTCCAGCTTCCATCTTATTCGTCGTTCCGTTCTTCTTTATTTCATTCATAAAACTGACCAACCATCAGCAATCCGATTAACTCACGCGCCGCTTCGGATCATCTTCTGATCTTACTTCCCTTCCAACAACCGGAGCATCCAAGCACAAGCGACGAACCCTCACTTGAATCACCAGAAAATGAAGTGGTAGAAGTGGTCCTCTATCTGCCAGCTAGAGATAGGTAGTTGCTCTGAATGAGTGGAAAAAAATAATACTCTTGTTCGGACGCGAGGAAACATGAGCGATAATAAACCTTCGCCCGACAAATACACATCATCATCATCATCATCATCCAAGCAGGCACTTGGTTGGTTTTCTTTCGGTTAATAACTGGAAAAGTAGACGAGAAGACGATGCGATGATGGAATGGACCAGAACAGAAGGAGAGAAGACGATGATCGGCCGCTTAGGAAGCTGTGTTCCGGATGGACCCCAGAGGCGTTCCAAGGGGCTTTCCCCCCTAATAGGTGACGAATTGTTCGCAATGTTTATGTCAGCTTGAATGTACAATTTTGCACCTGTTCCGAGATAAACGTTGCAATTGAGCGAGATGAATGTTCCCCACGTACGCCGCTGAACCACTCAGAGCTCAGAGCTCAGAGCTAGCGAAAAACTCGCGGTCTTGATCGTCGTCGCCGTCGTCGTCGTCTTCGTCTTCGTTGTACCGGGAACAAAAAGACAAGAACGAATCGGAATGAGCTGCACGGCGGTGACGGCAGGGAGGGACGAAACTTCCGGACCTGTAAACTGCCTCCAGAAAATCGTATTATGATTTACAAGGTTTTAATTTTTATTGCCCATTACCGCAAGCGGTGCCATGGTCTGCGCCTGAACTGACTGACTGTTGATGAGTGGATGGGAAACCGTGTGTAGAAGTAGCTCCAAGAAGTCGTCGGAACGTGCGAAATTTAACCTCCAATTTTTACGGCCCCTCGGTTGCCTCGAAAATGTGCGTATGATATTGGCTTGTTTCCTCCCGACTCTCTCTCTCGCTCTTAAGAACGATTTGAAAAATGGTCCATGAAATTCGATACTGTTACACGTGAGGTTAGGCACGCGCCGCTTGCTCAACTTGTTGTAGGCAGATTTAGTCGTTAAAAGTCGAAATCGATATGAACTAGCTCATAAATGTACGTCCTCTTTAGAAGAAAGAAAACGATAACCGTGTGCTCTTTGTCTCTCATTACAGATGTGCCGACACAGATGCCGCCGCTGACGCCGGGAACGAACAAGAAGTTGACCGAAGTCCTGTACGCGTCGTTTGCCTCCTGGGAAAAGGTGGTGCAGTCGTACAAAATCACCAAAGGTAAGTTCTAATTTGGGATTGATATTGACATTACCTTCGAAGTGATCCATGAAGCTAAACTTAAACTTGAATAATTTTCTTCTACATCCTTGAAATCTGTCCTGTTTGAAAGCTGAAACAGAACGAAAATATGTGTCAAAGTACAAGTCAATGATCAACTAAGACTAGTGAATCCAAACTCACGAATGCATGAATGACAAAGACGTTGTTCTATATTTTCAATTTAGAGACAAAAAATGATGTATTTTTATCATTGTTGTCAACACAATTTTGTCATCAACACAAACACAGTGATTTTTGAAGAGTTTTCACACTTCCAGAATCAAAAATGGACATTCTTGATCCTTACGTGTATATAATTAAGGTATATTTTTAATAATATAAAACGATCTCACCAATATTCCTTATCTGCTGCTAGAAAGCTCGTCCGGATGCGGGAGCGGGGCACTAAAAAACAAAAAATGTGGGAAAAAACAAAAAACTACCGACGCACAATCCATCTAAAGAAACACGACCATAACACACTAAGAAAGGGATTCCATTCACAACGCCCTACGCAAAGCACTCGGAAAACTATAGTTTCAAAATTTACTTTAGTTGAAAGAAGGAATAATTTGTAATTTTATTTCCGCGAAAATGACGCAACAAAAGCAAAACACGTCATTTTCAAAGCACGGCTTGCTGCGATCATCACACAATAATGATACATTGCATGGCAGCAAAATTTAAATTATAATGTTTCATAACATAGGATTGTTTTTTAGGGAAGAGACATAGCGCTGTAAGTATATTGCTTTGTATGCAACAAAAATAAATTCAATCATATCACATGTTGCATCTAGCGAGAAGAAACAATATTTGATTTTAACCCTCTATCATGTATATGTTTGTGCGTGTGTATGTGAGTTCGTGTGTGTGTATGTGTGTAAATAAAAGAGCTCATGTTTCTCGGCAACCGCTGGATCCAATTGGACGGAACAACCCAAATAGAAGGTAGAATGGTCCCATGGAATGTTTTCGAAATCGGCCAACCTGTTCCAGAGATATGGCCGGAACAAGTTCCGATGGGTATGGGTACCGTTTGAAGATATTATCTAAAACGTTTCAAATCTATCATGCGACACCTTTAGGCCTTTAGGGTTTGATAACACGATCAATGGTAGTTATACTGAGTGCCCAGGAGAACACTGGCCACACCGGACATGTTGCGGGTTGAACCCGGTTTACCGTTAAACCCGGTTAATTTATATCATAATTTATATATATTTGATACGATGTAAAACGGGAGCTAGTGTACTATGTTTAATCAGTGGAAATTTGGCTCACAGGCTGAATTGCACTGGTACTAGAAGGAGTTTGGAATGTGGTATCTGGAAACAGAGCACATTGGACCCTTCGTAGTTTGGTAAAGATAGATCGTATATTTCGAGGTTCTTTGGTTTATATGGCCGACAATCGGCATGAGTTTACAAACATTTTCCCTTAACACGAAAGTAAAATATAAAAGACTGAGGCACTGGGAAGGTGCTGACAAACATTAAATATATTGAACTTCCGACGTTGTAGAGAGTACGCGTTCCATCGTATTAATTGTTTTGTTATTTGATGCTTTGGTTTCTACGCTCCTTCCGTGGTGCAGTAACAATTTTAGTTTTATTCCAGCCGTATAGCACTCTTCCCGGCTGTGTTGATAAATCTACATTCAAAACTGTTTTGTCTACTAACACCTGCTCGATACTTCTTTAGAGCCGAAATGTGTACAAAGTGGCCCACTCTATAGACGGTTGTGAAAACAAATTGATAAAACCTGTTTAAGACCATAGGGATTTTGAAAATGTTCTAGTGAAAGATGTTATGACCACATGAGAACCTTCATAAAACCTTTTGGCTGCCATCAAAACCAGCATTGGGCCAAATGGCCACAGCTGTCAAACTTCACGGTGATATCATGGTTGGTTTTTGTTGCTCTGCTCTGTTCGATTCTCTACTCTTCTGATTCATTCAACAGTAAATAATATCCAAAACAAATTAAGTTTTTTCACAGCGTATCATGCTCCAAATCATATGTGCATTTAAATTCAGGGTGAATATTGGTATGATAAGAGCCGAAAATTAAGGCGCCTCGGAAATTATGCGAGTTTACAACAACAAAAAGAAAATTTAAACAAATATGTGCAATAAATTGATCATAAATTTCCTGAAAATTGATGTAATTCAATAAAGTATTCTAAAATCTAAATGCCAAAATCGGTCTTCGATCTACAGTTCATTTGCAATACATTTAAAATTTGGTGCATTATTTTTTCCACACTTCAAATATTTCTTAAATTTCAATATGGCGATTGGAAAGAATCACATTTTTGCCAAAAAGCCAACTAATCTTCATAATGACTACTATAAAACCATTTGGTCATTTGGTGACCTCACTCAATGCCAATTTGCCATGTAATGCATTTACTGAAGGCAAATGGTTCTAAAATGCTTTTTCAACTGACCATAATAAGAAAATGGGAATAAGCCGTAAAACGGCATTTCAAAACAGCATTTCACGAGTTCATAAAGTCGTAATAAAACCATTGATAGGAGTAAATGGAATTGGAGAAAACAAAGTTTTAAGATCGTTGTAAACAAGCTGTGTAGGTTCTCATACCTGACTGAAATATGAAACCCATTGGCACCTCTTAATGCCATAATAAAACCAAATTGATTTCTTGTGGCTTTTATAAAACTTTAATGAAGCTTAGTAAATTGGACGGTTTTGGCAATGTTACTTGGGATACAAGGCAACGACACTTGAAATGGGAACCTCAGCAATACATATCCGTGGTGTGGTTCATTCTTGCGTTCGTCTTGTATATGCGGGGCTAGTTCTCTTGACGGTCGTTTTGTGGTTGTGTTGTGTTGAGGGTTTAATTTGTTAGAGCGAAGAAAGGTATGGTTCCTCTGAAGAAGTGGCCAGTTGTTGATCTGGATCAAAACATACCAAATTACATTAGAATTCGAAAATAAGAGCAACAGTGGTGGCATTATATGCTCAAAACCTTATTGGCCACATCTGGGCACGTTTCGAGTACTCCCGAAGAAGTAGCCAGTGTTTTATTGGACCAAAACATGCCACGAGACACCACAAATTAGAATAAAAAATCGACAATGATTTTTCATTAGGGTCTAAGCCATTGTTTACGTTTGTCAGTTAGGCTCTAATGAAAAATATTTGTCGAAATAAATGCCCCCGATAAAGTGGCCAGGGCACGGACCGAAACCTAACATGTGACGCCTCAAATTTTATCAGGATTTAAAACTTAATGCAATGGTGATGACTTCAAGTTCCCAGAACTACAATTTTTTACTACTAGAACCCAGCTTTTTACTTGGACCAATACGTATCGCTTTTTCTCTCCTGGAAACATGAGCAAGCAATTAAAAAAAAACAAATATAATACGTAAAAAGGGTAGGATCTCACTATAGGTGAATGAATTCAGGTTTTTTATAGAACCATAATACCTTTCATTTGACGACTATTGCGTCTAATTCATAGTTCCTAAAATCCATGTTTTTCGAAACGTTGTCCAACCATATCTCCGGAATTGTTCCAAAACCTTTGAATAGAGTTCTATCGGACCGTTATACTTTTCATTTTGCGTGTTTGCGTTGAATTCAGCCTAGTTGTTACCAAAATAGTCGAAATAGTTCCGAAAATAAAAAAATTTCGGATTGTTGTCCTGCCATCCCGAACTGGTTGACCAGTTCCAGAAATGTTAAATAAGCTCTCTTGAATCATAATACCTATCATTTGACAATTTTTGTGTCTGTGTTTTTCGGAGCTTCTTCCGGCCATATCTCCGAAAACAGGTATCCAATTCCAGAAACATTTAATAAAGTTCTATGTGACCACACTACCTTCAGAATCAGATTTTTGAATCCAAAATAATTCAATAGCATTCAATGAGACCATGATACCTCTAATTTGGCACTTAATTCGGTTGAGTGGTTGCTTAGAAACATAAACAAGTTCCCAGAATCCGTGCATTTTTCCGAACCGAGATATCCGATTTCCAAACCATTCAATAGCGTTCAACGTGACCGTGATACTTTTCACTTGGTGGTTGTAGCACTCAATTCGGTTGAGTTGGTCTGAGAAACACGGCATACTTTATTGTGTCACATATATTCACAAACACAGACATACAAAAATACAGGAATTTCATGATCTCATCGAGCTGAGTCGAATATTGAACTATAGTTCTAACTATAGTTGTAACTGTATTTTTTCCAGCTATAAAATGCTAACGATATTTACTCAACCATGATCATTGAATCTTCTTGAAGGTCAAAAGACACAATGCAATAACCTGAGAGGTTCTAGGTCGTTAAAAGTTCAGAATTCAGGGTCTACAGTTGTAATTGTACTTTTTTTCGGTAGCACATAGTTACAATGTGCATTCATGAAAATATCATAACCTTGTAAAGCCGAAAAAGCTACAGTTACAATTATAGATCCTTAATTTAGCACTCCAAAACAGGTTGGATGACGTCAAACCTCCCAGATTATCTCATAATGTTGGTTTCCCTTGCATAAGATCCAATGAACATAGTTGAATACATATCGTACATTTGTATATCTGGAAAGCTACAGTTTCAATGAGAGAATCCTAAGTTATGAACTTTTTTTTTTTTGATTTTATTATAGACCTTTTAATAATTATTCGGGTCTTTAAGTTATGAACTAATGACCAGTCTGGTATGACCCAGAACATCCCAGAATTCATCATAATATCGGTTGACATTCTATAAGATCCATTGAACATGGTTCAACACAAATCGTAAATTTGCCTTGCAGTTGGAGTAAAGTATAAGAGTAACCGCTTTGGTTGAGTGATGAATGTGAACTAACGTTTATTAACAATTCTTAATTTAGCTTGCTACGATTGGATTGCAAATAGGTCGAGTTGCTTCGATTGCTCCTTCAGTTATGAGCTCCAGGACTAATCAGATGACCAAGAACAACCCAGATTATCTCATAGTGCCAGTTGACTTTTCAAAATATTCAATGAACTCTATTGAATACATATAGCTAATTTGTAAAGTAACAACTGTAGATCCTAAGTCATGAACTCAAGAATACTTTGGATGACCAAGAACATACCAGATTATATCAACATGTTTGTTGACCTTCCAAATGATTCAGTGAACAGTGGTCGAATATATGTTGTAAATTTATACAGCCAAAAAAGCTACAATTACAACTGTAGATCCTAATTTCTGAACTGCAAGACAGTTTGGACGACCTAGAACATCCCAGATTTTCTCATAATATCTGTTGATATTTCAGAAAACTAAATGAACCTTGTTGAATAGATATCGTAACTTTGCTTGTGCGGAAAAGCCTCAGGACCAACTGTAGATGCTAAGTTTCGAACTTCTTCATGTTCAGGATATTCTGGGTTGAAAATCAGGCCATACACGCATGTATTTTGCAACAAGTTTGCCGAAGATAATGTTCGTTTTTGTTCAGTGTGTGATGGTTTTATAATTTTATAATTACTCAGATCAGTAATTTGTTAGACAGCAACCACTAATTGTCGCTTTTTTCATGTTGCTGATAATGCAATGTTGCTATCGGTAGTGTGTTGCAATAATGAAAAAACGTTTATTTGTCGCTGTTACATGAAGACAAGGTCGTTGCAACATATGTGCGAATCACAACATTTTCTCACATCAAACTTGTCACTTTCCCATCATCGATACAGCATTTTGTTGTTTTGCTTCGTGTTTTGTTGTAATTCATTCAAGTTGCAACATATCATTGTTGCAGATTGAGAGAATAACGGGTGTCAAAGCTATCTTTTGTTGTTAGGTACAAAAAGAGAATCTTTGACACACTGGCCAAGACGATTGATTGGCGGTCGTCTTCCCAGACTACAAGGCTATTTCAAAGAGCTTTTTTAAAATGTTACATCACGGCTCCCGATTGCACGATGTTCTACTCGATTCACAAAAATGGTCACCCTTTTTCATGCTTAGTCCGAAACTGTACAATTAACAATGCATCAAATTCAAATTAACGGATTCGTTTTATTGTGAAACATAAGAAACGAAACATTTACTGAATTCTGGCATCGAAACGGACGCAAGCCAGAGCGACGCCACCATCTCCGGTCAGACCGACCTCGATTTCAACTGGGATGTCACGGGCTGGGGCATCCAGGGAATCATCAACCAGAGCGTAGTCGAATGCGGTTCCGGCAACGACTGGGCAGCCACCGACGAGTCCAGCTAGGCAAGCGTTCTCCAGTGCTGGGGGCAGCTCGAAACCGACATCCAAACCGGCAACGCGAGCGGTAATGTGAGCAGTGGCAGTGGCACTTCCGACTGGGCTAACGATTCCGCTGGCCACGGCATTCAGGGCCGCTCCGGCAACCAGAACGCACTCATCTCCGGAGCAGTTGTTCACGGTCAGGGTAGCCGGGGTTGGTGCGCCGTTGGGGCCTTTGAAAAGATACAAACAAATCACAGTAAGCTATGGTAGTTATGTTGCTAAGGAAACGTTGGTGAAGTGGAAACTTACAGGCACGGAAGTTGACGGCAGCCATGGCCATGGCTGGCACCAAAGCGGCAACGAAGAAGAACTTGAACATCTTGGCTAGTAGGGTGAGATCGTGCGAGTTGTTGACTACTGAGAAACGAATACTGCAATTCCGAACCGGGATCGTATTTATATCAACGCTCAGGGGGGCTAATCAATTGAAATTAGTGATTAGATAATTCGAACGTCATAACCAAAAAACTGCAATCAAAAATAGCAGTTTGATTTTATTGTTATTGACTTATCATATCAGAAAGTAGATAACTAGTACTGAGGTAGCCTGCGTTGCATCCGATTGTTGGTCGATAAGCATGCAGTGAGTTGTTTGGCAGCTGGAAGTGTGCTCCGTAAAGTCGTTCGATACTTAATCGTGATACGAGCCTAATCTCAACCAGGATCAAATCCGCTGTTTCCAACCAGTTGGTCTTTTTATTTTCAATGTTGACATTTACTCTTTGGACTATACAGACATTTATTGGGGACCTTTTTTGCGTCACCTTCGTTGTGGCGTGCAACAACCTATTATCATTATTATGATTATTTTTTTTTACAACGATTATAAGATCATGGACGAAATAAATTGACCTACCATGAGCCTAGTATGAGAACAGACGTAGGTAAAATTGATCATAGAATTCCGGTATGGTGAAAAGTTTTGAATTTGTACTCTAAACATTCAACACTAAGTCAAAGTTGTTAAGTCAATTAAGTGCTAAAAATATCCACCCTTCGCTTTAAAGTTAAAAGGCATATTTGTCGTATTACTACAAATCACACTTCATATATAGATTTGAATACAAAAATATATAATTAGAAAGATCAGCGATGAAGCTTGGAGATGTAAAAAAAGAATCCGACAGGGCCGATTTTGCCGCCATATTGATTTAATCTTTAACAAAAGTGGATTTTATCAAAGTTAGCATCCCCGGATTTGAAAAAAAAAAGTTCATGCAACAAGTTATTTGTTTACTACACTATTCGTATTAAAAACTTAAAGAAAGAAGACATTTTAAAATTTTATTTATTCTAATTCAGTGCACAAGCAAACGATAAAGATTGTTTCTTCCGCGCTTCGTAGTCTTGGATGTTTTGCGCAGTGCGTTTCTTTGGAACTTGTTTTTTTTTGTCTCGGTATAATTAGAAGAAAACAGAGTACTTTTAGTAGCGCAATAACGACAAGTTATTTATTTGCAGTTGACAGTCGTCAAGCCATTTTGCACAGCATATCTGCGTGTTCACGCACACCAACAGTCCATCAAGCAGTACATCAGTCCATCGGCACTTTTCTATCTTCAAAGGCACAACTCAAGTAACAATTTGCGTTTTAGAAGAGTTCTGAAGAGCAAGATTTAAACTTGTAGAATGCCTTAAAACCTTTATGTTACCTGTAATTTTATTCGGGAAAATCACCGTTTTAGGGCAAGAAATATTAGGGTGGTCCAAAGTATCGATTCGAATCCACACCACTCGAAAGATTTCGAGTCAGGTGCTGATACTTCTATCAAATTTTGAACTCAATTGGTTTCGAACTCGTGCTTTGATGTTTGTAGGGGAACTACTGAGGGCGAACAAAATTGTTTGTTCTATACCTCTAGTCCGTCGACACAATTCCTTATGGTAATGTTTGCTTTTTATGCTTACGAGAAACTTATCCAGCTTGCATAAATGCTTATGAGCTAGAAAGATGAGACCAAAAAGTGTGTGTGTGTGTGTGTATGTTTTTGTGTGTGTATGTGTGTGTATGTGTAGCGTATGTGTGACACCCATTGGCCAGTAATGATACGGAAGAAGTTTGGTTTACCACAATCATTCAAGTTTCCATTAGAACAGCTTCAATCAGGACTAGAGTCACAGCTCTACTGCAGATCTTGCTAACTTCAGAATGAAGTCTGCCAATTTTAGTAGGAATGCATGTGATGTGTGTGTGTCAAGCATTGCTGATGTGTGTGGACATGTAGCTCGCTCGTGTGTGAAATGTGACACTCCTAACAAGGCACGTATGTAGTATTATTTGAAAATAGGATTATTGTTGTATAGTTATAAACAGATAGATCTCACCCATGGCCCTCCTTAATGACACATCCACATCCACATATTGTATCCTGTTCATTCAAAAAAATAAAAAGTTTCGACGTTCATTCGTAATTAATTTCATGCACTCGCGACAAAATAATCGCAAAAATTAACGTTGCTTAGGTTCTTCAAAATGGAGATTGAAAATTTAAATATTTATCTATTCGTATTCAGTGCACAAGCAAACGATAAAGATTGTTTCTTCTGCACTCCGTAGAGAGAGAGAGAGGAGGGAGAGAGAGAGAGAGAGAGGAAAGAGAGAGAGAGGAAAGAGAGAGAGAGGAAAGAGAGAGAGAGGAGAGAGATAGAGAGGAAAGAGATAGAGAGGAAAGAGATAGAGTGGAGAGATAGAGAGGAGAGAGATAGAGAGGAGAGAGAGATAGAGAGGAGAGATGATAGAGAATGAGAGAGAGAGTGTGAGAGAGAGAGTGTGAGAGAGAGAGTGTGAGGGAGAGAGTGTGAGAGAGAGAGTGTGAGAGAGTGAGAGAGAGAGAGATAGGGGGGGGGGCGATCGAAAATAGCTAAGGAAAATACATGTTTGTGTTTAGAGAAACTAGTACAGAGAGTGTATAGAGCCAAAAATAAAAGAGATTGGAAATTAACAGAGAGTGGAAATGAAAAACTGAAATCAAATCAACAGAAAAATAAACTGAACAGAAAGTGAAAATCTGCAGAGAGCGAAAATGACCAGTCTGAAAGAGCTTATGAGGCGAGAGAGAGAAAGTGAAAGAAAAAGAGCAGTGTTAGAGAAAATAAGATGAGAGTGGAAAAATGAGCTGATAGAGAGAGATAAAGAGAGAGATAGAAAAGTTTGCAGGTAGTGGGGTAACGTGAACAGATAGAAAGAAAAAAAAGACATATGAAAAGGGGGAGATCAGATAGAGAGAGAAAGAGAGAGCGCGGAAATTAGCGAAGGAAGAGAGAGAGAGAAAGAAAATTAGCAGAGAGAGAGTGGAAATAAGCAAAGGAAGAGAGAGAGAGAGAGAGAAAATGAGCAGAAAGAGAGAGAGAAAAGTAGAAAAAGAGAGAAAAGGAGCAGAGGGAAAAAGTAAATGTTATCAGAGAGAAAGAGAGAAAATTAAAAATTAGTAGAAACTGAGAGGAAAAACGACTTGAGTTAAAAAATGGCCAGACAGAGGCATGATAAAGAGGGAAAGAAAACGGCCTGAGAGAGTTCAAAAACAGCCTGAGAGGGTTCAAAAACAGCCAGACAGAGGAATATAACGGCAGAGAGATAAAATGGCCAGTCAGAGAGAGAGAGAGAGAGAGAGAGAACACTGCCATTTTAACTCAGTTTTGACTCATTTTTGACTCACTTTTGTTATTACTCAAGTCACTCAAATAAAAATAGTAAATGTTACTGGGATTGATAAGTTGACAAATCAAAAACATCCATCTCGTTTGAGTCGGTGTTTTTGATTTGTTGACTTGTCAATGACTGGCCGTATAGAGAGGGACAAGGCAGCCGGGTAGAGAGAGAAACAAAATGGGTAGAGAGAGGGAAAATGGGTGTACAGAGCGAAAATGGATATAGAGAGCGAAAATGGGTGTAGAGAGCGAAAATGGATATAGAGAGCGATAATGAGTATAGAGAGCGAAAATGGGTATAGGGAGAGCGAGAGAGAGAGAAATTAGCAGGTATTGAGAGAATGTCAGACAGAGAGATAAAATAAGCAGAGAGAGGAAATATGCAGAGAAAGAGAAAATGAGCAGCTACAGAAATATCTGACATGAGCAGAGAAAATCAATTAAAAAAAATCACGAGAAAGAGGGAAAAGGAGCAGCTACAGAAAGAAAATGAGCAGAGAGAAAATCAATCGAAAAATAAACGAGACAGAGAGAGAAAATGGGCAGAGAGAGAAAGAGAGAAAATGGGTTGAGAGAGAGAGAGAAAAATGAGCAGAGAAAGAGGTCGAGTGAAAATAAGCATAGAGAGGCAATGACCATAAAGAGAGAAAATTAGCAGAGAGAAAGAGAGAGAGAGATACAGCTGAGCTTTAGAAAGAAATAACATAGACAGAACGAAGGAGAGTGAATGAGAGAAGACTCGTTTGCGGTGAAATTGAGACCGGTTTGTTAATCGATGTTAATTTGTTACTCTATCTTACGTCATTTTGAGCTGATTTCAACATGAAGTTCAATCAACATTGAAAAAACTAATCCTCAGGTTGCAAAATACTCCCGCATAATTTTATGATAAACAACAAAAGGTGTAGCGAGACCCTACCTTATTTCGAGGTTATGTTCAACTGGTCTTGGCTAATGCAACAATGATCAGTTGCTTTTTCACGTCAATGGCATGGTCAACTTACGTACAAAGAATATCGATAAAAAGAATCGATCATTGTACATTTTAAGCGATGAGGCAGAGACCGATTCTCTCTCAATTCTCTTGAACATTGGCAAACTCGGGAAAGAGGTATCTTGACGCAAACAGTTTGCACAAAATCCAGCACTGTCATCTTTAGAAGTGCAGTTATTTAAACTCTATTCCATTTCTTACAAATAGAGTCGCAAATCATGTTCAACAGTTCCACTAGTATTCTTGAACTATTATTCACCTCCGACGACCAATACGCATCGTGTTTTACTTACCAACAGCGCACACTGTGCCCTGATTTGTAACTGTACCCTCTAATACAACTATCCTCCTCTAACGATTTTTGGTTGATGTTCGCTCTCATTTTCACAATAGTTGGAGAGCAAATGTATAAGAAAGAAGGCGTGTTGCTCATAAGCAACATAGCCACATGTCAGCTCAGGTTTTTGCGTTGAGTCGTTACAACTTCTCGCTCTTTTTTCGTTTCTTCTGTTGACTAAGCACAAGATTTTTCAAACTTTTTTTTCTGATAAACACTTTGAAGCAAGAAAGCATCTATTTTGCAAGTTTTTTAAGTTTGCAGATGTGAGTAAGATTCAACGATCATGTATAGAAATACTAATGCATTATGCGGCAATTTGATTATAAACCTTATATTTTATATTCGCTGTCATAATCTAAAAGTAACTAAATTCGAGACTTTAACTCGACGCATAAATGCAGTGTTCAACTCAACAAACATTAATTTCCATGTAATCAAATTTGCATTCCGCTTTACAATTTACGATATGTTAATGCCTGCAAGGCCTCAAACGCATCTCTTTTCCTCCGATTGTAGCGATTGACCTGACCTGACGCCAAGTTCCCAGGTACCTTTCCAATTTGTTCGTCGTCGAGGAACCTAACCTCGAAAACAATACCCACGAAAAAAAAATGTATATAGATGGCATCCGTTTCGAGCTGCGTAAAGGTCTGCGTCCGAGATTCCGAGATGTTCCGATTCGAGCGAAACCTTGACTCTTCTCTTGCCGTTCTCGCTCTCGTTAGAGCTGAGGATATCTCTGACTGGCGATCAATTCCGGCTATGCAAAGTAGCAGAGGAACCCATCACAGAAAAGCAAGTGTGTGCTTCGTGGCTTTTTTTTTCTCTCCCTTTACATAATTTTAATTATTTTGCGTCTTGGAAACCCCACCCAAACACAATAATAAGATTTTAACAGTTTTTTTTTTCTTCTACTGTTTTATTAATGAAGAAGGGAACGACCTTGTCGCCTCGATGACGGTGGTGTTGCACCGACACCGAAGTAGTGGGAAACAAGTTCCTGAAAACTTCAGTTTTCAATGTCAAGATAATTGATTTCTATTGTTTTCGGTCTTTGTGAAGAGAATGTCTCCTCCGACTGCACTGCTATTTGAACGCTTGAGGTGAATCACCACGGCAACCGTGGTTAACATTATATACTTATAAGAAGAGTAGGCTACTTTGTAATTATTAATTTTTACGAGCCTTTGTGTCTGTGCGAATTTCGACGGGCAGCCGCTGGTTGTCTCATCTTGGCTTGCTGCGACTTGAACTTGAAAACCGAAAACGACAGGAAAATCAGCGCTTTATTGTCATTGCAAAAACACGCATACCGATCTGTTGAATGGTTTGTTTTAATTTTCCTTTTTCATTATTTCTATTTACAGATCCGCGACAATGGACACCGGAACATGTGATCATTTGGCTGAACTGGTCGATTATGGAGTTTTCGTTGGAAGGCGTCAACAAGGAACCGTTCTTGAAAATGAGCGGCCGAGAGATCATCAGTTTGGGTAGGGAAGGATTCCTGGCCATCGCGCCGCCCTTCACCGGTGACATTCTGTGGGAACATCTGGAAATACTGCAAAAAGGTAAGATAGGAACGGCGGGTAAACTGTAATCCATCCGATGTCCAACAAGCTGCGCTATGCGAATGCAGCTAATTCAATCAGTCATTGTTTCTTCCAAACAGTCAATTATCCAATTTCAAAGAGTGTAATTCCCCTTTTGACCCGTTTGAATGGAAATCTGGCCTACTTCGATTGAACTGCACCAGATCGAAGCAATCCATTCTTAAATTGACTCAACCCTACACTACTGATTTGTACGAGGGGTGCCCAAATTGAATCAGCTTTGACATGAATGACCGAACAACATACAACAAACTAACAACGATAAATAACAACAACAACAACAACCCATCATCATGGACGAGAGTGAGGAGGAATCACCGCGAGCGCACCGAGCAGCACAGGGTGACATGACCCTTCACTGATTTGATTATTTATTTTCATTGTTCCTATTACTGAGTTCGTCGTTCTTGCCTGCCTCTGCTGCTGCCTACTGGGTTCATCTTCAAGTTGACATCTTCTTGGACAATAGCTGCGCAAAAAAAGGGGGAATGCCGCATTCGGGTTCCCATCGCTAGATTGTAATGCAGTGGTAGTGGTAGGTGGAGATATTTTTAATAGACTTTAATACCCGAGGTTTTGATCTTTATTTCTTGTAATTGAATAATAAAGGCATTTTTATTAGAGGCGCGTTCTTTTTGCCCCGCATCTTCGTCATCGGTTGCTTCGATGATGAGCTTGATGGGGTGACATCTGGCAAAACTCTTTTAAATTGTAGTAAAAACACCCCTCTCCGAGCCTGCCAGGCGAGCAAGCAATGTTTGACGTTTGAGAAATTGACAATTCAATTGACGGGGAACGGCGGTGATTTGTTTTATAAATTTTACAATCGGACGAAACAAAAAACTCGAACAGGATCCTAGATAAGATCCCTCCGTTCGCTCGTTCGGTCGTTCGTGATCACGCTCGCTGAAATTGAAGTGAGAAAAAACCACCTTCAATTGTGCGTTGTTTGTTTTCCACCGAGGCCATTATAATTGCGATTTTGATTAAAATCGCAAACGTTCTGTCAATTGTGCAAAAATCATTCAAGTTGGGCAAAACTAGTAATTATTTTCCCTACATATACTCGGCCGGTCGGACTGTCGGCTGTGCATTGAGGAGAGAGCCCCGGCCATAAAGCGGTACCAATAAAAACCAACCGATCTGCCGGCCGTGATACACATACTTACATTACACAAACATGCACAGTAAACAGATGTATAAACGAATAACAAACGTCGTTCTGACAATTGAAAATGATTCTTAATTACTTGGCGAAATTAGCATTTCAAAGGCAGGCACGGCAGCAACGGCGCGTACATATGGATGCAATATTTGAGTTTCAACTGCTACTCGAACATGTAAAGGAAGGGAGAAATCGTTCCTTCCGAATGACCCCGCATTCTGACCAATTTAAGACTCCTCGCGCAATCGCTCTCAAGTGTCCACTCAATTTGTGTGACAACAAAAGAACCGTTTACCGAAAATAGTTCCACTGCCACCACTGCTGCATTATTGAATTATGATGTGGCTTGGCGAAGGAAAAGGACCCGCATGCTTCGGTTTTTGTGTTTTTGCAGCGACCAACGGTGCCGCCACCACGTTTTTGTCTCGGCGAAGTAATCACAGACTAGATCGAGTGAAATTGACGTTAGGGAGCTGGTTGGCAAGGTCATCGAATTGTGTGGGATTTATTGGAAAGAGGGTGACTAACGAAAAAAATAAATATCGCTGGCAACCTAGTGCTGCTCTTAAAGCGTTATCTTCGAATGCTTCAAAAGTATGATTCTTTGGGGAAGTTTGAAAGAATCCCTCAGTGCACAGTGGTCCAGAATGCGAATTTAGCTGGAAAGATACATTTTCAGCCTAAGTTTGAAGTTTTGGAGCAAAATTGTCTTCTACAAAGTTGTTTCTAATAACAAGGCACTTCTTTTGGTGTAAATGAAAATTAGAGTGGTCCTTATTCTCAGAGAAATACAATTTGTTTTATTTGCAGAAATAAAGGCATACATTGTTCGGAAAAGTTGTAGAATAAACAATTCCAAGCAACTTTGATGGTCCCGACAGAAAAAAACAGTTTTTTGCTCTAACTTTTTTATTTCAAATTTTACAACAACTTTGTTTTCATTTGGTTTTTATAACATAAAAAGATAAAAGTTTTGACGTGTAAATCTTGCCGATGCCTCTTACCGTTAGCGAGTAATTACGATTTTTTTTTATAAAATTACGCCCATTTCAAATGTGATTTTCTCAATTTAAAACAATAACGTATCTCCAGTTTTCATACATCATATGCAATAATAGAAATCCTTTCAATGCTGCTAAGAATTTTTTTTTTTGGTTGCCCCAACTAGAACCAACATTTGAAAAAGGCCTATTTTGTTTACAAAACCCATAATACCTTTTGTTTGACATTCGATAGAGACAATTTCGTCACACCAAAAGATTAAAGAATCAATGAGAAGACAAATTTGCTGACCAAAATTCGAAATAAGAAAGTTACCACAAAATAACTGATTTTTATAGGGACACCTTAAGCTACGTAAGAAAAAAATCTCTTATTCGGTCATATCAAAAGGTACAGAATAATGCTTGAAATTATTTATTCTACAACTTTTCCAGATAATGTATGCCTTTATTTCTGCAAATAAAAAAGTTCGTTTTCGATTTCTCTGAGAATAAGGACCACCCTAGTTTTCATTTACACCAAAAGAAGCGCCATGTTATTAGAGACAACTTTGTGGAAGACAATTTTGCTCCAAAACTTCAAACTTAGGCTGAAAATGTATCTTTCCAGCTAAATTCGCTTTCTGGACCACAGTGGTGGATGTGACTAGGTATTGAATAAAATCGATGGAGCTGTTTCCATGATTCTTCCTGCGTCGTCGATCATGTTCCAATTCAATTTGAAGTGTCTCTGAATCTTTTGATTCAGACTGGGAAATTGAGGCACATTTGAAGCCTTCATATATGGACTCGAGCTCATATTACGTTAAATTATTTGTTTCCTAAAACAGCTTCTCTCTGATCTTAATCGTCCAGTGAAGATGCTGAAGCAAACCGCTGAGTACCCAGTTCACGAAATCGAGTAAGAATCTCTAAGAAAAGCCATCTTTGATGGCATAAACAGTAAGAATATTTATAGGTCACTTATAACAGAGACTTCCCATGATCAAAATTCCAAACTGTTCAACGAGTAAAACCATGCACAATTCCGCAAAGCAAAAGTAACCGGAGAGATATTGGCGCGATATACCGGTGGACCGCATATCTCTTGAAAAAGATATGTTCTATCGAATGATAGAACTGTGTGAGACCATTACAATTATTTAAGACATTTTCAAGTTTTCAAATAACAAAAAATCTTTTCATTTTCTTAAATAAAATTTCATAGAATGTCAATGACAGATGTGGCAACCTACAAAAATAAGAAAACTCAAATTGGATGACCGAGAACGCCACACGATGATGATTCCGGGAACTTTTTGATCAAGGTAGCATGCATAGTTGTCTTGAAGTAAATGATTACTGAAAGATGAAAATTCTGAAAATGGAGAGGGCACAAAACATAATTGCAATTCTTACAACTGGCTGTAACATTTTTCCAAGTGGACAGAAATCATTCAAACTTACGCTCAAAAAATTCAGACCTATCCCATCGTGCTTTGGAAAAAATGCTTCAAATCCGTAACTGAACCCTGTCAAGACAACTAAAAAGGTTCAACTGTTAGTTGACTTTGGATCAAAAGCGCAGATCCGGAACTAGGCTGATCCGGGAGAAAACCAGGTTAAGGGTAATTTCACCCAAAATCCCACAATTTCAAAATTACGTCCAGAAGGTTAAGGCAAGAGCTGGATGACATCCATACAAAGTTCTGAACTTCCAAAACAGCGATTATCGGACGCAAACTGTTGCAAAGACCCTTGCCAGAAAGCTCAACATGGAAATGCTGATCACATACAATTGCTTTGTGATGGATGATGGAATATACGTCAAAGCTGATCTCCAACAAATGTGTGGAAGAAAATTTTGAAATTCGCATCGAAATACCTTATTTGGCAGGCTATTTGCACCTGTGGAAAGCGAAACGTAATGTTCGCCACAACAGGCATCGTCAACGGTGAAATTTACAAGACGGAATGTCTCCAGAAACGTTTTGCCATTTTTGGAGCAGCGCAATAAAAAACCACTATTTTTGCCGCATTCAGCTCCATGTCACTATTCTGAAAGCGCGCTGGAATGGTATGACACTAATTCGGTGCATTTTGTCCCCAAGGACATGACTCCACCAAACTGCCCTCAACTACGTAGAGTTGAAACTTATTAAGCCATGATGAAGTGGAAATTCAGAAACACCAAGGGGACAGTAAGGGACTCAAATGGCATGCGTAGGAAGTGGATAAAAAAGCTCTTATGGATGGCGTGAAGCGAATGTGTCCAAAATTTTACCAATCAACCTTCAATGATTTATCCAATATATGTGAACTGAGCTTAGTAATTGTATGAAGCTGCCTTGAAAATTTGGGTTTTACCCGATAAATACATGAGATTTTGTAGTATATGAACAGTGTTGTAATAATTTCGTGTTTTTCCTCTACTTGTTTGTAATAATCTTTCGCCTCTTTTATAGAAGAAGGTCAACTATTTTTTTTTTTCCTTTAAACTTATGAAGTTTTCGTTTGAGCCACTCCAATGATAAGATGAAGTCTTTTTCTTAAAATATACGAAAATGTTCATACAGAATCAAGCTTGGTGTGACGGCGATATCGGTTCTTCCTTTAATCGATTAAGGCCAAAGAGTTTCGTCCTATTAACATGACGCACACCTTAGAGTAAGTTTCAAAATATGTTGTAAGAGGCCAGATATTCACGGCGTACCACAAGGGAGTGTATTAGGGCCCCTTTTATTCATTCTTTACATTAAGGACATGCAAGGTGCCTTTAATGAGGCCGTTTCACACTTGACCGCAGATTTGTGTTCTCTAAGTAGATGGTTCAAGTACAAACCTAAGTAAAACTAAATTAAGGGCAATTTCGCGGAAACGAGTAATTGAAGACGATTTTGTTAAAACTGATGATGAGAAAGTTGATCGCCGGCTCGAGATTAAATATTTTTGTGTGATTATTGATAATAGCTTAAAATATGATTCTCACATTGACGAGCGAATGTCACCAAGAAAATAGCCAAAAAGTATGAAAATATCCGTGATATTCCTTATGACAATTTTTCAGGGTATGTCCTCTAGATATTTGTATGGCCTTCTTATGCGATCTTTCTATCAAGAGATTTCGTATAGGTCATCTTAGCTTACTTCAAATTTTTCTTTGAACTTTCCCCTTCCTATTTTTTTGTAACTCACAGACTTCTTCAGTGTCGAGTACTCCTTCTTCAGGTCAATGCTCATCCTCAAAACATTTCTATAGTCAGGAGCAGTTTTTGTCAACACCTTTCTATTATTACTGTGTATTACTGTGGACATTCTCTAGATTCCCCTTTCTACTTTCTAGTACTCTTTTCTGTAAGCTCAATCAACATCTAATTCAAAGATCTTCCTGATCTACTAATATACTTCCTTCCACTAAAGAAGAAGATTCTCCCGAGGACTTCTTGGGACTTCCTTCAGGTACCAGACCGTTGTGAGGACTTTTTCCGGATGCTTTCTTGTAAATTTTGAACGACCTGCTAATCGTTTTAAGATCTACCTGTCGTCTTTCAGGATTTGCTGTTGGCTCCCGCCAATATTTTACCGTAATTTGCTTCCAGAGCTGCAGCCCACGGATCTATAAACGCATCCGATTTGGTTCTGTGGAATTTATTTGGCTTTATTTACTTCTAGAGTTGCCTTTGCGTTGTTTCCAGCTACAATGAAATTGTTCCAATCATTTACATCTGTTGTGTTTTGCTTATGTGGAAGCTTTCCTATTTTTTTTTATCGGGAACAACTTTTTCTACGGCTTCTATAAATCTTTTCTAAGGCCTTCTTATGACCTTCTTGTGACTTCGTGGAGCTAATATTTCCGTTTTCCTACGGTTTTTTTTTTCAACCTTTCAGTAAGTTTACTCAAGAGATGCTAAGAGAATTCCTATTAATTATGGATTTCAAAATTTTGTCGTTGGATTTCCCCCAGATTTTTCTTGAACCGCCTCACGTCTTCCAAACAATTCTTTTCTGTGGTTTCCTCATATCAGACTTTTTGATAAATATTTAGAGACTTTTGCTACCGTTCTTCTAATGGAATCGCTTTAGATGGTATTTTGCGGGTTCTTACAAATCTTCTTTGAGACTTTTCTGTGCCAGTTATCGCATAATCAAAATCATGTAGTGTCCCTCCAAATCATCATTTTCTTTACTTTTAGTTATTCCAGGGAGTTTTTTTAACCATTCAATACAATGATTTTTTGTAATAATTTCCTTCAAACCCCCTTTATACCTTCCTGGGTGTATTAGACGAATTTTGAGCAAATTTCTTCCTATGTCTTCCAATGAATCAGTTTAGTCTTTAGAATTTGTCGAGTTTTATTTTTAAAGACGACTGAAGCGGCGTCAAACCTTTGTTCATAGCCTTTTTATGAAGTTTCTTCAGATTTTGCTCCTCCGATTTTTCATACGAACTTGTTCTAGATTTGGCAGTGCCCTTCCATCAAATCAAAATCTTAAGGAGTACCTTCAGATCGATCTTTACGAATTGGAATTTATTTTAAGCCTTCGAGACTCATTTTCTTCATTTTTTGTTTTGGACATTCTCCAGATCTCCATCAGACTTCCTCAAATCTTATGAAGGATTATTCGATATCAATTTTCAGTTTTGTTCCGTATTAACGTGACTTTCAGCTTGATGCTGGTTCGTCACGCTTTGTAGACGATCTGAACTCTGTATATCGAACCCATCAACACATGGGTCGGGACCAACGGTTTTACTTCCTTCCCGAATGAAGACGTGATCAGAGATTATTCGTCTCAGAAAATCCCAACGACGCCGATAAGAATTCATACCAGACAGACTTGGGTGAGTGGCAATCATACCACCGGCGTGGATTCCTGTGATTTCTTTACTCCGGACCACCTCTTCCATCATATAATTCCTAATCTTCGAATGTGGAATCCATATATCCACCGGTGGAGACCGCCCTATATGTCTTAGATTACTCACCTAATGCTAAGACGTCCGTTCTCGGTAATACTTGGGATGTGTAAGGGGACGACTGACGGTATCGAGTCATGTGGTGATCTGTGAGGGCTGTTGCCTTGTTGACTCAGATGACCGCCCATGCTCCTACGATCTTTTCGATCATGTATGAGCATTGCCGATTCGCATCTCTAATCATAGGGTGATCACGAGCCCTAAAAATCCCCCTTCTCCACTCGAGAAAAATGAAAAAAAGATATGATCCGACAACCTGGACGAATTCGGAATACATCCAAGGGACGCTGTACAATAAAGTAATGAACCTGTTCCGGAGGCAACAGAAAATCAACGCTTACTCCATGACCGCATAACCAAGATAGAGACGATGATGGCTGAGTTCATTCGTTCAGTGGGAAAAACTACACTGAGTGTTAGCCTAAACAGGGTTCATCAGCAATCCACTCCTGAACTTGGCTGGGGCTACCCAGGTGGATGTGCCACGTCAGGGTTACCCATCAACCTACCCCTAAACTTAGTTGGAGCTACTCTGGAAGAGGAGTATCGTGCGAAGAAGTGGCGCATAGACCATTTAAGGGCCATACAGATATTCGTTGGGAAATACCTTCTTTCCCGAATATGTACCAGTCAACAAACTCTAGGAAACTTGGAAGCGGTACTTAGCGAACTTTGAGACCGCTGCTTCGCTAGCCAACGCCAACGATCCCGCTCGCCTTTCCCAAATACTATTCCTATCTTTTGGGGAACAACTACAAGGAATAATTAGAGCGAAATCTCCGACTGGACCTGACTAACCCAAAATGCTACGCTACTATGGTCAAGAACATCGACGCGCATCTCCGATCGATGATCGATACCTCAGCTAAGTTCAAGGCATTTTCGAACATGCAACAGGCCAAAGGCGAGTCTTTAGAGACGTTTCACGATCCAGCCCGTGTGATCACGACAGATGCGCTCGCACTCAACTCCTCAAAGGTTTGGCGAATAAAGACTTGGCGAAAGCTGGTCATAGGCTTAATCACGATACCATTTACGTCGTACAATCCGACAGAGCAGTCACTGGTTCCAGCAGCCTCGAGAACCCGTCAACGAGCGGCCTAGGCACCTTCAAAGTACATTGTAGCGGACCGGTTGAAAAGGTCAATAAACGGAAAAACGAATACCAAGACAAAACTCTCATCAGCGACAGACGCCGTACCCCAACAGGCCCTTTCAAGTCGCTGCGCAAGCTCCTACGATCATGTATGAGCATTGCCGATTCACATCTCTAATCTTAGGGTGACCACGAGCCCAACACAGGTATCTTTCATATTTGCCACTGTCCTTCCTCAGAATCAAAATCGAATCAATTTACAGTAGATGATCATCTCGGGTTTCTTAAGTATTCCCTTTTAAGTAGACAATTCTCCTTCAGAAACGTTTTGGACCTCTAGAGTGCCATTAAAATTCCTTCATTCTTGAAGACACCTGCGATCTATTCCTGATCTTTATTGAACTTCCTTCATATCGACAGTTCTTAGCAACAGACAAATCCTTGAGCCAAATTGCAAAATCAGTCTCCAAACCTTTCTACAACGCAACTTAATTCAGCCTCAGGTTTGGGTTGGAAAGTTTCAACAAGCATTCGACAATCAAAAGACTTCAATAATAACCGAATTCATGGCCTTCTTCCCTCTAACTCTTTCCCCCATTGCAATCACCGTCAAAGCAAGCTCTGACAAACGCCCAACCATCATTCATAGGCTCTCACACTCCTCTTGAATGAACAACCAAAACAAAAATCATCCATAACCGGGCAGCGGCAATTGAATCACTGCTGCCTGTCGAACTTCAAAATCCTTCTTCTTTAGAATAACCCAGAGATAGGGGCCCACTCGATCCAATTTACAGGGCGCGTAAACGCAATTTGGACATCGTCGTTGGATGGAAATCGAATCAATTTCTTCAATTTCAATTTGCCGAATTTTTCCTTTTTCCCTACTTGCAGATTGTGAGAAAGCCCTGCTGGACGGTAGTGCGTCGGTAGCAGCAGCCGTCACCAGCGCCCTGTACGGTGGTGGCGCTGGAGCCGGCAGTGGCGATTGTGGCTCGACGGGTGGGGCCAGCAGTGGCGTCAGCGAAATCAGCGAGTACAACAGCGCCCTCCAGCGGCTAAGCAGCCAACAGCACCAGCAGGAGCAACAGTTTAGCGGTAGCAACTCGACGTCCACCGGTGGCGGAGGAGGTGGCCGTAGCGCCGGTGGCAGCAGTGCTGCCAGCAATTCCAACAATAGTAGTGGTGAGTAGACAGATTTTCGATTGATCTTAGGCGGCGTGGGGCGGGTATTTCGAAAGCCACCCAGAACGGGTTCCGACGGCGAAAAGAAGGGAAAATCGACATATAATTAGTTACATAAAGTGTGTTATGTGCGCAGACCCACACACACACACACATGCCGGGGGAAAAAAGGCAGAGATTGGCGCGGGACCAAGAGCCATATAATTTCGATATATTAACTAAAACAAAACGAAACCTGAAATACCGTAGGTGAGGCGTTGTAGTCAAATATCGAGGTGAGGTGGAAGAAGTGAGAAATGTTTCGTAACAGTTGGTCTTCCATTTCCATCGATCTCGGGCTCCGGTCCAGGCGGCGTGTATCATTGACTAGTCGCTTTTTGTGGGAGAAACAGCCTTTTGCGCCCTGTAATAAAGGTTCCCGCGTACTCTAAAATACAACTAGGAGGGGGGAACGGTGGGCGGTTCGCTCTTACTACTCGATTGCCTAGAGAGGTATCAATTTTAGTTCATGGGCCTTTCGTAGTTAAATGTATTAGTTTTCGGTATCGGGTTATTAATTACTTGATAGCAGGTCACGGCAATCTAGTAGCCAGAGTTGCACGTGTTTTACATAGTTGACAATTTGACAGCCTGCTGAGTTCCACTGGTTCCGATCCAACGCAATTGTCTGCGAAGGATTGTGTGCAGTGTATGTAAAAATGGAAACCCAGTTCAAATTCACGGTCGAGTTGAGTTCGGAACAAAGGTTCCCTCTTCCCAGACAACACACACCAACAATTGCCAGGTCCATTCCAGCAGTCAGTGTTTGGAAACAAAAAATAGCCATTTCGAGACTCTTTTTTTTCGGGGAAAGGGTGTAATCGACCTCCCTCACTACGTGAATTGGTTATCCCTCGGATCGTTGCTTCGTTCGAATTCGATAATGACCCTCGTGTGCGCTACCTTACCTGCCCAGACACTCGAGACCCGAGGAGGGAACACTGTCCGCTCGCTCCCTCTCGATTGTGTTTCTGTTGTTGCCGTTGTTCATTCATCACTGAAAACAACGCTTGCTTGGATCACGCGAAGCGAGCAAAATGTTGAATGAAAATCACTTGATTGCTAGGTTTTCGGGCTGCCTTCTGCGATCGAATGGAAATCAATTTTCGTTTGTTGGTATTATCGTCATCATCGTTCGGCCGATCTCGGCGAGACGAGAGGGCGCACGATGACATGGCAGATTCTTCCGTAAAATAGCTTTTTTTTTCATTCGAGGTTAGGGTTCAGGTGAAACTCGTCGCTTGCGGAGGTGGGTCGCCGGCGGCCATCTTTGAATCAATGTTTAGTGTGTGGTCAGTCAGTCAGTTAGTCAGTCACATATAGCAACCCGCACCGGGCAGCAAGTCGCTCTCTAAAGTACTTATTTTAATTTTCATGATGATGATGATCAACCAGCGTTGACCAGTAGTTGAGTTGGCTGGCTGGCTACGACGGACGCGTTTTCGCTCCGCGCTCGGTTCGTGATGGCGATTTCCAGCGATGATAACAGCGATTTAAATGAATGAGACTCTAAACGTGAATGAATGAATGTAACTGCCTCGCACACACTGACTCACATGGATATGTGCGTTTTCGCATGAATGGAGCTCGGCTTGGTGGGTTCGTTGCTGGGCGCGGCGGGATCTGTCAGGGGGAAATATGATAACGCGCGCCTACTGCGCGTTAATGAATTGAATGCACTCGTCGGTCGCCGCAATGGATCTCAGAGTCGAGAAGATGGTTGTTTAATAATATAATCCAGTAGGCCGAGGATGATGACGATGATGATGTTGGAAATTGCCGCTTGATGGAACCGTTGTGACACGTTTCGCAAGAGTAAATTTGAAGCGTTGCTTCGATAATGACAGTATGGGTCAAGATTTGCTAGGAAATGCATACAATGTTTGCGCTCGCCCTCCCCCGGGTTGACAGTTGACGGGTTGATGGATGCGCATCGAGGCAGGCCTTGCCATTTCATTCATTAATTTCCTATTCAGTGAACGGAAAACTGTAATGATAATGGCGTTACATTGGCAGGTGAAATTGGATGTCTCTATTTCGATTGAGGGAATGAGGTAGAGGGAGCTTCAATCTTGGGGTTGGAACTTTGGTGATTTGAAGTCAGGTTGTTTCAGAGAGTATTATTTTGCATTCTAAACATCATTTCCATTTTATTTTTATAGCTTCAAGACTGTTCAATTTTCGGCATTTCGTTAATCTGAGATCCAGGACACGAATCTTATAGTTGGAGGTCCTTGAATACCACCCTTGGAATTTATTTAATTCAAGAATTGAGATTTATTTTTGAATCTCGAATGTTTGTTGAATCTTGAGGTCTGTTTAATTCAATATTGGGGAGAGAAATTTCAGACTCGTGTTTTTCATCATTTATGTAAAGCATTTAGGTGAATGCTACATGAGCAAAAACGAATGCCTACTAAAATTGGGATCCGTTGAAGAACGACGAATCGTTGAAATTCATACAAAAGAGGCCTCCAGAAAAAAAAATCATACCTTGGAATTCTTTGTCTCGTTAAAAACCAGGCTTGTAGACCGTCGAACCAGTCTCAAAACATAACACAACTAAACCTAATTCAGTCTTAGCTTTCGATTGAATAGTTTCAATAAGCATTTGACGTTCAATCGCCTGATATAATATCCGAATTTAATTCAACTCCTTTCCCCACATCACCCTTGGAATTTGTTCAATTCAAGAAGTAATTTGTGTTAAATCTCGGATTTGACTTGGCTTGGCTTTGTTGAATCTTAAGATCTGATTATATCAATATTGAGGAGAGCAATTTTAGACTTGGGATTTGTATCACGTATGTAAAGCATTTAGGTGAATCTTATATGTACTTGAATGAGTTTCCCGTTGAATGCCTTATTAAATTGGGATTCATTGAATCCCAGACATGAGGATCGTTGAATCCCAAACCTGGTTTTTTGAATCTTGCTTTGAGTATTTTGAAATTCTTCCCTTGGAATTCTCGGTCTCGTTAAATACAATCCTTGTGCATCGTTAAATCTTGTACTTTAGATTCATTGCATTATATACTTCGGATTTTTTGAATGCATCCCTACCCAAGTAATATTGCAAAAACCATCCAGATGTATTAAGTTTTATTCAAATTTTATTAATGCCACTAGAATTAAATTTGGTTTTATAATGGCAAAAAGAGGTGCCAATAGGAATCACATTTTTGTCAGGTTTATGAGATCTTAAACAACGATTTACAACGATCTTAAAACCTTATTTTCTCAAGTTCCTTCTACTTCTAGCAAAGGTTTCGTTTTGACTTTTTGAACTTATAAAATGCTGTTTTGAAATGCCGTTTTAGGACGCGTTCATATTATCTCATTATGGTCCGTTGAAAAATGCATTTTAAAACCATTTTGCCTCTAGTGAATGCAATAAACGGCGAATTGGCATTGACAGAAATCACCATAAACAACTACTCAAGTAGGCGTTTCTAAATAATTTTTGTTTTTAGGGGAGTTTTAGAGACCCTCGTGATCCATAACAAAAATATGTAGGGTTAAGCACTATTTCGGCCTAAAATGATGCTCTTCGTCTTGGCCAAATTATCTGAAACTTGGTTGAAAGATTCTACGTATAAAAGGACTTATTTTAGTCGAGTTCCGGAGAAGTTGGCCGCAAATTTTAAATATAATGCAAATCAGAGACCAATTTCAGTATTCTTTTAGATATCCTTATTGAATTCCATCAATTTTCAAGAAGTTCGTGAAAAATTTAACGAATAGATTAGTTTTTTTTTTATTGTAAACTTGCAGAATGTCCAATTCGCATTGGTTTTCGGCTCTTATCGTGCCAATATTCATCATAAAATTAATCTGTTTTGGATATTTTGCTATCAAACCTTTCCGCAAAACTAGAAATTTTTGCTTAGATATTATTTGCTGCTAAATGAATCAGTGGAGCTGAGAATCGTAGGACAACATAAGCCAAACACGATAACACAGTGAAGTTTGATAGCTGTGGCCATTTGGCTCAATGCTGGTTTTCATGGCAGCCAATAGGTTTTATGAAAGTTCTCAAGTGATCATACTGAACATGTTCAAAATCTTTATGGCTTAATCAAGGTTTTATCAACTTGTTTTCACAACCGTCTTTAGAGTGGGCCACTTTGTACAGATTTCGACTTTCAAGAAGCATAGTGGAAGTGTTGGTAGACAAAACAGTTTTGAATGCAGTTTCTCAACAAAGCCAGGAGGAGTGCTATACGGCTGGAATAAAACTAAAATTGTTACTTGTGATTGCAGTACACTTTTGGCAAGTCAGTTGTTATAACTTGTTTTCAACTTATTTTAAACAAAATCGACTTGCCGCAACCATCTTTAACGGTTATCTGAGATTTGTGATTCGTCAAATTTTAGACTAGAATTCGTTGAATCCTAGGCTTGGGGGATTCAATTGTTAATTTCTTGGAACTCTCCGCAATTCCACCAGAAATATAGCAATAATCGAGGCATATTATTACATCATTTCGAAACATTGGCTTTTAGATGTTTTGTTTGAATAAGTTCTCGAGATCATTTTTAACATTGATTCTTTCCAAACTAGATCAATTCCTGCACAGTTCCTTGCCAAGTGTCGTTCCATCTCAGATTCGGATTCCGTAGAATCTAATATTCTCTTTTTTGTATATTGTATATCCTGATCTGTTGAATCACAGATTCCTTAATTGCTTCGTGAATCTCAGACTAGATATTCTGTAGATTCAAAAAAAAAACTACAAGGGACAGCCGAAAGCTTGTCATGAAGCTGGTTTACTTGGCCACGGATTTGGTTCGCTCGGGAATGGCGTGCTTGGCCAGCTCTCCCGGCAGCATCAGTCCGGCAGAAAAACGACCGCTCGAATGATGACGATGTTAATGTCGCTATTCTCCATGTATACTCTATAAGACGACAATACACAGTCCCTGAATATACACACATACACACCCAAACCGGTTAGCCTATGACTCTTTCGTCGTTAGTTGATTAGTAGAACGATTGTAATTGGAAAACTAGGAAAAATTAAATTAACAATTCACTTGATCACTTTAAAACAAACTAAATCACTTTTCCAAACTATTATCAGTAAACGTGAGAAAATTCCTTCAAATTTCAACAGAAAAAGCTTATCCATTGATAGGCTTATTTTGTATGCGATTTACAACCTCTTTTCAGTTGTCTTTTTCTTGACTTGACGACGCTTCACATTTAATCATTTTTCAATGGTAAAATGTTTAAAATTAATATTTCTCATATCGAATCGACGCGTAGCAAGTGTCCTTATCTAATGATGCTAAAGTTTTGGAAATCTGTCGTGAAATGACTGAGTTATTAACGTTCAAAGTCTAACCATATTTCGTGACGCTCCAACTTTTCACTCTCGCAACGTGTACCCCAGTATTGAAAACACAGACGTAGTCCTGCGTCAAAATGATTCGTTAGATTTTTTTTTTCAATCATTCATTTGTACAGGCACAATTGAATCAACTTCACAGAGCCTAGTTTTCATATTTATATACATCATTCATCTTGAAGAAAAAGTTAGGGTTATAGAACCGATTACTCGCGGCCGTCTTGAGGACTCGTTAGATATCAAATTCAAGATTCGATAAGTTCTAGACAAGGAATTTGTTGAATTTGAAGTTTTTGGAGAAATCCTGAACCCAAAACTTCCAGACTGAAAGTCCCGCTCAATTCAAGATCAAGATTCGTTGCATCACAAAATCAGATCCAGAGATTTTGTAAGTTTACTGTTTACTGCACTGCAAGAAGTGGTTATGGCTTCTGAGTGCGAGTTTGGCATAATAGCGGCAATTTTTGGATTCAACCAACCTTCACTTTAAGGATTCAAAAAGTTGTGCATCTGGTATTTAACATTCAAAACATAAATCATGGATTAGACAGTTCCTACAAAGGGAATTCAACGAATCTTGAATCAACAACTCAACGAATTCAGAAACTGATATTCTACTACACTGGAATCTAGGAATGAAAGAAAATCTCCACCACAATAGCAAATTTTCACCGCCACTTCACAAGTTTGAAGGTACAACTTCAAAGATTCAAAAACAGCAAAAATGTCGAGATTCGTTGAATTTCAGTTTTGTGAATTGCTTGTAAATTTTGAGACTAGGTTATTGAAACATCTTAGATGAAGAACTCGTTAAATCCCAGGCTCGAAATGGTACCCATCATGACCTATTTGCACTGCAACATTGATTTTTTTAAAGCACCAATCAAAGAAACTTCAAAAATAGCACATGCTATCCTTCAAGTTGTACCTTTAATAATGTGAAGTTGCGGTGCAAATCGGCTATTAGGGTGACAATTTTCTTTCAATCCTAGACTCCAGTGACGTGGAATCCAAGCTTCTGAATTCGTTGAGTTGTTGATTCAAGATTCATTGAATTTCCTTTTTAAGAACTGTCCAATCCATGATTTATGTTTTGAATGTTACACTGAAAATTTATTTTCGTAAATTAGCTCGTTTCGCAAACAAAGAATTTGTACATAAAATTGTACGAAACATTCATATTTCTTTTCATCTAACAAAATGCTATAATTACACCTTTTTGTGCAATGCACAAAATGAATTTCGTGAAGACCAGCTAATTGCGGCTTCTCTTCGTTCGTTCTCATAAATTTTAATGTTCCTGCTGGGATGGGCGGGAATCATTAATTTATCCCAAAATAGAAATTAAAACACTGTCGGGAGTTAGTACCTCATGCCCATTAATGAAGTACTCTCACAAGTCAATATGGTTTAGTGAGATCAAACACGAACTCAACAACACCTCTTCCTAAATATTCAGGATCGAACTTTATGTCAGAAACAAATAAAACGCTGAACTCACACCTCCTCGTGGTTGCACCCTTTTTAAATTATATTTTGAGTGGATATAGTAGATCTGTCAGTCGTTCATGGAACAACCAGAGAGACGTTTCTTTTAAATGTGTGACAAATTATTCGTAGCGCTTTGTAGTGTTTTCGTACAATGAACGAATGTTCTCTCTGTGTCAACAAATGCTTCGTGCTTTTGATAGTTGTGCGTGCGTTAAATACGAAGGTGGCGTCTTAAAATGTACAAATCAGCTTCGCTGCAGAAAACAACGAATAGATTTGTTAGACCTACCTTCGATTTTGTAATATACATGAAATTTAATTCTCAGTGTATATACCAGAAGCCTCAGAACTTTTTAAATCCTTAAAATAAAGGTTGACAGAATCCAAAAATTTACATGTGATTTTTTTAAACTTTCTTCGATTTGTGTCTTTAAAAAAATCAAAGTAACAATACAAATCCCAGAATTCTAAACTCGTAACAGTAGAACGGAATTGCATCGCTTTGCGTTCCAAAGTGCATACAAACCATCCCGTTAAAACCGACTTCCTTCGCGACCATGTCCAACTTTCCCACGGTTGCAGCCTCGCTCCGGATTCTAATTTTTCATGCAAATCACCTTCTCTTTCGCACGACAAACCACCTCGTAAGAGCCCACCGTAAGTATGTCTTAATCGACACCGGAGATCGATAAACGCGTGCACACGGCGCAGAGTTTCCGATTTGCGTACAATCGACAGTGCCGTCCGTCCAAACCAGTTATTCGGATGTAATCCAAGTCAATCCCGTTGATGTTGTTGTGGCTGCTGACGAGGACCAGTTTTCGATTCATATTTCCGTTCACGCTCACTCGAAAATGACATTAACTGCAAAGCATAATCTCGCTTAAGAGTCCATCGTCGGTGCTTCTCTCGCGCCGTCATTAATTTTAATACGTGCTTCCTCGGAACCTAGCAGGCCCTGCCGCAGCGTTCGTCTTCGCTGTCATGGTGATAACTGTTCCAAATTCAGAAAGGTAGAACGGCTGATCGCAGTAAGCGTCGTTGAGTGTGGAGAAATGGGAAAAGAATCAATAAATTTTTCGGTTTTCGGTCACCCAATTTTGGTAAACCTTTTACGTAAAACCAAGTGCGCAATTGCAGCTTCCGGAGTTAATGAAAGAAAAAAACAAAGGAAAAAAGGCAGACTTCATGAAACAAATTGAAGGCATTAACCACTTTACACTGACGACAACGACGACGACGGCTATGGACCGTTGCCTGCAATTATGCTAATATCCCGCCATGGGTTTGCAGTGAGGAGACTGGCGGTAGAGCAGGAGGTACTGTGTGTGTGCCACTAATTCACTTACACTTTACTTATGACCATACTCAGCGCAGAGAGGAAATATATATATCAGAATCATTAAAACAAGGTGGTGATAGTGTGTAGTTTTATAATCTCCTGCCCTGCTTCCGGCCGGGGCCGGACCCAGGCCAACGAAACCGTGAGATTTTATCTTACTCACAAGCAACCAGTTCCCGGCAATCGGTGACGGAGCAAAGTTGTCAACTGTCACCAGTCCGCCGCCATATTGGTTCCTTTCTTATCAGTGCCGATCGAACATGTGTTTCGCTGTGGTTGCTGCCAAGCGACGACATAAATCTAAGCATGGAAAACAAAACACCCTTTCGTTGGGTGATAAAATCAACCAGAAGCCCAAAGCAAAGAGGAGAAGAAAGAAGGATCACATCTTAATCTGTGGGAAATGTAAACAAACGAAATTGACTCGCAGGAGGCGGAGTGGAACGACTCACAGCGGTGGTGAACATTTATCATCGCATCCCTGTCTGCGACTTGGGTGATCGGCTTTCCTGGAAGCCGATCTTCACCAGATCGGTTCCGATTTCCCAGCACAGCCAAAAGAGGTGTGATGCATCGGAATTGAACTGCGAGATCAATTTGACAGTTGACAGATTTTTTGACAGAATTTGACAGAACATGAAATTTCACACATTACTGCTTCACTAAAAGCTCACCACATGAAGCGCAGCACTAGCAAATTAGCAACAGCACCCGAATCGAAGTGAAAACGGAAAATACACTTTTCACGCCGCACTGAGCATCCAACTCTTGCGCCCTCTCTTGTTGGTGTGTTTGTGTTGTTGTTACTATTGTTGCAGCAGCACTGTTCTGGCAGCAATGTTTCACCGCCAACGCCTACTACGATTACCACTACTATGCACGATTGCAGCGTCGTCGTCGTCGTCGTCCGCTTGGATGCTCCCTGTGCCCCCTCTTCAATGTATGGGTCTAGGTGTACTTACTTTCTGCTGCTGCTGGTGGCTGACCGTTGTTTGAACCGCTTTGTTTTTGTTTTGGTCGGCTCCACCGGCAGGCGATGGACCTACTTGTGCTGCGAACCGTGCCATTGATTGCGAGCGTGTGTGTTGGTACGATTGCCGAAACCCCCTCAGCCCGGCCGTGGTCGTCGTAGTCGAATGCGTCACCGTTGGTGGCGTTCGGACAATGAAACACACACGGCGGGTTGTGAATATCGGTAGAACATGATGGGGTTCGTGTTTGGTTTACTTGTGTTGGGTGTCACTTCTTGGACTCTGATTGGGACCGATTGTCCTCCTCAAACGGTTTTTTTTTTATATCAACTAATGGTATTTTCCCTTTCGTTTTCGGGTACCAAGGCGGGGAAATATTCAACAAGTATCTATCCCTACTAGGGTTGGACTCTTTTTTCCGGTTTTCTTCGGGAGAAACGGAGGGTGAATGCAAGGTCTAAATCAAATCAACCGTCCCGATGACAGCGAAAACATTTGGATAAAATCAGGAGGGTAATTTCGTTAGGCCTGTTAGCGTTTGATGTTTTCTTCGCCGTAAATTGAAGCCCAAATGGAGGGAGAGAAAAAAAAACAGAAGGGATGAATCCCTTTTTAAAACCGGTCGCACGTGTTTTTAGTATCTTGCAAATTTCTACGACAAAGCGAAGGAATTTACTAACTAGGAAGGGGAAACAGCCGTTACCTGTCATATTCGCGTCGCCATCTTGGATGAGTCAGTGCTACGTTTTGGGTGCCATCTTTGAGTCCCTATTGTTCTCAAAGAAAATCTAGCTGTCTGCGATTCCCGACAACGTCGACGACGACGACCAGCCGATCCGGTTGAGTTGTTTCCGTGTAATATTTTTTCGCGACGGTGACTATGAGAACAAAGTAGGCGTTGGACGGTGAAATTCCGCGCGGCAATGTTCGCCAAAGGCGTGACCCGAGGACGCTCGGTCGGTTGGTTTGATTTGAGAAAATTGCACATGCGCTCTTGCCCCCAAGCAGCTGAATAAATAATGCACTGAACCAATCAAATTTCAAAATGGCGGTAACTTAGCCTTCAAATTTTGCACCCATCCGCTGCAACGACGGCGATGATGACAAGCAGTGGCCACTAAAATTTACGACTAACCTTAACCTCGTTCGGCATGGAGTTTTCTTCACCATCGCTGCTGCCTCCGCCACGGTTTAGTGATAATGTGGCTTTATTTTCGCGCACGCGTGAGCTATTGCATCACGCTTAAAATAAGTGAAAAAAAAAATATCGAATTGAGGTCCGTGTGTGAATTTGTTCAATGGCCGTCCAAGACGTCACCTTGTCGACCTTTTGTGCCTGCTGGTAAAACGAAGACAATCTTCTATGTTTTTCGGTCTTCTTGAATGGAATTTTGCGGGGAGAAAAACAAAGCGTCCGCCGTCACGCTAGATGGCGCTCGAAAACGAAATCCAAAAGCAACCAACGGCGGCGGCTGCAACGGAGTGCAGCAAAACGAAACCGAAAAAAAATGTGTAACATTGAACTAAAACACAAAATAAAAATTGTATACACAATCATAACCTACAAAATTAATTATCATAAATTATGACAGATGAAGACGGGCAACGGGTCGGATTTGGCAACACCTTGACTAACCATTGGTCGGTTGCTATAGGCTTCTTCTGGGTTTTTTTTCTGTCTTCTTTTTCTTTATAATATTATTAAACGGTACAGCGGGGGGACTAGATCTGATTTAAAATTGTAATGACCAACTGCCATCGAAGTCGAGAGTGAGCTAAGCGATGCATTTGCTTCGCCTACTAGACCAGGGAAAATTAAAACAAATATTGACCAAATGATTGGTTGGTGGTGGTGGTGGTGGTCGTGAAGTCGAAATGTGCAAGCGATAGGTATACACTCGTATTGTGCCAGGTTCGTTTTGAAGTGCGTCGCGGTCACGCGCCGTTACGCATCGTGGTTTTCGTGGTAAGGAAACGCCGCAGAACTGTATGATGGTGGTTTGTTTTCTGGATTTTGTGGTCATTTGTTGGGGATTCAATAGGCAAATTTTGTTTGTGAAAAACTACATGAAGTGGTCGATAAATGTTTGGATGTGTTGAATTTTCTGGAATTTAGCATAGAGAAAATTTGGGCAGATTGAAAAAAGTGCCTTTCATTGTTTTGTTTTATTTGATATGAAAAATATTATGACCTTCAAGAAAAGAGTTATATTGACATGTGCCAGCTCTACGCGCGGGGTTTCTCCTGCAAGAAGATTCTTAGTTTTCGAGGAATTCGTTCTTTCGACAATGTTGTCAGCGAAGCAAATGAATTGACTGGATTTATTCATAATCTCACCCTGCATGCCAGATGTTGTCCGTCTCAAAACGAGTCCGGAAATGATATCTTCACACATTATTGAACATCATCCATCATTGCCTTGATCAGTTTAGTCAGTTTCCCGGAAAAAATTGCCTTGAAATTGGTGAATAGGCGTAGGAACTTGATATTCGCGACTCTTTTGGAGGATCTGACACAACGTAAAGATTTGGTCTGTTGTCGGTCACCTGTCCATGAAACCGGCTTGATAACTTCCTACAAACCTGCTTTCTGGTGGCGATCGACGGCGGAAGATGATCTGGGAAAGCACTTTGTACACCGAGTTTAGGATAGGGTTCGTTTGTACAGTTGAAGATTGTAGTTCTCACATTCCAGTTTGTCACTCTTTTTTAATATTAGGAATATATAACTCTCTGTTTCCACTCCTGCGGTAGCTATTTTGTATCCCAGACAGTGACTATAAGTCGGGGCAAATAATTTTCCAACTTATCCGGGCCCATTTTTATAAGTTCCGCTCCGATACTATCCTTTCCAGAGGCCTTGTTGTTCTTAAGCTGTGTGATGGCATCCTCAAATACGCTTATCGTGGGAGTTGGCACATCTCTCTCGTCCGCCGTTCCGATGAAGTCATTTCCTACTGTCTTGATGTTCCGTCTCTGTATCATTCGCATGTTTATGGCAGTGCTGCTTTCTCCTTTCGGCAAAGCCATTGTAGTGAGTTCCTCTTCTAGAACTTTTGCGTTTCTTGAAAACGATACAGCTGCGCCATTTCTTTGCATTTCAGCTCCTCCAAATATTAGTTTGCCAAATATGAGTTTGCTGTCTTCGCTTCTGTTTGTACCGCTCCATGGTTTTGACGGCTTCCTTTCTGCACCATCATCGGCCGCGCTGCATTTTTCTCGTCTAAAACCGACTGACACTCCTTGTTGGACCTGTCGTTCCGTCGATTTCTATCCCAAACCCAATGGTTCGTTCTGCTACGTTGTTAATGGCTGCTTTGACACTACTTCAGCAGTCTTTAAGAGGGACTTGGATTAGCTCTGCCTCGCCCGGCAACACTGCTTCTAGGCTTTACGCGTAATTAGTTGCGACTTCAGTCATTTCAGAATATTCTATTTACTTGAATGAAAATGCATGGAATTCGTGGCATCTTTTTAAAACTTATTGAAAATTCTACGAACCTTCGGAATTTCTATAAAGTTTGCGAAAGTTCTATGCGTTTAACACGGTTATTTTCAATACACTTATTGAATGTTCAAATAACGTCGAAAAACTATCATACACTTGAACAAATTTTAGTAAAGTAAGTTCTTTATAGCTTTGTAAACTTATCGTAAATTAACCATCTTTTTCAAAGCTTTGTGAACTTCCGTGTAGTGCAACAAACTTTGTTGAATTTATATTTACTTTTTGAATGTTGTATGTACTTGTATGATATTTCTATTAACTTTTTGAATATTCTATTCACTTGTATATTGTTCAGTGAAATTTTTTGGAGGTTAAATGAAGTTTTTGAAAATTATATGCCCTTTTCGGAAGTTCTATAAACTTTACAAATGTTCTATGCACTCGGAATATAATCCATTCGTTTATTTAACTTGTTAGAAGATTTTTGAAAGTCTTATTTACTTTTTGGAACTTTCATTAATATTAGTTTTGACTACAAATACTTTGGATTGCTTGAAATTTATTGAAATTTTCGAGAAGTATTTAGAAAGTGTTTATCTACTTCTCAGAAGTTATATTAACTTTAATAACTTAATATTTTTATAAATTCCAAAATATTTGAACCCTATCTTTCCATTCATCGGAAGTTATAAGGACTTTTTTAAAAACTTAAACACTTCTTGGGTCTGAAAAAACTTATGATCCTTTTGACGGTATGAGTAACTATGATCCTTTTGACGGTCTGAAATACAACGTAATTCGGAAGTTATAATAGAAGTTTTTCGAACTTGTATAAAATTCAGTTTATTACCGAAAGTTCTGTTTTCAGCAATTATATAAAATATATCAGATATTTGAAAGTCTGCATTCATTGATTGAAACTTAATTAAGCTTTTAATTGAGCCAATTAATAAACGTTTCAAAAAGTAAATAAGACTTTCAAACAGCTTCTGGTGAGCTGTTTCACTATGTCATTGTATTTCAAGTGCATAGAATATTAACAAATATTAAAATTTTCGAGAAGCATTTAGATAATTCAAAATTCTATTGAATGCGTTAACTAATTGTTTTTATAGATTCGAAACTATTTTAATTCTTACTTTCCAAGAACTAAGAGCTTTTTGAATTACTCAATCACTTCTTGATTTTTCAAAAAACGAATTGATATTCTTTTTAATTGGTTAAAATACAACGAAATTCGGAAGTTATTATCAAAGTTCTGTGCGCTTTTATAAAGTTCAATCAATTGCTAAAAGTTCTATTGCCAACAATTACATTGAACTTATCAGATATTCTTAGCGCTGTTTAAAAGTCTCATAAACTGGTTGAAACTTTATCAAAATCTTTAGAAGTTCTAGCATTCTTTTGGCCGTCCTTAAAACTGGTTTGAAATTGAATTCAATCAACTTGTTGAACTCGCAGAAGTTTCTAAGATTTTTTCCGTAGTGTCTATATATTTGAAAAAAAGGTGGGTTAACTTGTTGAATATTCCATGACTGTGTTGGTCGTTCAATAAAATTTATGAAAGTTCAAATAACTACTTGACATAAACTTGTTATATTGAAGAAGCTTTTTCGATTTATTATGAATGCGAATAAAATAATGCCATCCTTAAAAGCTGCTAGGTAGAGTGTTGTAACCGGAAACTCGTTTGAAGTTTTATAAACCTATTGGAAATTGTATGTACTGTATGACCCTGTCTGAAGTTCCATGAAGTTTTGAAATGCTCTGAATGTTTTATTTAAAAATTCAACGGAATTCATCAATAAATGTTTTGAACTTATTGAATATTTTTTAAATTGTAGAGTTTTATAGAATTTGTATGATTTCGTAAAAAGTTCAGTAACCTGGTTGAAAATTAAACGAACATCTAAGCAGAGCTATGTACTTATTGAAAGTTTAATTAACACTAAAACTTCATTAAAAGGTAAACTTCATTCAAATTTCTAGAATGTCTTGGGAAATTGTTTGAAGTTTTGCGATCTCTTTGAATCTTCTATATTTTTTTTGGACGGCAATAAAACTCAAAGAAGGTCAAATTCCAACGAGTGAATGGAAATTTATACTAGCTATAGAAACTAGAAAAAGTTTTCATAAAAGTTCAAAACCCTTCTATATGAACTTTTATCTTTTTTTTCTTCTTATCTCATGTCATATATAATCTAATTTAATGCAAACACAGCCCAAGAAAGAATCCTGGAAATAATTTGGTTAGATGACGTCCAATTAATTTTGGCTAATATTGATGCTTGCAGCATATCAAAGCGACCAAGCCTACTGCGTTGCATTAATCGCAAAGATCATGCTGTAAAATGCGTTGAATTCAAATGAATAGATCCGGACCACTACGCATTTTGTAAATCTATCGGGGAGAAAGGATGCGTACCGCACCACATGCTCCTTAGAATATTAGGTGTAAATGTTTAAAAATATATTGGAATGATCTCACCCAATCAGCATCAAATTAAAAGACGTCATATCGATACCCGTAACGGTTTCACGCAACACGTGCACACTTTGAAAAATTTACAGTATTCGGTAATTTACTTTACTCCCCAGGTTTTGTTCAAGGTTCATTAAACGTTCAGGGAAGAATTCAATGCTTTAATATTTGAACGCTTCAACATATAAAAATAACAATGACAATTTGCAGAAGTATCAATAAAGTTGTAAAACTTTTTTAAAACTTCTTAAGACTTTATTGGAGATGTGTAAACCACGGAAAAAGAAGTTTATTCAATACAAAAAAAAAACTTCACATCATTTTATCCTACTGGATCCTACTAGAAGTTCAGAAAACTTATCAGATAATCAAGAATTGAAGATTTTGTGTTGACTGTAGTGGATCCAATATTATTTTCAAAGAACTGTTAATGATTTCTACTTACTTGAATCGAGTCATTGAAAAAAAAACTCCGGAATTTTTTAAAAGTTCAACAATTTTAAAAGATTTAAGTTAAAAAAAAAAAGATTCATTTTTATAAGCGTGGAAGCAATTTTTCTGAAGGGATACTATCGAGTCTTGCTGATATTCAACGACTATTGTCTTGTGAATCAGGATTTTTAACGAAGACATGTGCCGTTCGACATCTGTTGACAAGTTTGCCCCTCCATTTTTTGAAATTTACTTAATTCTAATACCTAAATAAAATTGTTTATTATTAAACTTAATTAATATTTAGAAATGAAGGCGAAGGAAAGCGAATAAACATTTTCTTTATTAAAGTCAATTCTGGAAAAACGTCAGATAATTATATTAGTTTTCAAAAAGATGTAGTAAATGAGCTTAACTTAATCATCGAATGGTTTGAAGTTTTCAAAAAAATTCAAGAAGTCTTTTATACTGCTCTGAGAATTAAAACGAAAATGCGTTTCAAGACTTGAGTGCATTACATGATTTTAACAAACTCCAGCACTTTAAAAAAAATTATCTACCGTATGCATTACCAACAATGGACTAATTTAGCTACAAAAGATAATTGAACGGAACAAAGATTCTTTAAATTCTATGTTTATTGAGCTTCTAGCTTTCAGAAAAGTAAATGAATAAGGCTCTCAAAACAATATATTCTCTAGAAAGCGAGTTTACTTTATTATGGTGAAATAACCGTTCCTTAACTTGCTCTCAAATAAAATATTCCCGCCACCCATATTCCTCACACAAATTTTTGACAAAAAACCCTCAATACAAACAAATGCAGACATTTTTCAATGTTCCTTATAGACATTTTGAAAAACTTATGGCATCCCTGGTTTAGTGTCCATGCCACCTCCCTCCAAGCGAAGCGTTGGCTTTCTTTAGTCGAATTTACACGACTTCGACTAGAATCCCGATTGATAACCATTGACAGGTAACCCCTCTCATACCCACAAAGAAAGCCCCGAACGCACCGTGACCGGATGCGAGTTGAGATATTATTTTCGCATATCTTCTCCCGGTCCGTTCTTCTTCGTTCGTATAATTAGCTGTTCTTCGCGACCCACAATTTGTCTACTCGCCTAAAAACCAAAATAAAAAACCGTCGCCTATGAGTGAGTCATGTAAGTTCACTCAAACGTCAACTTTTTTTTTTATTTACCTCTGTTTCGGTAACGCGCAGCAGTTGCATTCTCAAATTTGACTTGCAAATGTCGCTTGCCCAACGATGATGGCGGCGACGGCGGCGGTGGTGGCGGTTACTAAAGTCTCACCTCCAACGAAAGTAAATAGAAGAAAACAAAACCAGTTCAAAGCCTGCTTCGATTGTTTTTTTCACTCATTTACCGATTCGCGATTAGAACAAGCGGCCCGTCGTCGGCCCGGGGCAAGTCAAATGTCAAATTTTCCATCATGGCGCGAAAGAATCGAAACCATATCGCGAAAGCAAGCGTTCGCTTGCCAGGGTGATGTGTGAGTTGGTGTAGTAGAAATTATTAAGTTATGAGACATTCTTTTGTTTCTCGATGGTCACGTCGTGGTGCGAGACTATTTTGAATATAAATTGTGTCTGTTGCATTTTTAATAGTTCTTTATGTCTGCCTGCTGCTGCTGCTGCGACAGTGAGGGAAGGGATTAAGAAGTCATAGGAGGCCAAGAATGAAATATTGACAGGGGTCGAATACCTTCGGGAAGGACAGGACAGAGCGCGCTCCGATCGGAGAAAAAGAACACTATCATTAAAAATATGCTACATCCGATTTGTCTTCCTCGACTATGTGCGATCGAGCGAGGTTTTACGTTTCACTCATCAACGCTGGGAAGTTGTGATCCATCCATAAAACAACCGAACTAACCAATAGAAGAGATATATAAGAAAGGAAGGACCGGATGCTGGTCGAGCACAGCCGAAAAGTGGCCCTCGCTCGCTTGGTCATATGTTGCGGTTTTCTCACCTGATGGCTTCTGTTTTCGTGTGTGAGTGTCGTTCTGTCATCAACGTTACGAGCGGTCGGGGGAAGGTTGGAAGGTCCTCTCAAATTACCTCTCTTCCGACCGAGCAGCTTGCCATCATCTGATCCACACACATAGAAAGGGAGCGAGAGCTATCTTAATTTACGTTATTGCCGGTCGCGCGTACGAGTAAACAAACCGCCCTGTTCCTCGCATAACGGTCTCCACTTCCGGACCTGAGGAGACTCGCCACACGCCTAGTGGGTTCGCGCTCCGGTTGGAACCGATTCTTCTCCAGCATACAAATTATGCAAATTTGATCAAATCACGGGTGGCGTAGTGGCCGGCGCCTAATCCCATTGGACAGCCCCAAATTGATACCTTTTTCCTACTTTCGCGGTCAAATTGTCGAAGCTGACGCTTCCGAGCTCGAAATTCCCGGCGATAATCGCGCGACACAGCGCAAATGGCAAACTTCCGATGACGGATCGCGATGGGAGAACACTCACAAGCTGTCCTTCTATTCTTCACAGCCGAAGGTCTTTTATCTATAATGAATATTCAATTAAATTGTTTACTCTTTTTCAACTACTTGTTGTACCCGTTTTTTCGCCCATTCTTTCGCCGATTACTTCTTGGTTGTGGTTCGTCCGCGGAATTGCTAGCTCCGAAGAAGAAAACCATCAACCGAACAAGAAGTGCCAAGCGCACTGAACGCCGATGACGGAAGATGGCGAAGCAGAAGGGCCAAGAGCGGATGTTGGAAATTAAACGCCGCGCGCACATACAAACCTAACCTCGCCGTGTCTCCTCTCGTCTCTACTGGGGATGGGTGCCTACGTGCCCAATGCGTAGAGGATGCGATGACGCGACGCGCTCAATTGGGATGTAAACACCAGTAGCTAGTCCCGCCCGAGAAGAGTGCGCCCATCCAGGCAGGCAGATGAGTCTATTCTAAATCGGAAGAAGATCGGTCACAGCAGGCCAGGGCCTCTACCGCAGCGCGAATCGCGATTGACATTTTCATTTTCTCACGCACTGTCAAGCCGCCAGACGGAGGAGGAGGCTGGGCAAGATGGGTGCGTACGCGCGGTCAATCGACTTTTACTTCCTCTTGAACGAAGTGGGCCGCATTCTTCCGGTGCTCATGACGACCACGGCGACGACGGGATGGTTCAATTAATTAGCTAGCAATTTAATTATTTTGGAACGACGAACGCAGCAATCGATGAGCCGGGGTTCCGATCTAGTTTTCTGTTTCTGCCAATGAGGCGAGAAATTGCGATTTAATGGCTTCTTCTCCGTCTCCAGTGCAGTACTAGTGACTGCGACTGAGATTCGGAGGTCGAAGAAGTGGAGTTATTAAATTACATGAGGACCACGACTTCCGGTCCATCTGCGCCCCGCCGTACCTGTTATTATCCCGTGAAGGAATCGATGCTACTTCCGGTGTGGTGCGAAACGCTCTGGACGGACACCGGAGAAGCCATTGTGTCACATTGTCTTGTTGGCCAGCACCGTGCGTCATTGTATCGCACAATCAAAGCAAGTCGGTGAATTGAGCTCCCGAGAAGGAGTAAGGATCGGAAACAACCGTATGGAATTAATAATGATGATGATGATGATGATGATGACGGCGACGGCGGCGATGTTACTCGATCCTTTTCGAGGGGTTCTCGGTCGTCGGTCGCTGGTCCTTTCCTGCTAGAGCGAGACGGAGAGTGCGTGTAATTATACATGGAAATAATAATAATACGGCTCATGGATTTCGGGATCGCTCTCGCTATGACAGAAGCACCTCGTCGGTGCGGGGACGCGAAAGAAGATAGTAGGCAGAGGAAAACAGGAGAAGACACTTGCGTACCTCTCGATTTGATGGAAGTTTAGATGGAGGTTAGAACGGAAATGAAACCAGATACTTGTGTGTACTTTACACACATTTTTTTTTCGTTGTCGTCGTCTCCGTTGTTAACGTTCGGGGACGTAAATCCGAATACCATGGAAATGGTACTTAACAACCTGAAAGTTGGTTTGTGTTTTGCGCAACTCTAATGAGATTAGACGACGACGACGACGACGGTTGAGCGCAACTGTCACAGTGCAATCAGTGCGTTCGGATCGGTTTCGGATCGCAGCTGAGCACGTGTAATTGATCGCAACCGGAAATGCGTTGCGATCTAATGATCGCTTGATCAACTATCAAAAGCGTTGGACAAAAAAAAATAATCGGAGATTCGTTCCAACAAGATGGCGACGCCACCACAGGACAATGGAAGCGCGCCCGGTGCGGCTGCGCACGTGTTCAATTGTTTTCGGTTTTACTCCCATCTGGCTCTGTGCAATTACGCGCGCAGGTTCTTTCGGAGTAGCTGCGCAACTCCGGCTTGATGGAAAAATTGAACAATTTTCAGAAATGCGCTCAATTGAAGCGTGCGCAAGAACCAAGCTGTACCACACACATTCTCGCCATTGCCTACTTTGCCTTTCTGCCGTTCTTCGATCGACGCAAGAACGCAGCGTACACTTTGTGTGTACAGACCGAAAAAAAAACATAGGTACATTTGCTTTCTTTCTCGTTTTTGTATTTCTCGCTTCTCGCCTCTCTATTCTCTTATTCAAATGAATTAAATCGTTAATAATGACAACATCCGGTCGGGTTGTGCTGCTGTTGTTGCTCTTTCTGCTACTTGCCCTCCCGCTTGTTAGTGTGTATTTTTTTTTCGCCTGACTTACCCGATGATGGCTGATGGCGATCATCTCTCCCACAACATTTCAACTCTTGTCTCGGATTCCCCGCTCGGCGAGAGTGAGATGTGCTCACTTTCTAGAATTTGAAAGCAATTTTCCTATACCCAAATTGTTTTCAGATTGTTTGGGGTAATAATTCGCTCCTCCGCGCTTGCTTTACCACTCCAGTCCCGCGGTGGGTTTGCCAGCAAGAGCCAGACCAAGTCAACGCCAAAACGTAAATGAAAAACAACCGAAAAATGCTTTTAACAAGTTAGTTTTGTTGTTTTTTTGCCTTCCTTCGAGGCAATTTTTGTTTTTTTTTTTGTTTTTCGTTTCCAATATTTCCAATATTGGATCGTGTGCACTTGCGCGGCGACTGTTGTGGACTCCTACGCCTGCTGAGGTGCGCGAGAAATTTGAGTGAAGCAACCTTCCGTTGACATTTACTCCCGCCATGCACGTCTAAGCTGAAACTGATCGTTTCGAATGTAAAACAAATGCAACGCGGAGCAGGGTGCTACTTTTAAATCGCCTGAGGCCATTTCTCATAACCTCGTACGCGGCGCGGTCCAATCTCGTCTACCTTCTTGTCTTTTGTTGATTGGTTGGTGAGGGTTTCTTTTTTTTTTTGCAAAGCCATATGCAAGATAAGAAGGAAGCATGAATCATGCCAGGCATTGAATAGAGCAGACGTGGAAAAAAATAGATATAGTTATACATATATCTCTCTTTCGATTTGGACTCGTTTGACTGGTTGTGTTTGAGTGGTTCTTGGGTAGGGCCTTTTTGTTGATGTTGTTGTTGTTGTCGTGTAAAATTTATTAGCTAGTAATGAAAGGTGGTGCCGAGCGAAAACAGAAGAAAAAAAACTAGTTGATATTTAATTTACACTCTCTGTATTCGGGTAAAATTGTGAATGGTTCCGGTCGAAAGGTTTCCTGTTGAATCTAGGTAAATTACGAAAGGAACCTTGCCGTATTGTTACTTTTTACTGACAAACGAAAAAGGGAATTGAGCGTTTTTGGATGTCACTAATTGTGTGGAACATTCGATGCGGTGGAAACCGATGGAGGTAAGCTCGAATTTTGCTCAATTTTCGAAGTTATGTGGAGCCATTTTTGGACGAATATTAATCGACGCGGATTTGCATGTTCGGTAAGATCTGGGGCGGATTTCAACGGATGAGTTTTGAGTTGAACTAACTTTCAATTTTTCATAATTGTCGTTGGAAAAGGTCGAATGTAGTTTCACAGCCAGTTTCGCTGAAATTGCGGATGTACAAATTATTCGTATGAAAAAAGTATGGCTTAATATTTAAAAAAATAATTGTATAACAGTGTAAATTTGTAACAAATAAAACTTCTCTGATAAATAGACTGGTCCGTTGTAGGCGTGATAATATATCCTGTTTTTTGGCAGGTGTGCTTGGGATTATTATCATATTGAAAGATAAATCCGTAACCGATCAAACCAATTCGAGATGGAATGGCACTGAAATTGCACTTGCATAATACTTTATAAGTGTTCCTTCCGATTTTGACCAGTTTTTCGGCACCATCGTAGCTGAAATAACCCCAGACCATCACGGAGCCTCCGTCATATTTAGCTGGCTGCGTACTACATTGGTGATTATATCGCTCATCTTCGAAATTTCACTGATCTTCTGACCATTCTTTATATGTTCGAGCAAACAATAATCTTTTCCGCTTGTTTTGTTTTAGTAGAAGTGATTTTTTGCCGTAGAGTACTACGTCTTTGTTTTCTATACTTGGGTACAATTTAATTGCGATCGTCACGAAAAGTGACCAGATTTTGATCGTTTAATATCCCAGTCATTTGTCAACAGATTCTCAAAATTTTAGCACCAATCGATCGGAAATATTTCAACGTTCAAATGTTGATTCCGCATCACAAACTGTTGAAAAACTCATAAGTCCTAAGCCTTGTCTTGAAAAGTATATTAAACCATTCAGGACTAAGACCCCAAAACGAAAATGGGTGTATACAATCACAAACCGAATAAAAGTGTACACTGTCTTGGGCAAATTTGTTCTTCATCAATTCTTCCGTCTAGGGAATATAAAAATAAACCTATGAGTTTAAGGCCTAATTGACCTTAAACGTACCTACATCCTGAAGAAGTTCAGGAAGAAAAATAAATGCCTTATTAATAGTATAAAGCGTTGTTTTAGAATTTGGTGCATATATTTTGGTAATATACGTTAAATATGTTTTGTTGCAGTTGCACCAGGTGCAACAGAAGCTTTATGGGCTATGCAAAGCTACGCTGTGTATTGAAAGATATTCATTGAATATCATGCAAGACTAACAGACACTGTGAGATAATCTTCCAGGTTATCCAAACTATCCTGGAATTCAAAACAGAGCTGTAGCTTTATCAACCAAACAAAGTAACAATATGTATTTGACAAGATGCTTAGAAGCGGACCGGAAGATTTGGTAGCTCATCAAATCTTCCGATCCGCTTCTAAGCATCTTACTACCAATTTAACTGAATCTTCTCTTCCAATTTACGTGAGTGAACAGATAGAATGAGATATCCAGGAATGTCCTAGGTCACCAAAACTGCCCTTGAATTCGGAAGTAAGGATCTACAGTCGTAACATTAGCTTTATAACCCATGAAACCTATGCATGCAAACACATTCAGAGAATCTTCTGTAAGGTCATCAATCATTATCGAATTATCTTGGGATGTACAAGCCATAAAAACTGACTTAACTTCAGAACTTGAGATGTACAGAAGTAACTGTAGCCTTTTGGGCTATACATAGCTACGATAAATAATCAAACATAGTCTTTGAATATTCTGAAACGTCCACAGACATTATAGGATAATCTTGTTAGTTTTAGATCATTCAAATCTTAAGGTCTACAATTGTAACAGTACCTTTATGGGTTTTGAAAGTTAAGTTAGTTTGTTTGGCATGCATATCCCAAGATTATCTTATAATAGCTGTTGGTCTTCCGGTGCATTCATTGAATATGTTTGAAGATATTTAATAACATTATAAAGCGGATAAAGCTACTGTTACAATTGTTGATCTTAGGTTCTGAACTCCAGAACAGTTAGGACAACCTAGCACATCTTAAAAAAATATATCCTCCTTTTTTCAATCATTTCTATGTTATTGGACATCGATTTAATCAGAACACACCAAGATTAACACTTCTAAGAGTTAGTGTGCATGAAGTTCAAGCTTCGCTAAGTTGGAGTTCTCGTTGAAATGTTGTGCTGTATAATAAACCAAAAGAAGCACAATAATTACTGGAGAATCCAATATGTTCCTTATCGTACTCTCAGCAACAGTGAAGTTGAATAGGTATTGCATGCTTAAATCTTAGAAACACTACACAAGGTTGAAAAATATATCCCTTTGAAATAATGTTTTTTTTTGTGAACTTTTAAGCAGCTGCGAAGTTTTCAAGAAGTTCCATGAAATCAAAATTGCACGACTTCCTTATGGATGCTTGAGGAACTAGCTCCCACGATTGCGCTTTACAGCGTCATCAGTCTCCAATTTCTCGGCAAAACAAATGTGCAGAACAGTTGTCCAAAACTAGAACTGCTCGCATAGGGAGATCGTTTTCTATTGAAAACTTTCGAACCTGTAGCACAAAATGTTCGAAAAAACATGTTTTGGTTCGTTGGGCGCATAGATGCTAGAAAGATTAGTTTATGCTCATTTTGCCTGTGGGTGGACTTTTGGCATTTGAACCAAATGTCTGGCAATAATTTGCGAAGGTTATAGCGCATTATTTCGCTCACTGAATTTGAGATTCAATTTTAAAATTTAAAGAATAATACATTTAGTTATAAGTGATATAATAGTCTAATAATACAATTCAAAGAACAGTCCACGCTAATCCATCCAAAACCATGAATGAGGGACCGGGTAAAAATAAGAGTCCATAGATGCATTTCGTACCTTCTGGCAACGTTGCTTCTATTGATGTCGAAGCTCATACCACCACCCGGGGGAGACTTGGTCCTATACCAAATGATTCCATTATCTCCAATCCGCTCAACCAATCGCAATGTTGTGTGATATAGTGGACGGATTATTATAATTTGAGGTAACTCAATGCAGACTTCCAAATTTGGCAGGCAATCGGCGGAGACTCACCTGGTACCTCACAGTAAAATGTCTAGAGGTGGACAGGAAGATTTGATGAGCTACTTCCCCCAAGAATCTTCAAGGCAACTTATCTGTAACTAAACTTTCGAAATACTTACCAATGTTTTCTTGGATGTTCGCAATATTGTTCATTATTTTTAAGGAATGAAGACATGGCCAACGGATTTCAGATTAAGGTCAACCACGGTAAAGCAACTACGAAATACCACAGGTCTTGCAAGGTCAAACTCAACGCATGATCATATGCTGACTGATTCCGTCAATTAACTTAAATTTTAGTTAAAAGTCTGCTGACTCTTCGATGTCCGGTAGCCAGAACCTGGTTCTGAAAACTAGACTTGTATAAGGACTGAACATTTTCCTGTCTCGATAATTTTGTCTAACGCCAACGGAAAGTACAACAAGCCAAAGCAGAGTCTGTCCAAAAAGTCTGCCGAATTTCCCCATTCTCTGCTAGGCAGTACATGGTTACTCTACTGGACACAAAGTTGAGATGGGTTTCACTCAATTTAGTCAACAATAAAGTCACTGAAATTGGAATTCTCAAGTCGACTACTCGAAAATATCCATCTGGTTGATGAGGTTGATTTGACGAATTGATAATCCCAAATAGATTTACTTAAATTTGAGTGACTCGACTTTTGAAGAAGTTGAGCCAAAATGAGCGCCAAAAGGTGGGGATGGTAAAAACTGGAATAGGCACCAGAACAAGAAAGCGGTCCTCCCTCTTAAATTGAAGCTTAATTACGTAGCAAATAGCAACTCGTACAGGAGATCCATGTTTTCTAAACAGGAAGTTTCGTGTTCAAAGCGTTTCTCGTTTCTGTTGGTGGCACTGAAATGCTCTTTAACTTGATTCTCACCTCGGAAGATTTTAGATTTTCTCCGAAAGATTTCAAAACTTGTTACGGACGATCCCTAGCAGCACACTTGCTGCAAATAAGTCGAATTAACTTAAAGGTGACCTAATTAGGTCACAATCAAGTTGCTGCAACTAAATATGACGGTTTGGTGTTGCTTTGGATCCAGTTTCAGAACTCCTATTCTATTGACCATAGAAAGTAGAGAACCTTAGCAATGTGTATATGGAAGAGGCTGGTTTGGTAATTGTTCTGGTTGTTTTCGATGTCGGGTAGCCAGAACCTGATTCTGAAAAGTAGATTTATACCAAGCAGAATCTATCCCAAAAAGTCTGCCAAATCACGCCATTTCCAGCTAGGTAATACACGAGACGTTTGGTCAAAAATGAAGTCAATTTGGTCAAAAAGAAAGTGACTGAAATAGGAATTCATGATTCGACAATTGAAAAATATCCTTCTGATTCATGATGTTTATTTGACGAGTTCCAAACCTCAAATAGATTGACTCAAATTTAAGTAACTCGACTTTTGAGACAACAGAACAAACAAAACAAGGATGATGCCCTCTCGTTTGAATCGAAGCTCATTTACCTAGCAATGCTATCGGACATTAGATCCAGTTTTTTCGATACAAGCAGCTTTATTTTCAAAAGTCCAATTTTCTATTGATAACATTGAAATGCTTTTTAACATAATTCTCGACTCGGCATTTTTTTTTATTTTCACTGAAACACTTAAAACTTGTTTTTGACGATCCGTAGGCCAGTTTTAAAATCCTATTCTGTTCTTGAAGACATCTGTATGTCAAAGTCATCACATTGTTTACACTAACTGTGTATCTATAATTTGGTAAACGCTTAGTTCAGTCGGTAAAGGCGCGGCTCCAAAGCAACACGCTGGAAGTGGCTGGGTTCGATTTCCGGTCGTGTCTAGGATTTTTTGTAAAGGAATTGTTCTTGCCACACAATCATACTAATGCAAAAATTGTACCTGGCATCGAAAGCTCTTAATTACTAACTGTGGAAGTGCATTCAAAACCCTAAGTTGAGAGCAAGCAATAAGCTTGAAACGCTATGAAAGAAAGAAGAAATGTATCTATTAATAGTGTATTGTGGTGCTCCACGAATAAAGCAGTCGATGGTAGTTGGAAGAGAGTTCAACTCATCAACAAACGATGAGCGCCAAAATTAGTGCAACTGCTGTGAGCTATCCTTCCTCTGATTGACTTCAACAAATCAACATCTGGTCTATCAAAAACGGATATGAATAACGACTACTACGCAACTTTGCCTACACGTCTTCAAGGAACAGTATAGGATGTCCTAACAACCAGGTCACACAATTGATTGAAAAAAAAAACGCTTCATGTAACTGGTGGATGTCTCGAGGAATGGAAAAAAGAGCGACATATATGCAACACAGAATTTCCATCTTTATTCAAACTACTTCAATCAGGTGATAATCAAATAATCAAACAAAAAGGAACGCACTCACCAAACCAACCGAAAAATGCTTTTCTCCAATGCGGTTCCCTGAAATGGTTCGCCAGCAGCTCCGCAGTAAATAAACTTGATCCGCGTTATCTTGAAACAATATGGAATCACTTTTTTTTCGAAAATGTACTGTCAAATCTACAGCCAATGTTAGAAAAAGAAATTCACAGTGAAAACTGACTGCCAGTGCCTACAAATTTGAATGCATCCACTATTATCCTCAAACAGATCCTAATGTTTTCGAACTCTTAGCTTAGATTAGCTTGACTGACTGCATGTTTCAATGGTTGCTACTTCGCGATTGATCAGAATCAGTGAAATTGCACAATGAATCAACTGAATGGGGTTGGAAGTAACCGACCCATCTTACTGTACACGTGTCAGTGATTCAGTTTCTTTAATAATCAATAACGGTACCGGTCACGTCCTTGAAATCAGGAGGGAATAGGGAAGGAATGTTGGTGCGACGTTTGCTCTTCATCCCCACAAATGTTGTAGGAAGGGATTTTTTTAATGTTATTAGGGTAAGGCTCGGTGGACCAGGATTCACCTTGATAAGTAGTGTGATCACATGTATGATTCATAATCGATAGTAAACTCGTGTCGCCGAACAATAGATAACCGAAACAAAACGAAACGCACCATGTCCAATAACAAAATAGTGCGCAATAAAGCATCGAAACATACGTTCACGATCGATGCTCGAAGTAAACTCTTTTTCGTAAACTTTCAATTTTTTCAACCGCACTTCACAAACCACGTCACTGCTGCAACTTATATCGGCAGCAATCAAGTAGAAGCTTCTGAAGGACAATCAACTCTAATTCATGCAAAACAACAATTTAGGGACGTGGTGAAAACAAGAGTCCTTAGATGAATTTTGTGCATTATGGCAACTTTATGCTTTCATTCATATCTAAGCCCATCGGTTTAGCACCAACCGGGAGAGACTTGGTCCAATACCCAACAATTTCATTATCTCCAATCCGCTCAACCAGGCGCAATGTTTTGTGATACGGATTATTATAATTTGAAATAACTCAATGCAGATGTCTTCCAAATTTGACAGATCGATAGGCAATTGGTGGAGACCCACCTGGGACCTCATAGCAAGATGCTTAGAGGCGAACCAGAAGATTTAATGAGCTACCTCCCCCTTCAATCCGATCCTAAAATTTTCGAACGAGGCAAAATCCGCTACTTGGAATTTCTCCCAAACTGTAAGCGAATTTCCTGTTTTTTTTATGCCTTACAAAATACGAATAGTGATGCAAATCTACCATATCAACGGTCATTTGTAAACTATATCATATTTCACCTCAAAGAGCTGTTTGAAAATGATTCCCGAGACTTTCGAAGTGAACCTAAAGACCGGATTTTCTGGAAATGGAATCCTTTAATTATAAAAAAATAGAGAGGGCTTGCTGGCAATAATAGGAAAAATTACTTTCCCCATAGTTATTTCCATATAGCTTTTAATGGTTTATGCGTTCAGAATTTCTGACCAAATTAGTTCAAATTTCGAAAGTCTGATCAAGGCGCGAGTATTGTGGAGTGAACATTTGAATATATACGTTAATCATGGATTTAAGTAACTTGCCTGCATTTTCGAAAAAAAATCCTGAAATTCCCTTAGTTTTACACTCCGAAATGGACTAATTAGTCTGACTGAATGGTGGTCATTCCACTTTACAAAAGTGTAAAAATGGATCGAATACCATCCAAGAGTCCGAATTCAAACACTGTGTTCTGAAGTTCTCTGAACGATCAAAAATTTGCATTAATTGCTGTGCTCCCTTCCAATAATTGCTTCTACCAGGCTCCCAGCTTGTTCCTCGAAAAAAAAGAGAGCAATCAAATCGTCCAATTTCCCTATAAGTTCCTCCAATTGCCCGATAGGAACCCTTCACTTCTGAAGAGCGCTCATTGAGCCCATCCATAAAATTTTCCACTGCCTCCAGGCAAACGAAAAAAAAGAAAAGAAAAACCCAATCAGCCGTCCCATATCGATACTCGATCACTTCTCCACCCCTACCTAGAGCTAGCACTCTACAATGGGTACCTTCTTTTTACAGCATATTTGCTCGATTACTTTTCTCGTCGCAATGTTGCTACCGCTTGGGTTGCTCTTTTGCTCAGGTCTTCCCCCGCCGCCTATCCTCCTCCCATCGCAGTAGTCTAGTCGTTTCATTTATCTTGTATTCCACTCTTCTGCCGAGCCATCGGCAATATCGGTGAGGTACGACTGTTGGTCGACCGAGGCAGGGAAGTGGAGAGGGCAATCATCATCGAATCGGCAGCACCGCACCACCGGGTGGCACCGGAAATCAGACACAATAAAGAACTCTCGATCAATAAACTACCAATAAACTACCTTTTTCTTCTTGGCTTGGCATTTCTCATCTTCACTCAAATAGGACCCCGGAACCGATAGAGCCTTCGAAAAGAGGCCACGTGACGCGCGATAAGACCTCCTTCGAATTGCTGAAATTGTTCCTCGATGAGTAATTCAATGCATTTTGACAAGAACCTGCATATTTCTTCGAAAGTGCCTCCGTCACGCCTCAAAAAGGCTAATCTTTTGGGCTTTGTTTTGCTCCTCGTCTCTTGACGAAATTATTCCAAATGCAACAGGGAAAACATAAATCCTTGTAGATGGGCTTGGGCGTTTTGAGGCTCTCTCATGAATAAATATCAGAAGTACGTTTTGTTTGTGGTTGTTAACCACCCTCGTTTCCTGTCACGTACCACGAAAAGGAAAGAAAAAGCCTTTCTTATCGAGTTTTTTTTTCTCTCCTGAAAATGATTGCTTCACAGCTCCTTAGAAAAGATTGATTTGAACCTGAAGTGGCGCACGTGTTCAAGCCATATGAATAGATGAAAGGATCGCTTGCCTAGGCAGAGTAGGCCTTTGTCAACCGTCAAAGTTGGCTCTGTTTAATTGCTAATGAACTGTCAACAGCTGGGCTCCCGCATTTCGCCTTTTGCGTTTGAGTAGTAAGTGCATAATTCCCAGCTGTTCCGAGTCCAAGTCTCCCACGATCCTCTTGGCGCGATATCTCTGGAGGTCATCGCACACACTGACTCCTCCGTCATCCGCACGTTAACCATAATACAGTAACAATTATAATAACGGGGACTGTTGAGGCACCCTCTAATCTACAGAAACTTACAACCTCTTACCACCATAAATGTTCACATTCTGACTCCGCACTCCGCGCAGCGCTAAAAGCGTATTTTTTAACAAGGAAAATATGGAAAAAGTATAATTTACGACCCCCACAAATAGAACACACACTCACACACACACACGCACACCTGTTCAAGTTATGCGTGTGACTTTTCCATCCAGCCAGGCCCAGGGGTGGGAATGAGCGAGAAGCTCACTCAACCGTTAAATGAACAACGGCAACCCCCAAACGGCAGTCGGCCGAAGTCCTGAGTCCTTTTTTCAGTGAACTTTAAAAAATGTTACGACGTAGAAGTCATTAAAAAAAACAGTGTGCCCCCTTCGCATTTTGCGCTTCGACACTGGGAAAAAAAGGCAAACTAGAGGGAGCGAATGTCACATGCTAGATTTCCGCGTCATCAAGGCCTGCTGCTGTGGGAAATGTGCAGTCAAGGTGAAAAAGTGCGCACCCCAAATTATCCATCTTGGCATCTGGCTGCGGCCAATTTCCCACGGTACTAATTTTAATATCTTTGTTTTTCATCGTTTTTCGATGATGGGAGGTGCACGACAGAGTGGCGGACGGACCCCACTTGTCACGATTTTTTTTTTTGGGACCCACACATTTTAAGAGGCAATTAATTAAATTGAGGCAATCACTTTTCTGCGCATATATTTGCATGCTATTAATTAGGAAAGGGATGACAGTTTTCACCGAAGCAGCCCGCGGCTGCACAGGTGTCAAAAGAGAAAGAGACAAACGGAATTCTTGATTGCGCGGCGATCTACATTTCCCATTTTAAACCCCGCGCCCATTAATGAGAGTGTTTGTGTTTGCTCGAAAAGTGATGCGGGCTGCGCTTCTTTGTTTTTGTTTTGTTCCTTCATTGGGCGGCATTTATCGTCATTGTTTCGAGCTGTTTTCCTCTTTCCGAACCGAGCCCGCTGACTTACGAGGTGGTCGAAGAGCGAGACAAAGATTTTCCCACGATCAGATTTTATTGTTTTTTGATAATTTATTTTTATGCTAATCATCATCACTCAAGTCAAAGGCGGTGAAGTTCTAGGTTGCGTGGCGAAGTGTTTGTTTGAGGAGAGCAACAACAACAAAAAACGCATTTGAAAGCTTCAATAAACGGCTCCAGGGTGAGATTGTGCGGGATAACTATTTTCATTGATTCCTACTTTTGTAGGAACCTTGTAGTGCAACAAATTTGTTCAGCTATGACCTTAAAAAGGGTACTTCATTTTGTTGATTTCCATATAATTTTTATAAGTTTCTAAAGAAAAACCTACTATTCGTCCAGACTTTAAAGACTGGCGGACAGTATGCAGATCGAGAGACGAAGGACTAATTTTGTCGATTTTGCGGAACTGTTGTATAAATGTCGTTTCCCCGGTCGATTTTTGTCACAACAATAAGTTTTGTGGCTCTGGATGATCGCAGCAAGCCGTGCTTTTAAAATGACGTGTTTTGCTTTTGCTGAGTCGATTTCGCGGAAATAAAATCAACAAATATTACTTTATTCAACTAAAATAAATGGTGAAATTAAAGTTTCTCCGTATGCCTTGTGTAGGACGTTGTGAAATTTTTTGTTTTTAGTGCCCCGCTCCCGCATCCGGACGAGCTTTCCAGTATCAGATAAGGTACATTGGTGAGGTCGTTTTCTTTTATCAATAATATACCTTAACTATATACACGCCAGGATCCTGAATGTCCCTATTTGATTCTGGAAGGGTGAAAACTCTCCACATATCCATTTGATATGTGAAGATTTTCATGCGGGGCTTATAGAAGAATCCAAGTTGAAAAAAGAAGAAGACACCGAGTGGTGATAAATCTGACAGCTCCCATGTTAAAGTATAAGACGAACGTTTTAAAATGCTTCCAATAAATTCAAATGAAATTTTAATTAAAAGCGGTTCTTTGTATGATGTGAGAAAAATGGATAATTCAGTCGATTGCAACAGGTAGAGAATCCCGGAGCAAATAAATGCAAACAAACGTAAACGGTGGATGTGTTCACGACGATGCAAAAATACTCATAAAAGGGTAGGCTCTGCTTAGTTTGCTTAGAATAGGTACACAGATAAAAATAAACATGTAAAATTTTGCCAACAATAATGCACATGAAGGAAACGCGGTAAATGATGTAAAAATATAGGAGAAACGAATGTTACATGACTCACTTTGATTTCAAAGTAACAGTCATAAATAGAAATAAATGGAGGCTCTGCATCAGCAGCAAAAATCCATAAAAGCATTTGCAAACAAAACTTTTCACCAGCTTTAGCTAACGGTGATGTCGATTTGTATGGGTAACTAAATTGAGTGTCTGAAGAGCGTATGTTTGCAAATCCTGTACTGCTGATCGTATCGGTGACCTCCCCCGTATGCTCATGATCTATGCGCCGCCTAACCGTTTCTATACGTCAAGGTGTCACAAGAATTGTGTAAACATAATATGAGTTAGCTGAACATTAGTGACAAAAGATGTACATTTCCGAAAAACTTTTTACAGTTCAACGTTGTTTAGTGTTCCATTTAAGTTCATGGCCATTCGCTCAAATTTATGCAAGATATATGATTACACGATGTAGTTTTGTATGATATTTTGAAAGACGCTATTGCTAATGTTCATATTCTTTTTTTCTGTTTAAATCCCCATATGGAAAAATATCGTATTGATCAAAAGACATGGATTGTTTCATACGATCTAGTAACGTTTCTTCTGGCTTAGAAATAGCTTATTAATATATCAAGCAAAACAATGCATTAGGTCCTAAATAACATTGAGAGATTCTCTTTGTCGACTTTCGCAAAGAGCGTTCCCACGGCTATGTAAAAACATGTTCATCTTTTTTCAACATACAACACGGTAGTATAGAGTGTGATAAGGGATGTAATACGTTGAAAACATCAGCAAATCGTTTAATAGACAAGCTATTAACCAAAAAGAAAGTCGACGAAGAGAATCTCAACTTTCTCAACTAACATTACCAATTTTATGAAGTTTGTCGAGTTTCCTGGTTGTCGAAGTCCAAATGACGGTCTACAGAACCCTGATAAAATCAAAATTGTTTTTTTGGTCTGCCTTTACTTCCAGCTAAGTTATTAAGAATTTATTGTGAAACATTTCTCTGGAAATTTGATGAGTATATTAGTATAGTATGATGAGATATAGAATTCTAGAGTTCTTTTTTTTTTCAAAGATTAATTGAGAGGAACAAAAACAGTTCTGTCAAAAAGGGAATCCCTTAAAATTGAGTAAATTTAGTAGGAATTTACAAGTCGACAAATTAGTACATTGACTTGAATCCCAAAAACAAATCACTCAAATTTGACTCCACTTGTCATGAAAGTTTGGCGAAAACGACGCAAAATTGTGTTAAATTAAGTGTTTGTATCGAATAAAATAAAACGAGAGAGGAGAGAATCTCTCATTGTTACTTTCATTCTTTTGAAAAAGCGCAAAATCGAGTAAATTTAGTAGGGATTTACAAGTCGACAAATTAGTACATCGACTTGAATCCCAGAAAAATTCACTCAAATTTGAGTGACTCCACTTTTCATGAAAGTTACCCAAAAACAACGCAACATTGAGTTAGATGAAGTGGGTGTTTGTATCTAATAAAATAAATCGAGAGGAGAGAATCTCTCATTGTTAATCTCATTCTTTTGAAAACCCGTTCTAAAATGATTGGGTCTAGTGACTTGTTAGGCAAAATGAACTTATCGTCACTAAACCATGGATTGCAACTGCGGACCGTATCTGATTTAAACCCTCTAGCCGATTTTGAACCTCTGAATTTCGTTATAAAAGCGGTTTGATCTTCCTACATGGGTTCAAAGCATTCTAAAACTACCGAAATGTGCTTTAGTATGAACTGAAAGAAAACATTGTGGACTAGCATATTTATTAATTAATTATGTGGAGAATTCTTAAAATTCTTCCTAAATCACCTGGATCATTTAATTAAATTTGATTAATTTTGTTTAATTCCGAAATCAGTCGGTGCCCAAGCAACTCGTGGCCAATAAAAATGATTGCAGTGACTTGATTATCAATAAAGTAAGTTATAGTCAAGCTCCCTCGTATTGAAATTTCCTAATTATTTTAATTTGGCTTCTTGAATTCCTTAGCAATGTGTGTTTACTAGATCAAATCAAATATTAGTCACAAGTTGTTGCTTATTACACTCTTAGAAAATTTTACAGTATTCGGTAATTTTTTACCGAACTTTCAACAGCTGAACAGTTTGGTAATCGGATTTAACGGATTTCGTTAAAATTTGACAAGTTCCGGTAATTTTTTTACCGGAATACTGTAAAATTTCACCGAAGTCCGGTAAATCGGATTACCGAACTGTTCAGCTGTTGAAAGTTCGGTAAAAAATTACCGAATACTGTAAAATTTTGTAAGTGTGTACATTTAGATTTTTCTAAAAGAACTTCCGATGCATTGGATTTAGACGCCAGTATCAGTTTGGACTAGTATGATTGGGTTACAAGTCTTTAGTGAAGTGCAGAGGCTTTTTCGGCTTCTTTCAAAGCGAGTATCACAGCCACACGTTCTTTCCCATTCTCTTCTTGACCAGTTTTTGCACATTGAAGATGTATGTCAGTCCCAAACATCATCTGTTGGTTCTTTGTGTAAATACAGCTGATCTGACTGTAACGGAATAGCATCCGTGGGCTGTCAATCATACTCACGCCCAATATAATTGGGTGGCAAGTCCTTAACTCATATAACCACATTACACAATATGTTTTCCCATTGATAATTTAAAAAAAGGTTGGGGATTAGGAGGGACCATCGAAGCACCAGATTGAAGCGAATTTCGGATGAGAAGAGTGGGAATGCCAACTACTCATTATAACCCTTTCGTGGATAAAGGGCAAACTCTTCTCCCTGCTCCTTGGTGCATCCACCTATTAGACGGCTTACTTCTTGGCTTATTGTTTGATCATGTTATTCCCTAGTAGGACACTCGTACCAATCCAGTAGTGGTGATTGATCTGTGACTCAATTGATGCAACCCAATCAATTAATGCATCCATTATCGACCGTGGTGTGCTGCTCGGGTTCTTTTCTTTTCCACCCCGTGGATATGTTCAGTTGACTTTGTCTATCGGCCACCCAATCCGTTTTGGCCCTTCATACAGTGACATGTGAGGTTGTAAAACTTGATCAATTCTAATAGGGAGGAGAGCCCACTGCCATTGGACGGAGCTTCCGTGCTGTCGGTAGACGAATATCATATCATATCAGAGAATAATAGCACACTTAGAAAATTTTACAGTATTCGGTAATTATTTACCGAACTTTCAACAGCTGAACGTTCGGTTATTCAATTTAACGGATTTCGGTAAAATTTTACAAATTCTGGTAATTTTTTACCGGAATACTGTAAAATTTTCCCGAAATCCGGTAAATCGGATTACCGAACGTTCAGCTGTTGAAAGTTTTACCGAATACTGTAAAATTTTCTAAGTGTATGGGTGTTAAGTACAATCATATCATATGCTCCTGTGCAAAAAAATACCTGGATCAGACCGAGAATCGAACCCAACTACCCTGAACATGATGTTGCTTCGTAGCTGCGTCCTTATCGAATTAGCTAAGGAAGGAACCGCGACCATTAATTTGATCTATTTTGGTGAATCCTATTTTTCCAAGGCTCCATAAGACCTTTGTCTAGAAATCTGCATCTTTTGGGAAATAGTGCAACGCAGTCACACAGTAAGTGTCCAGGGCTTTCACTCTTAAGGTTAGCGACATTTATCTATTGATAAGCTGTAAGTAATATTCACTAGCCGTCCTGTGATCATGTTGTGTATAAACTCCGATCGTGTTTTGAGAGATTTAGTAATTGATAGGTATGAGAAGCGTTTGGCTTTATATAACAATTTGATTGCCGGGCATGTAAGGTATTATTCCAGCTGTACTGTACCTTTACTTTCTCCCAGTTCTTAAGCTCCATTTTAAAAGTACAAGAAGATATACCGAAAAAGGGTTCGGGTCCAATGAACTCCCAAACCAGTATAGAAGTGTAAATTTTTGATTTTGAAGCATTTAGCACTGCTTGTACATCTTAATTAACCCAAATAAAAAATGCTAGCTGAAGCAGAAATTCGAAATAGAATAGAACTTCTTAATAAGCTTTGTGTTTTAGATTTGGTAAGAGTTTTATAACTTTATCACATTCACGAATGTTGCTGGCGTTTTCTTCCAAATGTTAGAACGGATAGTTATCGGCCTGATGACAAACTTTAAAAAAGATTAGAGTTGAAAAAACGAATCAGCTCCAAGTCTTTCAGTTCCCTCAAACGAACAACATCAAAAATAAAAACGCAAGATTGTCTTGCGAATTCGCAGGATTTTTAATTTTTCCTTGTGGATCATAATTAGGACAAACAACGCAACACAATCTGTGGGCGAAAATGCATGCCATCCAATTGCTTTAAAAAGATCTATAAACTAACGGACAATACAATAAGTCCGATTTTCATTCAAAATAGTCATACTTGAAGGCTTGTCTTTCATATTCCCGTGAAGTGATTTATTTGCTATTTTGGCTAAAGCCTAGAAATAACCTGAATTTTCATCTGAGGCAAGTTCAAAATTTTTCGTTCGCCGCCTTAGACGACCTTTAAATATCCATAGTTTAGGCCATGCTGATGATTTTGAATTACGATTTGTAGTATACTGATGTAAAAATCGAAATTTAGATCCTAAAATTTGAGCATTATTTATTATTCATTTATTCAATTATCTATATTTGAGACAAGCCCCCAAACATGTCCATTTTGTATAAACCTTGGGGTTTGGTCTTATTGTATTATCCGTCACTGTATATGCGTGAGCTAATGCAGTATATTAGTTGATGAGTCTGAGGATAATGCCATGAACCAAGAGACGTGGTAGCTCTCTTTGCTATAAACTTAGCCATGCCACATAGAAAATGAGAAGAAAGATTAGTAATTTCCATTTAATTCCAACTACTTTTATTGCTTATCTTGACATATACCCGTATTTTGTCTACAATGTACATACTTCTTCAGTGTCGTGTACTAACTAATACTCGACTGTCGATTAGTACACGACTATGAAAAGCAATAAGCAATAAAGGTAGTTGGAATTAAATGGAAATCACTAAACTTTCTTCTCATTTTCTAGTTACAGGTATTCCACTAAAAAGCTCACATTCACAAGGATTTATATCACCTAGTTGAAAATGATTGAATGAAAGACCATATGGTTGCTGAGATTGCCGAGGCTCTATACGGTTTAACAATGGAGACAAATTAACATGTTTTCGAGCAGTATTTTATAAGACGGCTTGTTTAAATTAGGAGATTTTCGCTAAATTTAATTGAATAAATGTCAATATTTGGCGTGTCGTTTTTTTTAAAGTAAATTCTACAAAAAAAATTACCCCAGTTCTTAGGTATGATGCAATTCGATTAAATTTTAATTGAATATTGGTATTTAAACTTTTGAGACAGAGTTAATTCAGAAAAAAATATAATAAATCTAGAAAACCGTTTATTCGTCCATACCTTTTCGGTCTGGGTTGCCATGCGCTAAAGATGGATTGAGATTCGGTATCAATAGTTGGAACGAAAATGTGAAAATATGAAAAATAAGAGATCCGGCGTTTGACGAAAAAAAACACTCCGGCCCATTCGCAACGTTGCCTCATCTATGTGCCGGTAACAATCAGTAACAATTTCTCAATAAAATCACAAACTTTATTTGTAACAGAGGCGGAAACCCTAGACAGCGACACGAGTAAGTGGCCTTAAAAGCTTAAAAATCGGTTGAAAACATCAAGAATTTAATTCAATTTCATCAAACAAATCTCTTGTCCAGCTCCGTTTGTATAGAAGTATGCTTTGCTTAATTAAACAAAAAAATCATTTGAAAAATTTTCGAGATAGACTTGTGAGAAATTGATCAAGCATCATTCTGATACTCTTCGATGATATGCAGTGTTTGAATTAAGTATTTGAAACATACAAGTTATACAATTTCCAGACAATTTCCTGGAAGAAATCAATTCCATTCTAGGACTTATCATGAATAAACTTAACAAGAATGCGCTCTCACCCGTTGAACGAAATGTGAATGTCAAATGCCATTGTTGCCTAGCTTTCAATAAATCTACTTCTTCCCTCACGCTGCAGAATAAATCTTCTACTAGTTCCTAAAAATAATCTCTCAATTTCACTTGAGAATCGTAGATGCCCTCATATTCTCATGAAACCTTTAAAAAAGCAATCAAAACCACCCTCACAGGAGGGTTTCGAATATCACTCTCAAACATTACACTCGATGCAGTTGCAGCACCTCCCCCATGGGAGTCCAAAAAAACTCAACACCTACATGCAAAAAAAAAAACAACAAGCAGCAGCCCTTAACCTAATCAAATAATGACATCAAATTTCATTCAGGAAACGAAAATCTCCCACACATAAATGCACTTTGAAAAAATTCCCTCGCACAGAGTTTGCACGGGATCCCTACCGGCGCACATGTGTGCTGCACAGCGCTGCACCGTTCCTCCCTTCTTGCGTCGAAAATGAAATACAACAAAAATCGAGTGTTCCTTCGATTTCGTTCTCACGAAAAACAGCAAGCAGGCGGCGAGTCCCGAAACGAGAAAAAAAAATGTTCAAAACATAAACCAAACCAACAAATCGGAAGAAGACAGGTGGCTAGCATCCTTGCACTCTACTGTGCCTTTGCTCTGTGTGTGAGTGGGTCTAATATGCCATATTCGTATGCGTGTGCATCTGAAGGAATTTCCAACAGGACGACCACTCTCCAAAACGTACATAACATCCTGTCAGGCGCACCGAGCAGGGTAGGTACTTATGAGCCTTGTCTAACATGCTGCTTGTTGCGCATAACAACGATCATTCTCCAGATTTCATGCTCGCTTATTTCCGTTCGCTTCCGCTGACGACGCCGACGACGGTGGCTAGTGAAAAAGAAAGAGGGTGAGCGAAAGAACGAACGAACGAACGAATAACATCGCAGTAGGCGAGGCTCTCTCTCTCTCGGTGCGACCGAACATCGGCCGCATAGAGGGAGATGGCTACTGCGCCCGCTCCGATCCCATATGTGTGGAGTGCTCTTTCTCGCGAACCGAAGCACTGCCTGCTGCTGCTGCTGGGCGCTACGCGCGAGTGCGATGTTTTCCATGAGTACGCATTCTCCACTCTGCTCGCCAGGCGGAATCGCTCGGTCCGGTAGTCTCGAAACGGATAGCGAAGTTGAATGAGTGACGTCGTCGTCGTGCGTTGTCACCGAGTGCATCTCATCTGATCGCCGTTTTGTCGTGCGGAGAGTCGTCTTTGCATAATCTTGTCCAGTTGTTCAGAGTTATTTGATCAATCGTGTTCGAGTCGGGAAACAGGAAGTTCCGTCCCCTGAAGAGAAGATCTCAATCAAGTTTACTTCCACGGTGCACTGTCAATGACGAGAGTGTGTGTGTGATCCGGGGCAACTGGAAGATGTCCCGCGAAGAGTTCTAACTGTGCGATTAAGAAGGAAGACGTGAGCAGCCAGTGTTAACTGTACTTAAGAGTGGAAGTCCTTAAATATTAAAATGATAACCAAAGAAGTGGCCAAATACCGAGAGTGAATCAAAGTTACAGCATTTTGGGATTAGAACAACGCTTGCGTTGTTTGAAGAAATCGAACGAGTGTTTGAGTCCAGTGTGTAGAAGTTTGGACAGGAAATCCGGCAAAGTGTGTAGTTTACTTCCACCGCAGCTCCAGGTCGCAGGCCCTCCTGGCTGCACCCTGGAACCGGATCATTTCAAAATTCTGTCCACCGCCGGAACCACCGCGCACCATCAGCTGCAAACGCCGTCCACGCTGTTGTCCAGTATTAACCACAACAACAACTACCTGAGTGCTAACAATAGCCATCAACTCCCAGCCATGGTACTCCAGAGTTACGACGTTTCGCTCAACGATGGGGACAACGTGTCGCCGTACGCCGGTGACTATGCCCCTTCATCCCTGCTAGCCAACGCCAACTACTATTCGGAGTTGGACGCCACAAATCTCTACCACCATCACCATCACCAACAGCAACAACAGCAGCAGCAGCAGCAACATCATCACCAGCACCATAGTCAACTTCAGCAGCAACAGCAAGGTTAGAATCCATGTCAAACCTCCACTCAAGCCACAATGTGTGACCGCTTGGTCGCGCGTCATGACGCGCGATTACGAAAAAAAAAATCAAAACCTAAAAACACACCGCTGATCGCGTGTACCGACCGACCGTCCGCCTTTTTCGAAAAAGCCATTTTTCACCTAAGCATTCGGTGCTCCTTTCAACGTTCAATGTCAGCGGATGTTTTTGCAATCAAACAATAGCCGCTGTTGCTTCTTCACGCTATATTCGTTCACTTGCAGAGTCATACCCAATCCGCGCGCGAATTGGCGACGAGTGTCGTCGTCGTCGTCGTCGTCGTCGTCGCAGCAGTAGGCCATGCGAGTGTTGTGCGGGTGCATCGCACCGCGAAAATCTTCGCCTGCTTTGCTCTATCGCCGTTGTAATTAGAAGCATCGCGTTGCAAAGGCTCGAAACGCACGAAAATAAAAAAAAAATCAAAGTTGAAGGTGACGGCCCACTCACTCACTCACAGTGTTTCTCAATGCTAGCCGCTATCAATTGAATTAATTTTCCAGCTGGTTAGGATTTGGAAGAAGAGTTTTTCGCCAATTCGCCAATCTTCCAATATCCGCCTCGCGATGGCGACGAAGGCAGCCGACGACGCCGAGTGGGTGGTTGGTTGGAAAATCGCTCGATTGATTGATCAATTGGATCGATCAACGAAATAAATTTTGAAATTTGGTTGCAGTAGCGGGGAGCGCCCAATTACCGTTCGTCCGCCCGAACTGCCTGCGCGCCCGACCGCCCGCCCGCCACGGGGCTGGAATTGGAAAAATGGTTAAACGTAAACGGGTGTAATTGGAATTTCCTACGATTTTCTTCTAATGTGATAATTGTTTGCCTCCGATTTAGCTTTTCCCGCGCCCGTTTCTACTGTTTGGGGGTTTGTTGTAGTTCCTCCCCCCTCTCGTTCTCGTTCCGTCTCTAAGTGAATTTAAAGAAGAAAAGTGTGTGCGGGACCGGGGTGTGCCGTGGGTGTTGTTTGTGCTTCTGTGCGGGAGGGCTCCGAATTAAGGTGCGTTTTGTGCGAAATTGCTGGTGCCAATTTGGGCGAGGGGTGTGTGTGTGTGTTTATGTGCTTAGGAAAATTAATTTTTCAAATAGGGTGATTTGAATTGGATGATTTGGAAGGTAATTTTAAACAACGGTGAGCGAGTGGAGCAAGGAACTTTGCGGAATGTTGTGCGATGTTGTGACTCAGAGGGTCTCTGTTTTTAGTGGGGTTCGAAGAATTTGGAGAATTCTCTGTTGGTTATGCAATTGATTCAACTTTATAGGAATCTTGTTGACTGGTTGGTTCAAGAGGAAAACTATGCGTGAAAGTTATACACTGATTTTGGTTCATAATTACTACGGTTAAGTCTTTCTATGTGTTTGGAAAAATCGAATTGAAGATTTTCTGTTGTTGATCTTGAGTGTCTATTGCTCTGAAGATGAAATTTCGAGATGTTGCTGAACTTGATCAACCAAGTGCGGTCTATTTTATAAACCAAGATGTCTGCTCATGGACGGTTCGTTCGAAGAAGATTTGCTAAATGAACGAATAATACAATCATTTTTCAAACCCCTAGGTGAGGTTTGGTGATCCTGTAAAAAATTGAGAAAGAGGTTTTGAAAGCGCTTTGTGGGCTCACATATAGCTTTTCCTTTTGAAACAATATTTGTTTTGTACACGGAAAAAATAATCCGTACCCAGATCCGTGAACTGCAGTCATGAATTCGAGAACAAGCAAAAATACACCGTGAACTAAATCACGTAATCATGAACTTATCACGCTTAAGGGTAAACATCCTGAGAACGTGAACTAGTTTACGATCCGTTTTCATTTTTGGGAACGCTTTTGTTTCTGTGTAACTGTAGACCCTTAGATATTGGTATCAACCAAACCTCCATTAAATATCCTGTTTTTCTTGTTGTAATATGCTGTTTTCCAGTAAATTTATTTTGTGATGGCTCAATCGCGTATACTTTGCGGAGCAGACGTTCCTGTTGTGTGTCATTTAATATGTCTTGTTTTCTCTAGGTTGATAGGGAAAAGAATAATATTTTTGATACAATTATCAGTAGATAAGATTTTCGATTCGTATCGATGGTGTACCCAGATTTATATGACTCGATTCATTTATTTATGTCTCATTTGCTTTGTCATATGCAAGGAAACATGGCAAAAATCGTGTTCACTTCATTTGTAATGTGATAGAAACTCTCTCCGTTCACATTTCATAACTTCTATTCTGATGAAAAAGTATTCCTTGCTAAAATTTGCAATCGTCAGTTTCGCACATGAAGTAACGAAACCGAGAATGTCAGACAGTATTCCATAATTGCTGACAATCGGTGCATTTCAAGCAACTGAGATCGAATTTATCTGCTGAATATTCGAATCAAATTGCATAATTTACCAAGGAACGACAGTAACTAAAATATTTAGAGATGCTAACTGTTTTATCTACCTGAAGTTTATTGTGAGCAGGCTTCAAAGTCTTTTGAGCAGCTCTTCCATTTGAAATGCGAAGAAAGATTATTATTTTCCATTTAAGTCCAACTACCTTTATTGCTTATTTGCGTATTTCGTCTACAATGTGCAGACCTCTTCAGTGTCGTGTACTAATAACTCGACTACTACATTGTAGACGAAATACGCGTATCTATCAAGCTAAGCAATACCTTTATTTGAAAATAAATGGAAAATACGAATTATTCGTCTCATTTCTAGTGACATGTATTCCACTAAACAGCTCACACTTTCTAGGATTCAGCTCTTGCATGTTTATTAAATTTTTCGATGTTCAAAAATCGATGATCAAGAAGCTGAGATCAAATTATTTAGCCGAATTCTTTAAGTAAACTTCTTATTTTCTCAATGAACGATAGAATCTAAAAGAGTTAAAGAAGTTAATTGTTTTATCAATCCGAAACTGAAGAGGTTTCACCGTCTTGGAACAGTACTTCTGATTTTCAGGTTCCGTTTATATAACTACGAAAATTTACTACTGCTTTTCACAAAATTCCAGAAGATGTTCTACAAAGTTGTAATCTGTGTCTGTTTAATGAATTTTTCTATCAGGTCAGGTATCTCTAAGCTAGAAGATTTTGCCAAGTAATCAATAAGCGCTGTATTCTGTGTAAGTTGCAATTTATTGTAGATTTACGTCAAATAAGTCGTATGTTATCCGTACATCAGCTCTTCATTGCAGTACCCAAGTAACCAATTAGCATTAGCATATGCAGTAAATCAACCCTAAATCTGTATTTTCGATGCTACAAGCATTATATCAGCATCTTGAATGCTATCTATTGTCAAGTTGGATTTCAAATGCTATTGCTTGTAGACTGTAATAAGCATTTCGAATGCAAAATAGCATTGATTAAGCATTATACTAGCATTTCAGCAAAGCAACCCTATATTGGGCCAAAAGCGGCATTTATGTAGCATTTAAGGTGACTTAATTGCTTGATAGGCTGTCGTAAAGACGCTTTGGGACTGCTTATTGATTATCTGGGTAATACAGAAATATACAGCGTGTGGTTCCTTCCACGTCCACGCAACTTTTGTAGATAAGGAGGATTTGGTATCTACTTTAAGAACACGCAGGGAGCCAACGCAGCATTCAGTACGTATCAAACAAAAAGGTAATAGTATAGTCGGAGAGTATAGTTAAATCGGATGCTCTGTTTGGTGCTCAGAGCAAAAATTTAGTCAAAAATCGTCGCTGTGACATCTAGTCTAAGAAGGGTCAAGTGATGCTTCATTTCTCTTCAAACGGTTAGGACCTAAGCATTAACTATTGTTCTAACCTCATATGGTTATAGTGCTATTAATCGCTCTCTGATAAGAGAAGAATGTCTTAGAATTTTCCTCTGACGGAAGGGATATGGTCACAAGTTCTTGTCTTAGCATTTAGTGCTAAACATACACAAGAAAAAAATGCTGAATTTTAGCAGACGCGGTAATTCCCCCCTCGTTCAATTGCTAGTCAAAGGAAGCGTAAACAACGAAGTTGTTGGCTATCTGACATACAGCATACCTGATTTAAGTAATAATCGGCTATAATTTATATGAAATATCCCATGAATTTATGTCCAATCTAGCATCAAACTATTTCTTAAGTGGCAACAAAATAAATTTGTTCAATGGAATGACATAATGGAAAGAACTTTCCCGACTTGTATACCACAGTTGCTGAAATATTCCAAAGGACGAAGCAAGCATCTTTTCTAGAATGTGCAGGATTCGTTTATGGTTGATAGCAGAAATTGAGGAATGCTAAGTTTAATCTCAACAACAAAGGCTTTAAATCCAAAGGATATGTTGCTTTGAATTTCCGGAAAATCGTATGGTATATATTCCGAACAAATTTAGTTTGAAATGCCAAACAAGCAACTGTCACTTTCTGATTAAAATTTGCTTATGATCATCAACATGTACGCTTGCTTATAATCCCTCAGAATTCTAAACAGTACACAATCCAAGAGTGATAACAATTCGCTCGGACTAATGAGATTCTTTAAAAAAAAACCTTCAAATTTCGCTCAAACCCCTGAGCAAAATTCTATATTTGATTCGTCCGAGTCTCGTTCACAATATGTTAGTAATATGTTTTCTAATTGGTTAAAATGTAATGAAATTCGCAGAAAAACGACCTCCGGGATTCATTCGTACAATTTACTAATTTCGAGCGGTCCAGCCAATCGCTACTCCTCTTGTATCGTACCCGAACACGTTTGTGTTTCTGCTGTTGCTGGCGGCAAAAACCATCGGCACACGCTTCCTGTTGAAAAATATGATTTCTTCTTCATTTCGCTTTCTACGTCTCAATGGTCAGAGTTGAACTACGGATTCATTAGGAGTTCTTCTCAATTCGACTGGATAATTTTTCAAGTAAGAATCAATAAAAAAAAATAAGAACACGGTAATACCCCCCTCTCCTTCTGGTTGTGTTTTTTTTTTTCGTAGTTTTTTGGACTGTTTTCGTTCAATGCACGACCGAATGCTTATGACAGAATACATTGGTGTGTTCAACGAACGAGTTCTAAGTATAAATTAAATTTTATTTAACGTACGCAAAAAACGAACCAGCCACCGGCTGAAAATCTCTTTTAATAAAGACATCTAATCTTATCTATTTTCCGTACAGGATTTGTTTAATAGTCATAAGCAGAAGTTGCAGAATGCTTAGTTTGATCCCAACAACATCCCAAAAAAAATCAGCTGAAAATTCCAAGGGTGTATTGCTTTGAATTTCATGAAAACCGTATAAAATTTATTGAATAATATCTGAGAAAATTTCGTTTGAAATGCCCGACAAGCAACTTTCACATTCTGGTTAAATTTTTCTCATAATCACCAACAAATAATCTAGATAATCGCAAGAGATGGATGTGAAATTCCATGAAAGACAGCCTCAACATGCTGAACGAGGTACGCACTAAAAGCGAAGCAAGATCTGCACAAACTACTGAACTTGCTATGCTTGATTTTGTCTGAAACTCGAGAGAAATTCGTAGAAATTTTGTTTGTAATACCGAACGAGATACTCTTACAATTTTTTACAGGATTAAGATTTCGGATCACGATGTGCTGGCCTTTATAGCCAGAAGGATTGCTGCAGTATGTTGATAATCTATCTGTGTAAAGATAAGATATCTGTTTCATAAATTTAGTTTCTGAAACAAGTTGTCGGTAAATTAATCAAACTGAGTCGAAATCACTATCTACTGTGCTTGCCACAGAATCGTATCGATGCAGAATGAGTACTGACATGAAAATCTCTCATCTAACACCTGTGGAAGTGGATTTTAGGACATTAAGTTGCAAACAATCAGCTTATTCTAAAAGCAATATGCTCGCAATACTGAGAAAAACAAGGAAGTTACTTTCAGAATGTTTAGAACAATTTACAAACATATCTCCTTGATTCAATTGTGTTCAATTCAATAAGGATTTGTTGATGTGAAGAAAAAGTATCGATAGGTCCGATAGAGCTCGGCAAGTTCTGAAAATTGAACAGAAGTAGTTTTGAAATTGAGCGTAGGGCTTTTGTTAGGCAGTATTTCGAAGCAATAATCCTAAGACAAATTTCCTCACTTCCATCGGAATCACCAGTTGTATTGTGACACTCTACAACTAGCGTAACTTTTTTCATACTTCCCCGAAAAAGATACAATTTTGATTAGTTTTTTCTTTTGAGTGTATTGTTTACATCCGCTCATTTGTGCAATTGTCAGTGAGAATCTGGTTGAAAGTCGCGAACGGATTCTGTTCACTTACTTGCGAAATGCTGGTTTGTCGAATCACGTCTTGGGAAAACTGATGAATATACGCCATTCGACCGTCTCAATGGTCCTCCAGAGGTTCCAGAAACGGATGACAGTGGACCAGAAGCTGGACGAAATCCGAGAACATGCTAAAAGTAAACCGAGAGTGTGGGGGATGTTTGTTTCCAGCAGAATACAACATTTCGACGTTGGACTATAGCCGATTTAACAATTAATCTTAAGTGTCGCAATAATCATTGAGTGTTCACATGCAATCTTTATTAAGTTTCTTCCATAAATATGATCAAGATACGATCAGATTTCTCATGTAAAATTTACTAAGAATCCTTAGAGAAATACGTAATTAATACTCAACAAGATTCACTTACTTTTAGCACAAAATGCGCTGAGAATCTTGAGCAAAATGTGCACAAAGTTCTAAATAAAGTTCGTTTAAAATATTCTCTCAGAATCTCATGAAATATTTGCGTAGAAGGATGGGAATTTTGATCCATCCAGAATACCTGGAACTAATTCCAAGCAAGATTGTCTCATAATCTTGAACAAGATACGCTCAGGTTTTCTCAAATTTAAAGTTACTGATATTTGAGTAAATCTTGTTTGGATCCATAATTCGATGTATCAACAACAACCATCTGAGTAAAATCGATGCCGTTTAATTGTTCATCTCTCTAGATCCCGACTAGATATACTCAAAATTGAGTAAATTCACTTATGACAAAATTGACTCGCATTCGGCTCCATTACTGCCCAAGTAACAATTTTACTTATATTCTAGCCTCATAGAACTCCTCTCGGCTCTTTTGATAAACTACATTCACTCCGGTTTGTCAACCTCCTCTATGCTTCTTAAAAGCCGAAATTTGTACAAAATGGCCCACTCCACAGACGATCTTGAAAACAAGTTAATAAAACCTTTGTAAGACCGTAAAGATTTTAAAAATGTTCTAGTGAAAAATGCTATGACCACTTGAGAACTTTCATAAAACCTATTGGCTGCCATGAAAACCAGATACAGCTGTCAAACTTCACTGTGATATCGTGGTTGATTTTTGTTGTTCTGCTTCGTTCGCTTCTCTGCTCTTCTGATTCATTTAGCAGAAAAAAATGCTTGTGTTGCGGAAAATTTTGTTTGATAGCAAAATATCCAAAACAAATTTCCAAATCATATGGGCATTTAATTTTATGGTGAATATTTTGCACGATAAGAGCCGAAAATTAATAAGCCTTGGAAATTATGCGAGTTCACAACAACAAAAACCAAATTAGAACAAATATGATCGATATATTAATCATGAATTTCCTGAAAATTGATGGAATTCAATAAGGTTATCTTAAAGACTGCCGAAATCGATCTTCGATCTACAGTTCATTTGCATTACATTTCAATTATTTCTTATATTTCAATATGGCGATTGGAAAGAAATCACAGTTTTGCCAAAAAGCCAATTTATCTTCGCATTGATTACTATAAATCTATTTAGTCATGGTATTTGCCGTTTTAAAACCCTCAATTTCAATTTGCTGTTTTATACCTTTACTGGTGGCAAAATTGTTTTAAAATGCCTTTTCAACTTACCATAATAAGATAATATAAATGAGTCGTAAAACGGCATTTCAAAAGAGCATTTTACGAGCATAATGTCGAAGTATAAGCTTTGTTAGGAGTGAAAGGAATATTAGAAAACAAGATTTTAAGATCTTTGTAAACAAGCTGTGTAAGCTCTCATAAATCTGACTAAAATATGAAACCTATTTACACCTCTAGGTGCCATAATAAATCCAAATTGATTTCTAGTGGCTTTCATAAATCTTTAATAAAACTTGATTTATGATGAAAGCGGGCACGCCCTTTTTGCAATATAAATCGAAAGAGAATCTCTAGAATGAATCACGCATAAATAGAAGGACTTCCCCTGCAACTCGTCTGTTGCGTTAAAACATATTAGCAAGAATTTGGAGTCGTTTGACCAGGATTCAAATTCCAACTTCAACCAAATATGCAACAGAAAATAACATTCAAGCATTTATCGATTGCCATCCAAGCAACCCTTCCCCTTCCAAACGCCAATATTCCCGTGCCTGCTCTTCCCTCGCATAAAAACAATTTCCTCTCCGGAGGTAAATTTACTAAATTTCCTTAAACGTTTTTCGCCGCCGCCAACTGCGAACGATTTCAGCTTCATCTCCGGGGACAAAGATCCTTGTGCACTCTAACTCATTCTTACGCAAATCTTCACCATGCTCGCATTTTTCCTTGACATTCCTTTAAACCGCTCGGAATCAGCAGAACGGAAATGAATCGTAAGTCTTCGTCTCTCTCTCTCTCTCTCCCTCGCCTCGCCATCGACCATCGAAGTGTACAGAACGGAAATAAAAAACGGCACCGGTTTTTTCGCACTCTCGATAACTTGATTACCGGCCCTTTCGGAGGGGTTGTACTTTTACTGTTTGGTTTGATACACTACTTCTTCATGTACGTGCGGCGATGACGGGGAAGAACTGTAAATAAATCGCTTTCCTAGTGTCGTTAGCGTTCGCGATAGGAAATCGCTACCTACTTCCCCCTGGATCGCAGCAGCCCGCAGTTTTCCAGTTGCACAACCTGTCATTGAACTTGCAGAAGATGCAAGCAGACCGTGAGACTATCGGATGTTAGTGTTCCTCCGCCAATCTCTCCACCGTCAGCACCATCATCATCAACAACAGCAGCAGCATCCGGATAGGATACAGGAGAAGGCTCGCTTCCGAAGCGTAGAACCGCAAGTTCATTGAGCCTTTTTTCATACTACTTTTTTAGTCCGTTTTCATTTTCGTCAGTTGAACACCTGTTGCCGCGCGTCGCTTGGTCTTGGGGTATTTCGTTTTCGGACAAATATTTCCATTCACAAAAAGCGACGCCGCCACCAGCGAGAGAGGGCAGGAATTTGAACCACTTTGGTCACTTCCTCGATTCCACGCCCGGCAATCGTTAATCATCCTTCGTCATTTGGCCTGCCGTGAAACCGATCAAGCGGCTCAGTTAAAATGTCACTTTAGCAGCCCACTGGCTGCTAAGTGGCTCTCTGCTGTATGGCTCTATAAATAAAAAAGCGAGTGAGTGTGCCTCATTTAATTACCATCCGAGGGTCCTCTCTCTCTCTCTGCACTTGCATCGAGAGAGCTGGGGAAGAAAAAAAACGACCCGATAAAATCGATAATTACAGATTACTCAACTCGTGCAACTCTTTCAGTGGCAGCAGCAAAACGCGTTACAGTTGACCATGCCAACAACATTGGTCGCCACGGCGACGCATCGGGATCGAAGTCGTGCGCGCATAAACAGTTATTATTATATTAAAATTAAAATTAATACCAAATTACCCGTTCGAGGGATTCCTTCCTTCAGACGACGACGACGGCGATCGGGACGGAGTTGGTCTTGTCACTTCACTGGTCTCTTCCGAGCTGTCTGTACCTAGCAGTTGCAGTCTGGTTGAGGATCAGTCCGGTTGTCGTCTGAGAGGAGTCCAATCATCGTGATGATAGATTGTCAACTGTCATCAACAGTGCGCGTAATGGTCGGTGATATTAGTGGGCAAGGAACTGCTAGGAAAAAGGTGTGCATTATGTGTAATTATGTGCTTAGTAGTTGAGCGTGGTAGTTAGGTTTAGTGCGGTGGATTTGGTTCCTGATCCGCGGCAAGTCGATGGCGACAAGTCGACGACGATCGAAATTGATCGATTAATCGTACGTGCGTTCAGGACTACTGGGTGTGTCATTAGCTTGATGTGGCGAGGACGAGGGGCTAATGGATGGAAGTTTATGCTTCTGTTAGTCCGCTTTCTGGTTTGCTGCGCCTTGAATGGCTAGGACATTGAGAGGGAAAGGCTCGAACGGAATGAAATGCCAGGATTTTCGATGAAATTAGAGCTGTAGTGAAAGGATTATGCTCTACTAATGGGCAGTGAATAATGTAGTAAAGACACGTATTTCGAATGGTATTGTCAATGTAGAGTGTGCTTTCGGGGTCATTCAACGTTATTTCAAACTTCGTGAACCCATTTACTTTTGAAGCTACAGACACTTGTTCGTTTTTGAAAATGCTGAGATTTTCATGATCTACAAGTTCTGAAAACGTGTCTCTTTATGCTCTGAAGAGTTGATGTGACTCTTCTGGGTAAATCAAATGGAGAGTCACGTCACTGTAATTGAAGTGCGTATTTTTACAAAGTAAAGAAGAAGAGACTAGTGAGATAATTTTGAGACACCATATTTAAACAATTCCAAATGAAATTTCAAAGAAAATCTCTCAACAATCTCAACATGCTTTTTGTTCTTCAATCGGATACACACAGAAAAAAAAATTAACAAGCGCGTAAAATTTCCTCTCATTTAATTCCAAGCCGAAGGAGGCGTAAACAACGTAATTGATTGTAATCTTTTATGCGCCATACAACAATGTTTGCAATCTTTCATACAACAGACTAGATTCAGGCGTTATCTGGCTTTAATTTACATGAACTATCACATTATTTTCTGCCAAATCTAGCATTCCCTTAATGTGCATTAGATAAAGCAGAATATTCAATGTTTCTTTGTATCTGTGCAATGTAGTTTTGAGGAATACATGAACAAATCCTAGAATTAAAATTAATCATTCTGTGAGCAGATTTTGATTTGGACAGTTCTTTAAAATCACATTAGAATTCTCCGTATCGGAATCTGCTCAGATTTTTCTAGAAAATCTCTCTCCCACTTCTTCTTTATATGACATTGTAGGACTTTCTCGGGATTCTGAGTCTATTCTGAAACGAGATTCGAGCATTATTTTGCGATTGTTAACCAGTTCACAAGGTGTAATTTCGAGGTCATTTTTAAGGGAATTCTCAGAATAAATAAATAATATGTTATTGGAAAAAGTATGAATGGGTTGAAGGAAATTTCACTTCTGTTTTGCAAAGATGGTTTGAAGAGCAATCAAAAGTATTTCTGAGTAAAATCCATTAAGACTGCAAAGAAATCTTCAGCTTCTTAAAAAACTTTCAGGGACCCCTGATAAGAATTCTGCGGACCATTTTGAGCGAACTTCAATGTATTTCTGGTGAGAATATCAATTTAAATATTGATTGCACGATGAGAACCACATTTTAATAGAATTTCATGGAAATTTCTCAGTAATCTCAGGCGAAAAAAAGTCCTAAGCTAGTCATGTGCGAGACTTAAAGTATTCCAAAGTAATTCTGAATAGTAAGAATATGCAGAGGATAGTTTAAAGAATATTCTTAGAATAGATAATAAAGAAAACGCTTAGGAATTGAAGAGAACTTTAAATAAATACCTTTTCAACAGTGTTTCTTTAAAATTGCCTTGAAAGGCATTATGAATAGAATTGGAGCGAACATTTCCGGACGGAATTGAAGGATTTTCTGGAAGAACTAAACACTAGTTGATTCGGAGCATTTCTAAGACAATTTTGTCATTTCCGTTAATCTAGTAATTTAGGAATATTCTAAACAATCTAATATTGTTCGAAACAAGTTAATTCCAGGGTAATTCTGGGACAATGCGAACGCAACGAACTTTTAAATTGAATTCGAAAAAGTCTGGGTGACCTGATATAAATACGAAAAACAGTTCAAGTTATTATAATGGAGAAACTCGAAGTAAATTCAAAGGCTTGTTAAAGAAGCACTTCTAGGGAATTCTTACGAACATTTAAAAAAAATCACAAAAATAGCTTCTGAGAAAGATATGAGAATTTTGTAAGAGCATTTTACGAGAATTCAAGTACAATCTTAAGGAAATTCCAAAAAAGCAAGAGATATTTGTAGGTTACCCCGGCTCTGTGGTTAGCATCCATTACTCTTACGCCAAAGTCACGAGTTCACATCTCACCCTAGCCAATTACGAAGATACCCAAAAGGTGTTCGAGTGACTACGATAGGAGATGAACCATCTCAGGGCTGAAAATCTCGGTAATCAGGGTACTAAAGAAAAAGAAATTATTGTGAAGATTTAAAATTTTTTGGTTTGAGAATTCCAAAGTCGATTAACAAGAATTTCTACTATAATTTCATGCAAATTTTGAAGAAAATTTCGAGAATAAAAGCTCAATACAGTCTTATTATGGTATGTATGATAGACGAATCTCAAAGAAATTTAAAATCATTGCTAAAGCCTCCCCAGATAATAAGCATTAGCATAAGCAGTTAATCAACCCTTAATCTGTTTTCCTGATGCTTCAAGCATTATATTAGCTTTTGAAAAAAAAATTATCAAGGTTTTTAGGAATTTCAGAGTAAATCTAAATGAACGTTGAGCAGCATTTAAAAGATATCTTTAAGAAGGAAAAGATTTACTTTTGAAAGAAAAGAAAGTTGATTTTGATATGTATTGAAAGCATGCTTAGATGGATAATCTGAAGGGAATTTCAAGGAGTCGCTTGATGATTACAAACAAAATTAAAAAAGCTTCAAGAGTAACTTTGGGAAATATTAAGACAGCTTCAAAGTAATTGTGGAGAAAACTCCATGTTATTTTAGCAGAAACTTTCATAAAAAGCAGAAACAATACTCTGAATAATTTTACGCCCATCTCTGAAGATCTAAAGAAACTCAAAAAAAAAAAAGAATTTCAAGAATTGATTAAGAACATTTTAAAATAGTTCTGAGAAGAAACTTCGAATTATATTTTAGAAAACCGTTAAGCTATTTTCAGAAGAAGTTCATGCAGATAGAAAATATCTTCAGAATTAAAAAAAAAAACAATAAATGCTATTCTGTTTCTAAGGAAATTCTGGAGAGGACTTTGAAGATTTTTTTTTTAATTTCGAGCAGCAGGGAGAAAAATGCTTTGAATAGATTCTGGGAGCATAGAAGGAGAATTTCCGATGATTCCTAGGAAATAAATTACCTGCGTACAAGTAAATTCTCTTCACTATTCTTTCAGAAACAAAACATTCTACAAAAAAAGGAAGAGAGGTTTTTGGTATCTACCTTGAGAAGACGCAGGGAGCCAGAAGAAACCTTCAGTAGATATCAAAAGGGAAATGAATAGTCCGAGAGAATAGTTGAACAGAATGCCCTGTTTGGTGTACAGAACAATATTTAAAAAAAAAGATCGTTGGGAGCATCTGGTCTTAGAAGGATAAGTGATGCTCCATTCATGCTTCAAACGATTGAGACTTAAGCATTTACTATAGTCCTAGCCCGATGTATGGCTTATGGTTCTAGCGCCATTACTTGCTTTCTGAAAAGAGAAGAATGTCTGGAAATATGTTTTTCCTCTGACTGTACAGACATGGCCAAGAATAATCGTCATAGCAATAAACTCTTACTGCATTAGAATATTTAGCCATTATATATTCCGACAACGCTCAAAACCTGACCAAAACGAACAATCAAGCTGTTTCTTAAGAAGCAACAAAGTAAATTCGATCAACAGGATAACATACGGGAAAGAGCTCACAGGAATTGTAGATCACGTCGCTGAAATATAACGAAAGACGTAGTGAGCATCTAGGCAAAATCACCTTTCAAAAAAGATCTCCAAGTTCAAGATGGACGCCACCATGTTCGGTCTCCTCAGGAGGAACTCCAGCGTCGCAATTGTTTTCGCTTCCAATGCAGTTCCGTTTCAACACAGCTTCTCGAACGGTAGCCTGGTGGCTAAGTGCCACATAACCGAAACAAACTTTAACGCGTTTGATAACGTCAATACTAAACACCAGGATCGCAAATCAATGATTAATATGAATATTTTGTATCCAATACTGAACAATATGTTTGTCCTCGCGTAATCGATGCAGAAAAACACGTCAATTCAAAAGCGTGGCTTGCTGCCATTTTTCAAATATCTACGATTTTTGAATCATTCTTAAATGATTCTGAAAACAAGTCCATAGACCGAATGGAAATCCATCTAAATACCGTGGAAAAATTTCGGGTAGCTCCAGTTAAATAGTACTTCCCTATTTCACCACATTTCGAGGTTAATTTCGAGTGCTCTAGAGAGAAACTCAAAGCGTTTTTTCTAGCGTTCAAGAATGTGGGAGTCACATTTCAAGAGAATCCAGAACAGTATTCCAACGACGTATATACTTAGCTATGTGTAATATGTAATTTTTAGGAGATAAACATTCATAGGAGATAAACAAGAAATTAAAGAAAGGAATAATTTAATAGGATTTTTATCCTTCGTTGGGAACACAAGACCAGCGCGACCATTATTTTAATTTCAAAAGATACCTGAGTTACATTTACAGGAAACCCTGAACACAAAATTTCAATCAGAAGCCTTAGGAAAACTCTATTTGACTTTCAGAAATGATATTCAGCTCATGTCAATTATTTGAGATGTTTTAAGAATTGTTGAAAAGTATCACAAGTGCGTTCTGGGAACTTACAAGGATATTTCAAGGAAATGCAGAGGAAAAGTTTCCGATTCCTATGGAGAAAATTTTCAAGATTGCCTAGAGCAGAAATTGGAAGATTATTCTCAGTGAGTTTCAAAGTAGATCTAAGGGGAAATCTCAAAGAAATTCGAGCTCTCACCTTGAAGAGATCCTGAAGAAAAATTAGACTAAAATTTTGAAAATTTGTTAACAGTATTCCATGGTGATTGTAATAATGATTTTATAGGAAGAAAATTCACGATGATTACACCGGAAGAACGGAAAAACAACTTCAAGGAAAATGTTTGTCTATTTTACTCTTGATTATCAAGGATGCATTCTCAGGTTTTCTGTTGTTCCAGAAGCTAACAGATCAACCGGTGGTGGAAGCTGATATAGGTGTGCGTTTTTCTTCTCTTTTTTCGATTCAAACACAGAGAGAAAATCGAACATGGTGGATCGTAATAAGTTTGAACATGTTTTTCATAATTGGAATGTACTCACCAAGTTCGACGGTTCGAAGTCTTGAGCCGAACTTCTTTGATCTGTAGACGCGTCAGTTCAATTATTTCTCTAGGATTTTGAAAAAAAGCTCAGCTTTGAGTTTCTTAAATGAATGATTTTCCTTACCATGTCTTTTTGAGAATTGAACTTTTGATCGAAAGATGGTTCCGTATTTTGATGAAAAACATGAATTCATTGAATTCTAGAGGGTTTGAGCTGTTTAGTGGAATGCCTGTAACTAGAAATTAGAAGAAAAAATAGTATTCTCCATTTAATTCCAACTACCTTTGCTTATCTTCGACAGATACGCGTATTTCGTCTTCACTGTGCAGACTTCTTCAGTGTTTCGTACTAATAACTCGACTTATGAATTCATTGTTCATTATGGGAAATGCTGTTGCTTAGAGAATCTATTTAGAATAATCTATATCTGATAGAATAATAATTTACCGTTTCTTCCAAACAATTAGCGTCGTGGAAGACAGGGAAAAAGAAACTACTTTAGAGCGAATTTCGTGCGCTTTGGTTCGTATATAAAAGCTTGTACATGGTAGCTTGAGGATCATCATCTGATAAGACCAATTTAGGCTTTCATAGATATTTTCCCTTTCTTTCTGGATCTTCAGAGAAGTCAAAGAAGCTCGTAGTACTTCAGATACATTCAGCAGAATTTAAATAGACAGACACAACCAATATTTTAGTTTACTTCCAACCAATAATAGATATGGGGCCCTTTTTTGTTTTAGCTCAGTAGTGCACTTGTCGTTAATTGCTTGCAGGAACTTGAAAAAAAAACCAGTAAAATAAAACTAATTTGGTTTAATGTGATTATAATATATTACGCGAACGTCGTCTAGATTTCTGGTTAAAACGCTGTAGCTGGTAGATTGAAAACTACAGAAAACATATATGCAAAAAAGTATAGAAAAATCCCATAAATTCGAAAAAGTCGAATGAGTGGCCACCCTAATATTTTTAATTATATTCTAGAGAGAAAGAAAATATACTAAAGTAAAGATACTTTATTCTAATGAAGACGACTTATGAGGAGGGAATGAGTTCCCTACGAATAAATTAGCTAGCGAGTTTTTGTAATTATCTTATTCTCAAATTTAGATGTGTCTCATGTATATCTTAAATATTAAGAAGAGACTCAGATCCAGTGTTGCCGATGATCTCGAGGAAATTCTGATGAAACATTCAAATCAGTTTTCCCGTAAAATCTATGGGGATAAAACAAAAATACCTCAAGTAAACTTTAAGCAAAATTCTGAGTTTTCTAAAAGGTATTTTTTTTGTCAAAGTAGCAAGTTAATTCTGCTTATATTTTCTATTAAAATCTATTTCATAAGAATTTTGTGAAGTATTTATTTTAGATGGATGTTGAGAAGATGAAACTGAAAGTTGTTCTACCATGTCTATTTTTTCCATGTCTACTTAGATTTTATAGATTTAGTATTTGTTTCCAGTATGACAGCATGACGTAAAAAAAAAAGGAAATAAGGATTGTTTTTAAATCTTCTTCTAAAAAAATCGTCGCACCCCTCGACTGCAAACACACATCCCGCAAATGCAAATGATTATCAATTGCTGTGCGGTGTCATTATGCGCACAACTCAGCAGCATTCATGGTAGCTTATCTCCTCTCCTGAGCCCTTCCCGCGTACCAGCTTGTGAGAGTAGTGTCCACACGAATGACGAACGCTGAAGAAATTGCAGCGGCGGACTTAACCTGGGACGGGACGGAGCGAAAATGCGCCTTCCTTGCTCCGCGATATAATTTACGATAGGGCCCGAAAGAAGGCTCTGCTATAAACATCTGGTCGGCCACCGTTTGTTGCTGCGGCCGTTCAAATGAATGAGAACGAAGGGGAAAACTCGGAAAACTAGAGCACTTGCTAAGTTGTTGAACACACCGGTTGCCGAGAGGTGGATGACGAGAGGAGTGAAGGAAGGTGCGTGTGAGTTTACAGTCCAGTGACTTTCTTTCGAATCAACGCACGTTGCTGTGCAATTCTTGCAACGTTGAGTAACCGACCCTGCCTGCGCCCCAGTAGGCCGCGAGAGTGTTGGTGGCTAGACGAGTTTTTCCTCGCAAGTGTTTGCGAGTATGTCACTAATTATGATGACTTGGATGATCAAGGACCATCAATGGGAAGTTTTATCACCCTCCCATTGACGGTAGCCAGTCAAGCCGTCAATGAAGGGAAAGAAGATGCCCTCGCTTGCCATCTGTGCTGCCTTTCTCAGGATCTTTCTGGCGGCAAACAGAAATCCTCCGTTTGCTATTTCACACCGAAATCTAGTATGCCATGGTCGAAAAACATCGCGCGCGCGAGTGCTCAATCAAGCCGATCTCAGCTTGCCTTGATTTATTTCTACTTTTTCCTTTTCTTCTCCGCCGACAACCGAGAGCGAAAAAGACAAAGCGAGTTGCTGGCCGGGCGCCCCCCTCTCGCCCGGTTCGAATCGTTAATAATCCGGCTGTGCGACGCCTGATTGGTCGAAAATCTAAAATCGAATCATCAAATCGCACCTTCAATGGCTCGCGAGCAAATGAGCGAGCGAGCGAGCAAGCGAGTGAATGTACACGTACGATCTGAGTATGCGCAAGAGATCTCGAACCGTCCCTTTCTAATGTTTCTCGCGTGCGCACGTTTCTCCCTCTTCAAATGCATGTGAAAATATACTCACGACCGACCGACCGACCGACCGAGCAGAGATTAGAAGGCTCATATACCACGCCTACTTCGGTCCGTCTCCCTCCGAATTTCCGCCCGACCGGTGAAGATGGTGATGCTGTGGCTCTCCTTCTGCCATTTCAGCCCCCCAAATTTTCTCAATGCGCGAATCCCCGGATGCCTCCTTTGATCGAACCGTGTACCTAACCGTACATAAAATGTATGCTATAAAAAAGATCAAAATCGCTGGTTCCTTTGTTGCGGCCAGCCTGCTTTGTTGATGCCGCCGACCAACCCACCCTCTATCGTCGTCGGTAGAGGTATCATCGTTTAAAGCTTTGCTCCGATTTCCCCCATCCATCGATGCCATTCATCCGTTCGTGTCCGGTACGGGACGACCCTAATTACGACGACAACTGGATCGCCCGGGCTCGGGCAAGGTCCATTATTTTACGATGTTTATCCAAGAAGTGGCGGTCGGGTGGAGGTGGTGCATAGTCCGAGGAAGAATGACTTTTCGATCCTAAAACAAACCGAAATCAAAGCGCGGCGTTTGGCGTTCTTTTGAATGCCGTCATGCTTGCATGGCCCGAGTCGTGTTTGACACAGATAAACAAACCGGGAAGAAATTGTCAAATATTGGTCCATCGCTTTTGGTGTCTTCCTGTTTGTAGGTTATGGGCATTTTTCCCTCCGTATGGCTTGGTTGCTTGAGAGCGGGGAGAGAGGCAGTCGGTAAACAGTTATTTTATGAATGAATGGATCTTCAAGAGCGCTCCGGTGTACCTGTTGCGTTCGGAAAATGTCCAGGGAAATATTGGAATTCTCGAGGGTTGTTGTTTTAACTTTTTGAAAGGTTTCTGGAAAGTTGGAATTTAAACACATCAATCTCGAGGAGAAAGGAAAACAAGTCGTCAAATATTAGTCCATCACTCACTCTTCCCATTTGATGTTTTCATTCATCGAAAGTACACAATGAAAACATTTTATGAATGAACGAACTCTCAAGTAGGGCGCCTTCGAATGGAGATGGCGATGGCAACAATTATCTGACGTGACAGCTGCTCTGCTGCACGCCTGCTCCGTTGATCTCGCCGTAGCACCTATGCTTGTCGCCAGGCAACGCGCTTTGCTACTTCCATTTCTAGCCCAAAAGGCCTGTCTACGGTGGCAGCACGCACCGACTTCGATTGACGTCATTCAAAATATGATAATTTAACATGTTATTGTTCTTCCCGTCCGTCCAACCGATCATTAGCGTTTCCCTTTTCTTTCCGCTCGCTGGTACAACACACGCTTTTTGCTACAACACACCTAGTCCGTATGTGTAGACAAGTGTGTGCATAAACATAAACACCAATCATCATCATCATCATCATCTTCTTCTTCACCAGAGTCCGTGGCCAACGGCATAATTCTATACAGCGCGATGCAACGGCTCCTATGCTGTAAACAATCCCGAAGACAAAACGCGTGCACGCGTGCCTACTTGGATGAGTGATGCTCGCGGCTCGCGCGACGAAGAAGTGCCGGATCGGAAACGGAAATAGATGCATTCTCTTCACCACATTCTCTTAATGGTTATAATTGAAACCGTCGTCATATACGACCAGTACGCGGTCATATTTTGCTGCATTTCCTCTTACCACAGATCGCTGGTGCACAGCACAAATAAACATTGATCATAACCTCAAAATATATATTAAACAAGCTATGTTAACATCACGGGCACGTGCCCGGAAGGAAGTCACGACGCCGAATATTTAGAGATTCATACTCACTTGCTCCTCTTTCTTTATATCCAACAGGTTACACATCCATCCACGACCGTAGCAATAGTTCCCCACCTCCGTTGATCCAATCCTCCAACCAATCCGGAAGCGGAGCAGGAGGGGGAGGAGGAGGAGGAGGAGGTGGTGGCGGTGGAGGTGGAGGCTCCAGCAGTAACAACAATAGTAGCAGCACAAACTCAACCTCCTCTAGTGGTAATAGTAGTAGCAATAGTAACAACAATAACAGCAGTATGTCCTCGTATCTGTCATCGATGGCAGCGGCCGTGAGGAATGCCAACAGTAACAACAGTGGCAACAACAACAACAATAGTAGTGCAAATAGTTCCAACTATTCGAGCAGCAATAGTGCGAACACCCCATCGACGGCGTCCTCCGGAAGCGGTGGCAGTCATCCGCAGATGAAGGAAGAGCACGAACCAAACAGTTTTATCAACATCGACGAGCTACCGGTGAGTACCAAATTGCCCCTCGTTCCTAACAAATCAACTCACAATTCCCTCCTATCACCCTCATGCAGAATTTCGGTGTCGTTCCGGGTCACTACGACGATCAGGACCAGTACCACTCACTTCCGCAGCCGGAAACCCAAACAGCCTCCCACGGCTACCTGGAGAACAGTCCGGAGTTCTATTCCGCCATCCAGATGGAGCAGAAGTACATGGCCCCGCACTACAAAACCGGTCCTTACACGAGTCGAGGCGGCCGGTACCACCAGCCACATGCTCACGGTGGCGGTGGAGGCGGAGCTGGGCCTGGCGCTGGCGCCGGATCCCAAAACAGCCACCACCATCATCACCACCAGCACCACCACCCGCACCACGACGCGTATCCGGAGTACAGTTCACCCTACGATACGCCACCGTTCCAGACCGTACCGAGCAATACGACCTCCCCACAGGGATCGGGAAATAACAACAATGACAGTACCGGTCTCGGAGGTCACATGGATCCCTGGAGCCAGCTGCACCACCCCGGTCAACATCCGGGACACCCGGGCGCCCATCCGTCGTTGTTGGATTTCCAACATCCGGCCTACATGGGAACCACGATGGGCTTCGATAAAACGATGCTCGGAAGCTACGGAGCGCAAGGTGGCGCGCCATGCTTCACCGGTTCCGGACCCATTCAGTTGTGGCAGTTCCTGCTGGAGCTCCTAACCGACAAGACCTGCCAAAACTTCATCTCTTGGACCGGTGATGAGTGGGAGTTCAAGCTGACCGATCCGGATGAGGTAAGTCACTTTGATCGCGTGTTTCCCTACAGATCGGATTCTAATAAAGTTTGTTAACTTCAACAGGTGGCACGCCGGTGGGGCGTCCGGAAAAATAAGCCAAAAATGAACTACGAGAAGCTAAGCCGAGGCCTCCGGTACTACTATGATAAGAACATTATCCACAAAACTGCCGGCAAGCGTTACGTCTATCGTTTTGTATGTGATCTTCAAACTCTGTTAGGGTAAGTTGCTTGTATTGTCTCAACCTGAAGCCGTATCTAACCATTTTCCTCCTCACCTCGATCAACAGATACTCAGCCAAACAAGTGCACGAAATGGTTGACCTCAAGCCGGACAAAAAGGACGACGAGTAAAATGCCAAAATGCACACTCTACCCTCCCGTTAAAAAGTGTAGCCCAAAGCATGCTTCTTGCTCAAAGAAAACTCCTAACCAATAAGCGGGAGCGAAACCCAAAACCTCCTTATACTTAAAAGAAAAAATATTTCACCCCTTTCGTGTGAATCGTGCTTCCATCGAACGGCTAAAGAAACGAAATTTCAATCGTGTTACCCACATTCTACCTTAAATCTGTGTTTCTTCCAAAAAAAAAAACAAAGATCGTACTTTTACAATCTACCAAAAAAAAAAAAGAAAAAAAAAAACTATAAGATCCAAAATCCTAGTAGGCAGAGACTGCAGTAGCAGCATCAACAACAGCAATGGATAAAGCGTAGTGTGCCTTACGACGCGACGAGCTGACAGTTCATTTCAAAACAAAACCGAGTCAACCTCTCTTCAGCTCTTTCAATAACACAAGCCAAGAAGCATCACCCAGAAAAAAGGCTGATGTAAAAAAGCAAAACAAAGCAAAAGTGATCCGCAGATTTCCTCCGAACGAAAACAAGTTAATAACTGTGCACAAGATCAAGATCCGCTTCCGGATGCATCAAACAAGTAAGCGAAACTTAAATCTACTTAATAAAAAACATATTGAGTCAAAAAGCGGACGCGGAAAGCGAAAAGCTTTTGCCGCGGAAAAATAAATGCGAAAAGAGGTAGTACTCCACAGAAGGTAGAAAGCAAGAAACAAACTTTATTTTATTTTCCCTTAGTTAAAATAATTATTTGTGAAGCTTTTGTGATAAGTTTTTTTTCTTTATTTCTATTTTTGCTAGATATACTTGCTTATATAAATATGTATGTATGATTATTACTAGATCGTAGGCAAAACAAAAATGAGATAGAAAATGAGAAATTCAGATTAGCCGACGACGCTTTGGGTTTTCATCCAAGAAAGCCGAGCGAATGGCGTCAGAACGATCCTAGCAAACAATGAAAATGAGCAGTATAAACAAATCAAGTGAATGTTCTTTGTAGTGTAATATTATTCAATGATAGAAAGCTTGATCGAACGAGTGACGAGCGAGTGAGTGATGCATTTTCTTTGGATTCGAATGAGCGTTGTTAGGATTGAGTGAGCTCGCTCGCCCCCTCCCCTCGCTAGGATATTTTTTTTTCATTGTTTTTTATACAAATCAGCAGCGGAGGGCGGCGGCAGCTGATCTCTACTGCGAGCAAAACAAACACACACACAAAATCAGAGTACTATTCTAGAGCTTAATTTTCAGTTCGTGTTTATAATTAGTTTTTAAAAATCGTCGTCACCGTCTGTGCTAGAGGAGTATGATTGTGAGTGAATGGAGGAGAGAATGGCCGAACGTGATTCATTCGCGTTTGAGTGAGAACGGTGTAGATAAAATGTAAGTGATTATGAAATAGAAGCAGACATATTATTGTAAACAGAAAACGTATCAACAACAAAAAAAAAAAGTCGATCGGAATAAAAAATGTAGAATTGTAAATCAAAGATGGATTCCCAGGAAGCAGCAAAACGTCGATGGTACAGCCGCAAGTCACACATTTTCCCGTTGATTCATATTGGTGCGATATTTTTTTTATTTTACATAAAGGAAAAACGACGGATTTCATCAAAGTATTTATATCGATCGAAGTAGGATTTTAGATTCACGTTTATTTTATTTGTGCCTGTCTTGTGTGACGTCAGAAATTGCGGTTTACCGTCGCGGTTTGCTACCGGATCGGTGAGCATTGTGGAAAGGAATCCATTTTGTTTTATGATGTTTAAAAAAATCTAACGAAGAGGACTCCGGTTCAATCATCCGAAAATGGCCTTGCATGTGGTGCTGTGTAGATACTGAAATCTGAACTTTTCAGTGGGATGATGGTTGTGTGCAGATTTGGTTTTATCTGAACCTTGACTTTGATGTCTGTATAAGAAAACACGCCAGGTAATTCAAGCTCCATTCTTATATTGTGATTCCCGAGAAACTCCAGCAAATGCTAGTTCTGTTCAGCTCTCACAAGTTTGTGCGTAAGGGTAAAGGTTTGATAGTTGACTGAAGCAAATATATTATATCAACTTATGAATATCTATATGTATTTTGAGTCATTAAATGATAATTTGACTCAAAACAGTTGTAAATCAACAAATCAAAATATTTAACATGGAATTGTGGATCCTCCTTGTCCCGAAAGCAAGCACTGATGTAGCAAATATTTCGATTTCCGGCAACTATATTCATCAGAAATTTCAGGGGACATAAGAAAGGTCCTTCTGTTGGTAAACTGCAAGTTAACTGTTGATCAGCTGAGGAGGTGATGCAGGCTGTGTGGGATCTCAGTGAAAGGTACATCCGCAGAGACACCGTGTTTGAATGCCGATAAATTTACAGTACACTAGTATGAAGATTTTAACTCAGAAATCGGTGACATTGATAAATTCGTAATGCCGATAAATTTACAGTACACTGGCATGAAGATTTGAATCCAGAAATCGGTAATATTGATAAATTCGTAATCTTTCAAGACAAAGGGTCACTGGTCGTTCATAAACCATCGCAGATGCTGGAAAAACCTGACAAAATGCAGAAATTTCTCAACAGAGATATCAATGTGTTTGTGCACATTTTTTTCGGAGTCGGTGACGTCAGCTGCCATGTATGAAACATTGCGAATGCAGTTGATAAAACCGAAGGAGCGTGCAACCAACCAGGCAAAACGTAGATTGGTTCTGAGTTGAAAGATCTTTACAAGGAATCCTACATTTCATCGGACATCAACTGCTCGGTATGGACTTCCTACTTACTGTCCAAAGACCCGCTTGAACGAGAGAAACTGAAAATGCGAGGACCTCCGCTACATCTGATACATTTGATCAAGATTCAAGCTCTCAAAAAGTGTTGAATCACACTCGTCAGGATGTATGCATTGCACAAAATGTAAATTCAGGATACAAACAATTATTGGATGAGCTGCAAGTAGATTTGGACCACCTTATCATACACGCAAAGCCGATCCGATGCTTGACCGCATTGTAAATGATGCAGGCAACAAACAAAGCTGTCTCTGATTTCATCTAAGAACAATGTCGGATTTCTTTTAAACTGTTCGATTATCCACCGTCGTTTCTCTGCTCCAAATTGCAAGGACATCTTTTTTCGCTCTTTGCGAGCCACTAATCCAGTTTCCCTGTAACGTTGTATCCAGCCGCTATTTGTAATGTGATGCTTCCCCATACATTTTTGCTAATTGCGATTTGGACAATCCCAGGAAAAACAATCCGTACAGCACGTGATACTTGGTATTAGTTGATGCATGTCGGTCGACACCTCTTCCTTGATTCGCAACATCTTATCAGATCTGTTCAAATTACGGATTTGGAAACTGTTATAGATTGAATGAACTCAATAAATAATCTGCTGGACACGGAAGTAAATATTTTGACGTTTGTTTATTTACATTTATTCGTCAAGACAGCGCGTAACTGGCCGGCGCAAAAATTAAAAAAATGGACTAAAATTGCCGATTTTTCATGGATTTACCCTCACCCGTACTGACGAAACAACCCATGCAACATCAATCATAGTAGCCCATGAGTCAGCAGACAAAATTTGACAGCTCTATCAGTCCAACTCTAACCGTGATGGCAAAAACAGTGAAGTAACTCCGTTCAGAAGGGTGCGCGTTCAAAGAACGGCACCCCGCCGCGTCGAAAAAGGACATCGTGCGGCACTTTGTGGACGCCGGATACGCCCGTTCCGGCATCTACAACATCTTGGCACTGTTAGACAACAATCAGAGCATCGAAAAAAAGCCCGGTTCCGGACGGCCGACGACCCTGAGCGACAAGAAGCTCCAAAGGATGCTGAAAAGGAAGACCAAGGGAAAAGTGACTACATCGCTGCGTGCGCTTGGCTGGGAGGTCGGTTCAACCGGCCAAACAGTGAAAAAGTACCTGGCGAACATGAACATACATGTCAGGAAGCGGAAGTCGCGTCCACTGGTTTCGGAGCTGCAGGCAATCACGCAGCGGCAGCGGCTGAATAAGATGGTCAACTCAATTTTCCCGGCGAATCGCGACGTGGCGGTGGTGATGGACGACGAGACCTATCTCACCCTGGATGCCAACGACTGGCAGGTAACTTCGTTTTTTACTTTCCCCACGAAGGAAGTGAGCTCCGAGGTGAAGTTCATTTTACACACCAAGTTCCCCAAGAAGGTGCTGATGTGGCTGACAATCAGTGAGAAGGGGATGTAAAAGCCGCTCTTCTTACGCTCCGGTCTGGCCGCGACCGGGGAAATTTATAGTACGAAATGCCGAAATGCCGGAAGTTGCGTCGTTCATCAAGAAATACCATAAGGGTGTTCTGACGGGATCTGGCGTCGGCCCGCTATTCGAAGCGATCGTTGGAGGAGATGGAGCGGCTGAATATCGATGTGTTACCCAACGCTCCCCAGCTGTGTCCCATCGAGAATTTCTGGGCCAACCTGAAGCGTAAGATCTACTCCAACAATTTTGACTGTTAACAAATTTTGATTTAGGATTTGTTGATTCTCGTCCTCGGATCGTCTCTTTAGTTAGGTCAGTTGTAATTGTACTTTAAAAACCGGATCGACGGTATTTGACACATTTTTTTTACTAAACTTCAAGTCAACAGCTTCGATTTAAACGATTTCTGACCTCTGAACGTCAGCTTGATTCCGATAATATCCTGAATCCACTGTTAAGGATGACATTTGTCGGTTTAAAGGTAGAGAGTAGTAATCAGCTGCCACAGAAAAAATCGGATCAATAATACAACCAACACAAATTTTCTTCACCAAACTCCATTTATTCAATCATCATTCGGCTGCTTTTCGTCGTACCCATATCCATATCCCGGATAACCCACCGGCCGGTACGGATATCCTCCCGGATAGGTTTGCGGTCCTCCATAACCACCATAAGCCGGATAGCCCCCTATCATCCCATTCGGATAGTACCCGGCGGGAAAGTAAGCTCCACTTGGATAGGCGGCCGGTCCTCCGGGCAGTCCCCCGGTTCCTCCGAAAGTCGGAATTGGAAATGGTAGCGAAATCGGAGGGCTCGTCCCGGTGGATCCATCAGCGCAGCGATACATCCGATTGAGCTTCTCGATGTCGCTACGGGAAAATCCCTCTCGCTGACCCATGGTTGCACCGCCGGTGGAACGCTGGAAGAGTCGGAAGAACAATGAAACAATGGCTTTAGCAACGGCAGTGAGTTTATTCATTTTGTTTTATTCGGGTTCTTAATGTGCTAGGATGAAGTAAATGAGGCAACAGATTTCACTTTTGTTCACAGTGGCATTCGAGCTATTGTTCTAAATTAGGGTTTCCATTATTCCGAGGCTGCATTGGATGTGGAATTGGTTTCGTTGTCGCCGAAGGCAGCTCCAATGAGGTTTCCGATAAAACCAACGATCTGTCCTCCGGTTGGTCCCTTTCCCGGGCGATTGTTCGGTCTAGTCACCGGACTAGCCGGTCGCTGTGGCTTCGGTGCTACCGATATTCCAGAACTGCTGCTTCCTTTCTTGCAGCCGTACATTCCGTTAAGCTTACTTATGTCCCCTGGGAGAACCCATTCCTCTGACCCATCTTGTTGCCTACCAGATTTCTGTAAGTGAATAGTGAACAGTGCTAGCATACACAAGTACACACACAATAGAGGTTATAGTACAACATTGACATAATATCATTGACTACCCAAGGCTCTAGTTTGCACTCAATACCAATGGAAATTTATTCTAATACATGAAACTTAAAAAAAACACACAATCAATTGATGAATATACGAATAAAAAATAATAAACAAATGTTGAGGTAGTTGATGTTCCCATTTGATCCTAATTCCTGTACCAAGGAGGAGCCTAATACTGTCTGCCACCAAAGAGAGTGTCCCTGATGTTACTTGCAGTTGTACATGAGATTGATCTTGCGCAGGTCATACTTGCTAAAACCGTCCCGCTGTCCCATCACACCGGAGAAGGGATTCTGTAGAGACGAAAGAGAGAAAGAACGTAACACCAAAACCGTAAACCTTCACACATACATGCGCTTTTTTTTAAGTTTAGTTCCCACAAACACAAATGAAACCGCTTCCTATCCTTAATACCCAAACGAAAATTCCTTTCGCTTACCTTCGCCACAATTGTAGGTTGCCCATTGGACGAGAACGCGTTGGCCGAATAGTGCATAACGCTACCGTAGTCGTACGGCACACCAAAACCATCCGTAGTTCCGGTTTTGGCCTTGAGAAGTTGTTCTCCGTTCCTCGTTGGATGTTCTGCGATTGGATGCGCACCCAATCGTCCCGCTCGGAGCGGTTCTGTTCGTGCAGGAAGCCCAAGGCGTGCATCAGCTCGTGAACGATCGTACCGACCTTGGTGGTGCAGCCAGGCATCTGTAGGTTGACTTCCTCGCTTTCCGCCGACCCGTCCGACGCTGGACCAACATCCGGTGCTGCTGCTCTCGATCGATATGTAATCCCGCTCTGCCCATGCGCGATACGAACTTGATGCAGGTGTTCTGGTGGTATTGGTTGAAGGCTGCCTCGATCATCTGCATTTCGTTGGCTCCTGTGGACGGAGATCGAAAGTTGCCAAGAAATTGCCATTTTAATATTTTGGAAGGTGTTCGATATTTGAGAGAGGATAATTTCAATCTGATGGTGATTTAGGAGTTGCGGGACATGTTTCCAAAATCACATTCAAGTTAAGAAGACTCGCATTGAACACACAAGTTAAGAAGAATATGAACTTTCAGATATTCAAACGTCAAAAACAACCTTTCAAAGCCAGCCTAGTGGGAGATTTCTCGAGTAATGAGCACCTTGGAGTGTAACATGCTTTTTCAACATAAGCGAAATTAGTGTTCATACCCCTACCTTAAAAGTACCAAAGAAGACAAGAATGTTTTCTACACTAAAAGAAGGTTCATAGTCGAAAATACTATATTGTAGATTTGAGCTGTTTAGTGGAATACCAAGTCGAGTCGAGTTATTAGTACGAGACACTGAAGAAGTCTGCACATTGTAGAGGAAATACGCGTATCTGTCAAGATAAGCAAAGGTAGTTGGAATTAAATGGAAAATACTATTTTTTCTTCTAATTTCTAGTTACCGAAGTATTGTCTCAACTATGAACCTTCTTTCAATGTACCAAAAGGTAGAACGTTAAAGAATTACATTTTCATCGAAGTCCTAAATACCCAGGTAATCCATATTGAGGAATACAGAACGAAAGGCAACGATCTTCGCCCCACCTGAAGTTCACCACCGAAAGTTCACAACCGAAATCGCTAATCGACCACGTTCTACACTTTTCAGACAATCTTCATGTGATAAGCTATCGAAGTGCTAACGTCGACTCAGATCCCTATCTGTTAATTGTTGAAATGCACTCAAAACTATCGAACCACGGCACAATAATGAACGACTCAATCAACTAGAAGTCGCTGTAGACTAGGTACAAACACCTGAAAGCTACGGTACAGGAGCGAGAAAATACCAATAATATGCGTCTAGCATGCAAAAACGCAGCTAATAGTGGCCTAGGGTACATAGAACGCAGAAGACGGCAAATTCAACGGTGAATGTCGAGAGATACAGTACTGGCAATAATAAATTGCACAGTATATAAACGTGCTCAAAATTATTTGTATTTTGATTAAGCTGACATAGACGGCGGTATATTTCTCAAAAAGTGAAGTTTTGTAAAAATAAATTGCACATATCGGAAAACCATCTATAGGTTTTCAAAGACAACGACACATCGATTAACCCGTCGGTTTTCCGTGGCTTCGTGAAGCAAATACAAACGTCATACGTTAGATAGCGTCGTTGCGTTGTACGTTAGGGGTGTTGGCTAAGACCTGTCGTAATTTGCCGATAACATGAAAATTTCATGTATGAGCATGATTGACCGCCCGAGGTTGCTACTCCGTTGTTGCCAGATCAGCTGTTATTACACAAAGAACCAACAGATGATGCTTGGGACTAACATACATCTTCAATGTGTAAAAACTGGTGATCCCAACCAAGGCAATACCGGCGCCGGCCCCGTCCGAATGCAGGTCAAGTAAGGAAAGAGTAGGGTATGTTGACGTGATACTCGCTTTCTTGTAAGCCGCGAAATCCACGGCACTTCCACGAGAAATCACTGGGATTTTGGATAACAAGATTGGGTAGCAGCAGGGTGCGTTTTGGTTAACAATAAGCTGTCAAGTTAAATATTTGAAAATTAGAACCGATATCCGATTTGAACCGATTTAAACCAACAGTAAGGATGCTATTGAGACCACTCACAAAATGTGATTGTGGTTTTTCATTGGGAAAATAAAGTGATTTTAAATAACGCTGAAAAGCCGATTTTGACCGGTTAAAACCAACAGTAAGGATGCTATTGGGGCCACTCACAAAATGTGAAAGTGGCTTTTCACTGGGAAACCAGGAGATGATTCACAATGCCGGAAAACCGATTTGGACCGATCAAACCAACAGTAAGGATGCTACTGGGGCCACTCACAGAGTGTGATAGTGGCACTTCATCAGGATAACAAGGCAATTCATCTCAACACCTGTGAGCCAACTTTGACCGATCCACACCACGGATGTCGCTGGAGTCATTTACAAAATGTTATAGTGGTTTATTTGCTCCAAGATAGGGTGGCCCAACGAGCATGGCGAACGAATAATTTGAATCACAACCAAATATGTACCCCTCCACTGACCCATCTTACCTCCTCATTGTGAAAAGGAAAATTGCAGAAAAAGTTAATCGTGAGCTTTGCCGCTATTCGCTATGTCTGGATAAAGTATCAGCAACGCGGCATTGTGCCCAATAAAGCAGGCCATGGAAGGAAACGCTTGACAACACCCAGGCATGATATTGCTAGAAACCTCTGCCAAAGATATCAAGTGTCCGTACCGTAATAAACGGGTACTGTTTGGGAGCAACATCACCCTGCTCTTGCTACACTACTGCCAAACGTTTTCTTTACTATAATCATTCCACCGAATCGAGATGCTTTTCTCGCAATCACTACAACCGATAGCGACAACGATTACGGGAGATCGTTATCGGCGACGTCACAGAAGTGATCATCTAGCTGGTAAACAACTGATCAAACTTGACAGAGTCAGTAGGCTCTGACCCTGGAAAAGGATGAATAGAGTAGAGCCACAATGGAAAAATCGGCTCTGGTGGAAGGATGGTGAGAGTAGAGCCACCATGGATGAAGAATGCTGTGTGTTAAATGTATGTACTTGATAAATGTGGTAATGTAGACCCCGTGGGTTTTAATTTTTATTACAGGGTGCCAACAGACTCGGGAAATAAGCGGAAAAAGTCAGAGTTTCAAAATCCACCGGAGAATTGATTGGGTAAATCAGGGATCTGCAAGAGCCAGTCCTGGCTTTTTCAACATCGTTAGCTGCGGCTTGCACGTCGTACATAATTCCTTCAAGGAGGGGCTAAGACATACAGATTGGCAGGTGGATCATTTTCTGCTAGTTTTGCTCTCTGGACTCCCTGAAATGGGTGGCATGTTTCTTTTCGCTCGGTTGTTGTCAGTGGCGGCCGTCTGGCGAAGATAATGACGAAAAAAGAAGGAAACGTTGAAAAAACTGTTCGACAACAAGGACGGAACGAGTTTGCGTGACCCTCAAGATGGAAGACATCATCTGTCGGAAGAAGTACACGGACGAGCAGATAGCGACCGTGAAATCGCAGTGCGGGTGGATGACGAAGAACTACCGCGGGACGTCGTTCGTGCTGGACCTCGAAAGTTACTTTCCGCTCTTGGAGACCCACATTCCAGGAAATGACAGCTACTATTCCACCGACAAGTCAGCCACACTCCCAAGTAAATATAAGTTTAGGCATAAATTTGAAAAACAAAAGCTATGCTGTTCCGTCACTACATCGGACAAAGGGATTTCAAAGCCGTGGCTCATGCCGAGCGGTGTGGCCATCAATCAACAAGTGTACACGAAAAATAATCTGCACATAATTAATGGTAAAATCCATAAGTAATTCTAATAGATTTGATTTGCCACACATAAACATAATCCCTTTAGAAGGACAAATGAAAATTATGTGTGAAATGAATAATATGTGCGGCCACACATGGATTTTAGATGGAAACAAAAGAGCTATGTGTCCTGCACAAGATTTCATTGTAAAAGCAGATTTCAAAAAATCTATGTGTGGACACATAGAATCTATCAGTAAAATATTCTCAGTGTACCAGGAGGAGTGTGAGAAAATTCTTCTGCCGTTCTTAAAGGAGCATCATGCGGATGGGCAGTACGTTTTATGGCAGGACAAGGCGTCTTCCCATTACGCCTAGAAGACACTGAAGAATCTTGGGCAGAAAAAGATACCGTATGTGCCGGAAGAAAGGAACCCGACCAACTTGCCCCAGTGTCGTTCCATTGAGGATTTTTTTCGGCTCCCTCAGTTCCCTAGTGTACAAAAATAATTGGCGGGCCAAGGGTACGAAGCAGTTTACTACGAGGATCCGGAATTGTATCCGGAAGATGGGCGTCAGTGCCGTCCAGCGCTCTTATGAGTTGCGTCGTACGGCTGACCAGTACGTGCATTGATGTTTTTCTTGAAGAATAAATATTATGTTTTTTAATAAAAAAAATACTGAATTCGTTTAAAAAAATTTACTTAAAAAAATCTCATTTTTTATTGAACACCCGTTATTTGGACAAGTTTTGGCTTTAAGTGGTTGGTCCAAGAAGGAGCTGCCAAATTTGACAACATTTGTTAAAAAAGGTGCTCATCCTGTCGCATGGAAATGCGATGATGGAGCGAGGATTTGCAGTAATTGAAAACTGTCTGTGGGTTAACTAAACTGAAAAGAGTATAGCAGCTTTGAGAATTGTCTACGATCTGTCAACGACGTTGAAAATATGAAGTTCTTGATACAATATGCACGGGCAAACGCACGTACGGCATTTTGTACTCGAAAACTTCGAATGCCTTACACATATTTCTTCGACGTTTATGCTTCATAAACTTGAAAAATCAATGACTTATAAGAGTGCTGTATCAAAGTAGGATACGCAATATGCAAGGAACCCAATTTACGGCTGCTATCC